>JAHHUM010000089.1:42149-358229 GCA_036173005.1 Crenichthys baileyi | reverse complement strand
CACACCAAAACCTTCTAGGGGCCCGGGATTACCCTGTTTGACAGTTGTCCCACAGACAGTCACCGACACCCACCACAAGGAGGGTGTACCACAAAAGGTCATTGTTAAATAAGGGTGTTGTACTGAAGTTACGAAAATAATGGATAAAAATTTTTTGGGGTAAAAAAAATTTTAACAACCCCAGCATGAACCCACCCTTTAAGGGTATTGTAAAGCAAACCCCAGTTAGGAGATTTAAAAGACTGCAACTCAGGTCAGAGCTTAAAGGGCCACCACACACAGACGCAGGACATGGGCTACACCAGTCGCACTGCTTGGGTCAAGCCACTGATGAACCAGAGACCCTGTCAGAAGCATCATGATTAGAATAGAAATATCCTTTATTGTCCCACAGTGGGGAAATTCAGGTGTATCAGCAGCAAAGTGAAAGACAAATGGAAGCATGGAAGCAAGTCTAACCACTGCTGGAAGGATCTGCAAGAGCGCTCCCTTGTTCACCTAGGATGCAGCAGTCTGTTACTGAAGGGGCTCTCCAGTTCTGCTACTGTTTCACTCATGGGGTGGGATCATACCCGGGCTAAGCAGGAAAAGAACTGATCTGTTCCTCAGTGGTCCAAAATTCCTTTTTTAGCTGAAAGGAAATGTTGCATTTTTGTTGGACATCAAGGTCCCGGCATCTTGAGAAAGATTGAAGAAGTACAGAATCAAAACTGCTGGAGGTCCAGTGTGAAATTTCCAGAGTCAGTAATGATTTGGTGATGATGTGATCTGCAGGTGTTGGTCCACTATGTTTCATTAAATCCAAAGTCAAAGCAGGTATCAGGAAATGTTTCAGCACTTCATGCTTCCCTGGGCGGACAAGCTTATGTAGAAGATGTGTTCCTTTTCCAGCAGGACTTGGCATCTGCCCACTGTCATTAGTATAAATACCTGCTTTAATGATGATGGTAACACTGTATTTGATTGGCCAACAAACTGGCCAAGAGGTAGATTAGAGACACCAGATGAAAACAGCATAGCTGTTTAATCTGATGTAACCTGTGCTTCCTTCCCTAAACATTGAGTGATACGGCATAGTACTTGGACATACGTTTCATAAGGCTGACATTTCTGTACTAACAAGCTACTGTTTATTATTATAGAATATTTTTATATTTTTAGAACCAGTATTTTTCTCTCTATGCTATACGCCCTAATCATCAAAATGAACAGATATAAACAGAGAAAAATTTTCAGCTGCAAGTGATTGGGATAATCTCCAACAGAACCCAAAGCTCAATTCACTCCACTTTCTACTTTAAAAAATGTGTTACAAACAACTGCCCTAGAACGCTGCACTGCATTTGCTATGAACTTTGGTGTTTACTGGTGTTTATTTTTCTTTCTGTCACTGCTCTTTTGTAGTATGATGTGGTGTCAAATCATTTTTATGCATCTTCCTTTTATGCATTTCTCAGCTAGATCTTTGCTGTGTGTCTGTATGTAAATTATATATGAAGTAATACGTATATGATTTACTGAACTAATGAAGTTTTTGATGATATTGTAGTTTATTTAAATGATTTGTAACTTATTTTTATGGAGAGAAATTGGAAGCGTTACCAATGACCCACGTTTTACCCGATGTTTTGTCGCCATCTAGTGGACCTAAGACGGCGTAGCTTTCATCGTGCGTGTTCCTAACGTCTACCTACCGGAGCAGGTCACTTTTATTTAACTTTTAAAATACTATTCTAGAGTAAATACATATTTTTTCCAATACAGAGATTTGTGGAAAACGATTTTTTTTCCTGACTAAAAAGTGACAGATGGAGTCCTGCTGGGACAGAGTCACGTTGTACAATATCCGACCCAATTCAAGCAGAAAGCGAAGGGATGTTGACGTAATGACGTTTAAGCTTTTCTGTATTTATTTCAAAAGTTGCCCATCTGCTCCATCGAACCCGCGGCGGGAGTTTGGAATCTTCTTAAGGCGTCCAAAAAGCGCATCACCACGGCAGCGGGCCGCCGCATCACGCAGCATCCGCCCGTGTTTATTTTTAGAAGCTCCCGTTCCACCGTCGTTCAGCACACATCCCCCCATGTTCCTGCAATAATTCATGTGTTTGCAGGCCTGTTTCACAGCCGAATCGAGCAGAAAGGACCTCAAAAACACATCCGTCCTGAAACTGCCAAGGAATAAGGTGAGCTCATCCATCTATGGTAGTTTTTTCTATGAAAAGACACCAAATTTGATTTAGAACATTGAAAATCTAGATGTTTATTTGGGTAATTTCTCTCACTTGACTTTTTTTAAAAATAAAATAGCTCTCTTGTAAGTGCAGAATTACCAAATAAATCGTAAAAATGTACTAAATACCAGTTTGTTATGGTCAAAATGTGTTTATTTTTTTTTTGAATATTTACTTTGTTTTCTCTCAGCATTCCTCTCCAAAACAATCAGTACCTCCAAGGATAAGTCCAAGTGTCTCATTGGTGCCTTGATTTGCAAACTGGTCCAAACTGGTGCCGCCATGTTCACAGAGTACCAGGCCAGTTTCCGACCTCCCAGCAAGTACACCACCATCACCTTCACCTCAAAACTGAAGAACCCTTACCATCAACAAAGGGGCACGGGTGCCGATATCGCTTTGTTCAGGTACAGACTTCTTATCAAAATTTCAAAGATCTGATGTGGGTTGGAATGTTTTAAACTCACTTTCTGAAGAGGTCTTTACTTATTAGACACACTTGAATGGTCAACAATGAACAGGAACAAACAGTTGGGGAAAATGTGTTTGACCTACTGACAAGTCATGAGTTTTAGCTTCCACAGAATGGTTGCGTGTCCATGCAGCGCACAGATCAGTCAGTTATTTAAATATCCTAACTTATGTGTAAAAAACACACCCGTCTGCACCATCAATTGCTTCCATTCTAACCTCCACCCTCATGGATAAAACCTAAGAGTTGTCAGAGCACAACATGGGACAAAAATCAAAGACCATCACCAAGAAGGATGTTGAGAATGCGATAAGGGTTAGTGTTGTTATTCAAAAATATAGGAAGTATACAAAAAAAAAAAACCACCATCAGACTGGTGTGTGACTCAAGAATTCACCTCATGGGTTTGCCGATGATCATAGGAAAGGTGAGGGATCAGCCCCACTATTAACACCCTACACCAGACAAACAGACCCAGTGTTCAGACTCTTGCTCCCATATTAGGTTTGCCAATGGACATCACTGTTAGTCCTTGTTAGTCACTACAAATGCTAGATGGCAGTTCATGCTGCCGACGGAGGCACCAATTGTTAGGTTTAGGGGAGAATTACTTTTCACATAGGGACAGGTTGGATTGGAATAGCTTTTTTTTTCCCTTCATAAATTAAAGTGAAACTTAATAAATGAAACACTATTACACAGCACTGTAGAGACTCTCTGTTCATTTATTTAGAAGTAAGTGAACATTTTTAATAATCTGCCATGGATCAAGTGTTTATTTCCCCCACTGTCTAGGCAAATGAAGATTAAATTTACAATGCAGTAAATACTTAATAATAAGCACCAAACACTGTATAAGCCAACTACTTTTAACTGAAACAAAAACTCTAAATATTGTGCGTTGCATTTCAGACGGAAGCATTCCTTCAAACAACAAACAAGCAATCCACCAAAGGCTGGAAGGCCATCAGTCCCACCTAAAAATCACACTGGAACTGCAGGGAAGCTTACGCACACCACAGTGACCAAGACTCTGCATGAGACGGGCTACACAACTGTGTACCAAAGTAAGCAACCGGTCAATCCTCATCCTCACATGTGCAGAACAGCTAACTATTCCAGCTTGATTAGCATTACACTTATGTCTTCCAGATGATTTCCAAGCTTGGATACCAGACAAGCTGCAGCCTTTTCGACCGAAAGCCAGTGTAAGAACTGACAAGAGATTAACCGAGACGGGCCGTTCTAAAGGAGGAAAGAAAAACTCTGCAGAGAACGAACAGCGAAAACCTTTCATCACCACCTATAAAGGGGATTATGTCCCTCACCCAGTGCAGCCCAGGCGTAACAAGGTCTTCAATCAGAGTCACAAAGTGCTGCCTGAGACTTATGCTGCAAACCAAGAACATCTTGAATTCTTCCAGCAATTCAAAACCTGGTCAATTGAAACAGAGGATCTCAACCCACCATCAGTAAGGAAGTTCCACGTCCCAAAATATAAAGAACCAAACTGCCAAGGCTTCCAAAAAAAGATAATTTATGAGAAAAAAACAGAACCTCTAAAGGTTAGAAAAGCCCTGGAGTGGTCGTGCAGCGACACGTCTTCTGAGACAAAGACCCCACATTCAAAAATGATCACGAGAGCAGCCAGCAAGGGCTGCTGTGACGGCATGGAGAGGAATCAAAATCCTGCTGGGAACTTGGGGTTCCCTGCCTTTAAATGCTCATCCAGTATGGTCTGGTCCGGCCCGTTGATGGAAGAAATGAGCTGGTGTTCACTGACCCACACCTAACCTCTGGTACCTTCTACCTTTGGAACGATAAATGTGCAAAATAAGCAAGTGATTTTGGAGTTTATTTTTACACCTCTTGTCTCACTGACACTGGCTGTATTTCATTTACAGTATTTTGAAAATGAAAACAAGTGTGTTCTACAGAAGTCCTAAATGTAGAACTGGGGTTTTTTAAAGTATTTAATCATCTCTTTATCAAACTTTTATTTATTTTAACGCTTTTTTACTTGCTTAGTTTTCAGGAAAGGCCAATTTCAGTAAATGCCATCATGTGCATGGCAGAAACTGATTTAAGTCTGCAAACTCTGATCCTGGTTACATCAGTAAAACTTGCGACAGGTTTTGGTTACTCCTATAGAACAATTAAAATTTTGCCACTAAATTAAGATCTTTTTGAACACAACTCAAAATATACCAAACCAGAAACTTTAATCATGAAATGAAATTTTATTAAAAAGCAGGTGTCGACTCAACCACGCATTTACTGGAGAAATTCCTTCAAAACAATATTTACACCTATACTGGACTGCTTGTCAAAAACACTGAAATAATATTGATAAGAAAGATTTAGAACCATCTTTAACTCAGTACTCAGGAGTCAGTCTTCTTCAAATCGGATGTGCTTATGGGCCTCCTTGGCTCGGGCGATGATGATTTTCTCGGCTTTGGATATGAGCTGAAAAGTGACGAGAAAATGAAATGCGACATCAGATTAAATAGGCTGGGAGTTGCACTGCTTGTAGGATGGATGTATGTGATTTACTGCGTGGAACCTAAATCCTACAACTGGAAAAATGAAAATCGAGGAACAGTTGCCACAAGTAGGTTGTCTGGTTTCATTTGGTAGCGAGAGCTGGGATGTTTTTCTAGCTGACCGACACAAATGAGTGCATGATTGTAGGAGCTGAAGGAAAATCATAAATGATCCTCAAATTGTTTTACAAATACAAATCTAAAAGATTTGTCTTGTATTTCTATTCAGCGTACTACTGTCAATACTTTGTTCTTTTCCAGACAGCTCAAGCTCAGTCAGAGCATTCAAGTCTTGCCACAGATTTTCAGTTAGGTTTACATCTGGATTTTGACTAGGCCGTTCTAACACAAGTACCTACTTTGACCTAAACCATCCCAGGGCCGTCGATTTGCTGCAGCAGAAGATTCGGTCTGATTTTATTTGAGGATTTTCCTCCATTTAGCTCCATCCATCTTCCCATCAACTCTCATCCGCTTCCCTAACCTGTTAACAGATTCTTCCACCCGAGCCGTGAATCTCTGCAGCTACTGCAAAGTTACCATCAACTTATGGCCTTTTCTCTGATTATTGCTCTCCTTGCCCAGCCTGTGGGTTTAGGTGGACGGCCATGTCTCAGTAGGTTCCCAGTTGTGTCATCCTCTTTCCATTTTCAGACGATGGATTGGACAGAGCTCTGCGAGATGTTCAAAGCTTGGGATATTGTTTTGTAACCCAACACTGCTTTAAACGCCTCCACGGCTTTCTCCCTGATCTGTCTGCTGTTCCTTGTCCTTCATGAGGCTGTTTGTTCACTAATGTTCTCTAGTGAACATCTGAGGCTTTCACAGAAATGCTGGATTTTTACCAACATTAAATTACAAACATGTTGAGTCTGATTTAATGGTTAGATGACTTCTGCAGGCAGTTCGTTGCGCATGTGTTTTTAAAGTGTCTCAGAGAGAAGGGGACTAAATACAAATGTATGCAGCTATTTGGCAGATTTTTTTTTCTGCCAAGTATTTGAAAACCATGCGTCCTTTTTCTTTCCACTTGGCAATTACGCACTACTCTGTGTTGCTCTATTACATAAAATCTCTTTCTGGCTGTTGATGGCTACACTCATCTGAATCAACCAAAAACAGAACACAGATCATTCGTTATATTAAATGTTGCGAGGACATTTTATTGTAGGAAAATAGTTCTTTGGCTTCACCTTTTCTGTGCCTCGCTTCTTCTCCCTGGGACGATTCAGTTTGACCTGGCGGTCCACTAAAATCTTCTGCCAGTACCGCTGCTCGTGGTCACCTTTTACATAAGATTCAACCAAGTATCCAAAATAAGTAAGACCATTGTGGTTTGTGTTTCAGAACAAGGTATGTCTACAAACACGTGAACATTATAATAGGAAATTTGTATCTCTCCATATGCAGAAAACTTTCCTACCTTTAAGAATCTCCAGCTTCCAGCTGTGTTCTTTCAGCAGCTGCTCTCTAGCGCCGCTGACGGCTGTAGTGTCCTCCGGGGTGTTAAAACGGATGTGGCCTTCGACGTCTCCTTCCAGGATGTCAATATAAGCAACTGGAGATACTTTGGACAGAGCATCCTATGCAAACATCAACAGAAGAGGTAGAATAATACTACACAAGTGCATCTCGTAAATAGGATCATCAAAAGTGATTTTATTTCAATTAATTATTTCAAAACGGAAAACTCCTATTTTATAAAGCTTTTTTAGACATGAAGTCATCTTTCGACTGTATAATTACATTACTTTTAATGATTGTGGCTCACAGTTCACGAAACATCAAAATTTACTTTCTCACAAAATTGAAATATGAAATAAAACTTTAAAAAATGGATACGTTATGCTTTAGACACCCAAGGAAGACTACTGACATGACTGTTGTCCAGTAGACAGTTATCGACACCCTCCACAAGGAGGGTAAGCCACAAGAGGTCATTGCTAAAGAAACTAGCCGTTTGCAAAGGTGCTGTAGACAAATATATTGATGGAAAGTTGAGTGGAAGGACAAAGTGTGGTAGGAAAAAGAAATGGGAACAATCTCGACAGTATTGTGAACCAAAGCCTATTCACTAGACAAACAAAGCAGACGATCTGACGGGTTGTTTAGCTGCTAGGGGCTTCCAAGATATGTCAGCAGTGCTACAGGCTGACTGCATCCATACCATGCTGCAGAAATGCAGTAATTCATAAAAAAGAAGCCCAGACCAAGTACGGAGTGCATATACTGGTCATTACGCAGGCCGACATTTCTGAGTAAAAATCCAGTTTTTACAATAGTCTTGTGTAATACTTCAGTTTTCTGAGCGTTCTTATTATCAGTCAGCCGTAATCATCGACTACTAACAGAAATGAATGTTTGCAATATATCGCTTAGTATAAATCTATAAACGTCTCCACTTTAAATGAATTACTGAAATACCTTCGCTTTGACAGGATGTTCTAATTTATTGAAGAGCATCTGGATGAAGTGTAAAAAGTGATTCTAATCCAGTAAGTTAATTATTCAATTTATTGAAATCACTGAGGTATACTGTACTTTGATGATCTTCCTCGCTGGTAACGGTTTGCTGTCTGTAATCTTCATGATGACGCCACTGACAAACTGAGGACCCTGTTTGGTTTCTTTTTCAGCTGTGTTGCTCAAATCAACTGAAAAATGAAAGAAAAATACACCATTCAGCCATAAAGCATATTTTCAGATATCAGGGAAGCTTGTTTTTGAAGACATTTTTTGACACTAAAAGAGGTGTAAACATTCCAGAAAAAGACCTCGTTTCTGGCTGGATATTTATAAATTGCAGCACTCCTAACACCGTGTCTTTATATCTTTTTAAACACGCGCCAGCCTACTAACTGCTGCTATTCCTGCGAATGTGGAAATGATCTTTGAAACACAAGCAGAGCGGAACTTTCATGGGTTTTATGCACTTTGTTGACATGGTCTGAAAGACAGTTTCCAGTTTCAAAACAGTCAGTCTAAACCCCCGAAATCACCGTTTCCATCTTGAGTAACGTCATCCTCCTTGTGATTAATCTTGTTGATGCACTTCTTGAGGGACGCCATGCTGCGCTTCTGCAGGACCAGGTACTCCTCTTTCAGCTGAAGCCACTCCTTCCTTTGAGCAGAGACAAAGAGAAAAAAAAACAAAACTCAACGATGTGAAGAAATGCTGCAGGGGTTTTCACCAATTACTCAATCTCTGTTGATGTAATGGGTAAAATAAGGGATATAGGGACCTACTTTGATAGAACACGTAATGGGATGACTTCCTCGCCAACTTTTAGCTTCTCCTTGTGTTTCTTTTTTCTCTTCCTCTTTGCCTTGACAGTCGTGTCATCTCTGTTTTCTTTCCCCTTCTCAGCGTTTCCCTCTGTGTCGCTTTTATTGGGCAGATCTATAAAGGGGAACAACACAGATAATAATCAACCTGTTTTCCTGCTGTAAACCACGGGCATGTTGGGAAGCAATTTCAACATTTCACCATTGCAGAATTAACTTTTCATTTTCTAACAGAATAAATTTACTAGATTCTATTTTTTTCAGGCAATACTTATTTGGAGAATCAAGTAGCAGCTTTTTTAATAAAAAAAAACAAACAAACAAAAAGCCAGAAAGGTCAGAAATTTGATATTTTTTCCTTTCCAGGACATCACTTTATAGGCCTGAGCACTGATGAACACAGTGATGCAAATACCTAACACTGAATAAAATACAGTTTTGGGGAATTTTAAATATAAAGCTACTAGAAACCAGTTACTCCTGAGTGTTTCAAGACCCTACTGGGAATATCTAGAAGGACAAAAACAAAGAAACAAAGCTGAAAAGGTACCGATAATGAACAGGATTCACAGACGGACGCTTAGAGACAGCGATACGTAGGGCGTTGCCAGATAAAGCAGCACTTTAAATCCCAGTATCAGCATGGTAGAGGAAGTATGATGATGTGGACTACCAAGTTAACAGTGGACTCCCAATTCCTCACAGCAGATTTTCCAACAAATGAACAATTAATCAGGGCTCCTTGATTACATTCAAATAGGTAGAATCACGACTCTTTTAACCAGTATCAAAATCTTGATCTTCAAAATTTCCAAGAGAGTTTGGATTTGAACAAGTTTGGATTTATGACACTTAAAGATCAAAATGACTGTAGGTCCTCGTGAAATCAGTTTTAACTTTTTATAAATTTATGTTTTTCCCAAATTCGTACCCATCGTGTCCTCCCTTCATTGGCTACCTGGGTATCCCAGAATTAATTTTAAATCCTAATGTTGGATTTTATAAATGCCCAAATGGTCTTGCTCCTCTACCTGATCTTCCTTCGTGGGCCCTTAGATCAGCCGACCTGCTGCTTTTAGTTGTCCCAAAGACTAGCCGGAAACTTGGGGAGGAGATCGAGCTTTTTCCAACACTACATTGGCCTTAAATATTAGACAGGAATCTTAATATCCTGTTTTTAGGTCTCCTTTAAAAACACGTCATTTTTTCAACAGCGTTTGGCTCCCTGTGAGTTGCCATGCTCCTCTGGGTTGTGCCTGTTCTATTTTATGAGTGTTTTTAATTTCTGTTTTATGTCTTTCATTTGTCTTATTTTTATGCAGAACTTTAGGCAAACTTGCTGTTTTTAAATGCGCTGCATGTGTTAGACTACATTTATCTCAGTAGTTCAATTCAAAGTCAAACTCACATTCGATAGAATTTGCAAACACAGTGTTAAAGTTTATTTCCGTTAAACTGATCATTAAAGGCCTTCAGCTAATGACCCCAAATTGTGGTCCTCAGAACATTTGAACATTACATGAGATTAATAAAAGAAGGATTTTTAATATAAAATGTTATGTTATGGTTGAAACATATCACTCCGAGTCTACAAGTATCACCTTTGAGTTCAATTACTGAAATAAATTCACTTTTTGATGATATTCAAATGTATTGAGAAGTACAGTAATATGTAAGAGAGTTTCAATGCTAATGTGTCCTGACTGCCTCCCCTCCCCGCCTGCACTCGGCGACAGTTGAAGAACCTGGCGGTGTGAAGGTGGCAGCATAACATTCAAAGTACTTTTGGGGGAATTTTAGTTGCCCAATAATTTCATACCTAGGGTACACGGGAAATGAAAATGAGTGCGAACTTACTCATGTTGGCTTCATCTTTCTCCTTATCTCCAGTTTCACTTTCACTGGTTCTCCTGATCTTAGAAGGAACATCACTTTCTGATCCCTCCCCAGTCTGTGACCGGCGCCGCTTCTTCAATGATAACTTTCCCGGTGTCTTCTGTGTACTGGTGGTCTCTGGGTCGCAATCTGCCGTCAGATGCTTCCTCTTCTGTTCTGATGGTTCTGCATCCATGGTGACCTCTTGGACCTTTTCTGCCGATGCTTTTACTGCTGCAGCTCCATCATTCTTTTTTTTTTTCTTCTTTCGCTTTTTCTTCTCCTCTTCCCCTACAGGGCATAACCACCCAGTAGGAGTCATGAAAGTAGCTTTAGGGTTAATGTTATGTTTGCAAAGATTTAACACTTGAACTTACGTGACTGTGGATTGTCCACAGGAAAAGGAATAGGCTTCCTACTTAATGTTTTGGGGAAAATCCCTGGTTTCCTTGGAGCGTCTTCAGGAGGATTGTTCAACATCTGTTACAGAACAGAAAATGTATCATACAGCTTCTTTTCTGTGTGACACAACCTTCATGAGTGATGTTTTTACATGGCTCAGAGTTTCCTATTATCATCTTAATGTCTCAAAGAATCCATGATCTTCTCCAAGGGAACAAATATTGGCTGGAAGTCGTACAATTGAAATATTTAAAGGCGTAATAATTGACCATATTAAGTAAAATACAACAGACAAAGTGTGAATCTATATAGTTTGAAATATATATTGGCAATAATTTAACATTAGAGTCACCATGTTTGTATGTTAATGCGCAGATGATGTCACAGATGACATATTGCAGTACAGGTTGAACGCAAAACAACTTTAAAGCCCGTTAAAGTAACATACAAACAAACTTTAAAGGGGACATATCGTGCAAACTTTTTTAGCTTTTAAATACATTTTGTTGTATACTTGGTGTCTGTAGGAGGGCAGAAAAGTTGAATTTAGTCTCTCCAGGTGTTGCGGAGATATCTTTATATCCTGTTTGGGTCATATTTTTCAATCCGTTTAGATTTCTCTATCTTCTGTCATGTGTTTTGACCTTTTACGTTAAAGTATTTTCTGCACAACAGCTAAATAAGGTCATGGACTTCTGGCTACCAATTTCGCGTATCCGCCATTTTTATTTCTCACTGCAATCTCAGTCCAAGCTCAAGTATGCCGAAGCTGAAAGAAGATAAGTTCAGTTCGGTTGTATTAACTCACACAAATCATTTCACCGTCCCCCAGCATCAGAACTTCTTCAAGGGACCTGGTTAAATTTCATTTTTCATAGAAATGTTCCCACATTAGTGGGGAAATTCCCATCTTCCTGAAGTCAAGGACGAGAGCCTTCAGCACCATCCGCCAGTATCAAGGATTTGCTGTAAGATTTCATCTGATTAAGGGGTCAGTTCCTTCTGTTTATGGAAACGATGGACGCAGCACAGCGGTCTTCTGCTTATGTTAGCGCTGTGTGCTGCTTTTAGCTCCTTGAGGACATAATCGTACTGCATGTTTTGATTAGTATTATTACATAAACAGTTTAGCATAGTTTTTGCCGTTTTTGTCTTGTTTCTGCGGCGCTTGATAATTGTGTCTCTGCTAAAAACTTTTCTCAGACGCAACTCAGAACAGGGGTAAAAGAGAAGCCTGCGGAGCTACAATAACGAGCAGTTCAGACCAACACAACACAACTTAACAATTTAAGTGTGAAAAGAAAGACTTTAAAAGCATAATATGTCCCCTTTTAAATGTTTTTTGCCAAAAAACTGAAAACATACCATCACTGCCCTTCTTTGAAGAAATATGGATTATTTCTCTGCGAAAAAAGCTGTTGAACATATTATTTGTATTTTAATATATACAATTTTCTATGGTGTGATTAGAGCAGGATGTAGAGCAGACTGCGCTATCGCATTTATAATATTTTTTCATGTTCAACTTTCCATTTATATACGAAAGACTTGAAAACCTGAATACTGGAAAACCAAAACTTCTATCACAATACAGCATAATTATTTAACTGGTTTTGTTTTCATCCTCAAAGGACAAACGATGAAAATGTACTTTTTAAATGTTAATTAATGTAGGTCTTCCCTGTTTTTAAATGAACTAAACTAATTACAACATTCTATATTTCCAATCATATTTAAAATCACCTCAACAGCTTTCTGAGCTTCTTCCTCTTTCTCAAACTCAACAAAGGCGAACCCTTTAGAGTCACCGGTGCTCCTGTATCTGGGAATGCTGACGTAAACCACATTCCCACATTTTGTGAAAACTCTTTCGATCCAGCTGTGGGTCACGTCCTTGGGTAAGAGTTCCTTAAAGAGGGAAGGGACATTAGAAGATCGATAGGATGAGATAGAAATTAAATGTAAAAGAAAAACTAGTAAACAAAAACATCATTATGTTATTACTACTATTTTTTAGGACACAGGGATAGAAAGGAGTCATGTCAATTATGCAATCTGACAGGTTAGTAAACACTTAAAACTAAGTCACAGGAAGAAACTGTGTTTTACCACATAGACTGTCCGACTGTCGATGTTATTTGGTGGGTTTCCAAGCGGATGTTGACGCCTTACTTTAGTTCCTTCGAGGTTAATCTGAAACACAAAGAAATAAGATGTTTTTATGTCACTGACATAATGTTTAAGCCCATGGAGCTCAAATTAGGCAAGCAGTGAAAATTATGATACAATTATTTGCTGCAAAAGCCGTTTTGTTTGGAGTACCTGGACTACGGATGAATTCCTCAGGGCTCTAGCAATCAGCTTAGTGTCAGCCGTCAGCTTCTTCATGCGGCTGAAACTCGCCAGCACAGATATGTCAACATCTGTAACAAAAAGACGTGAGGTACAACGTTTAATGTGCATTTAATTCCATGCTTAAATTTTGTGCCTTGCTACTAGAACCTTACATCCATTTTCAGACTCATCGATGAGCTTTTTCAGAAAGCGGTCCTTGTACAGGTTGACGTCTCCGAACCAGAACTCCACCTGCCTCTTAATGTCGCTGAGCAGCTGTTTGACACGGGATCTCTTCTTTTTTTCTGTCTCCTTGTTGCTGTCTCTGGGTTTCACTGCACCATCACCCCCTGCTTCCTTCTCTGTGCTCATCATGTTTTGGGTGGGACTGCAGCGTTGTGCTTTAATACAAAAACAATGTTAGAAGGCAGAGGTAAAGGTGCAGTGGTCTCTAAACTTCTCTGTATGCCATGTAATGAAAGGCATTATCCTCATAGCATAATGTGTCAAATATGATCTTAAAATGGTCTTATTAAACTGAGGGATGAGTCAGCATAAAGGGGACTGGTCCACACGACCCTAGTCTATTGTATGAGGACAATGACCTGGTGTTCAGTATAGATAGATTTCAGGAGGAGCGGTGCAGGAGGAAAGCACAAAGTATTCTCAGGGACAAACAACGTCCACCCATGCTTCGTTTAGGTGGAGGGACTCTGCATATAACCTAAAACGTCACAGGTCAGAGAGTATCCCCACTCGCAAGGCCCCCTTCCATCACAGCTTCTTTCCTTCTGTTGTCAGACAGATTTCACAGGACATTAAAGGGGGGGGGGGGGGGACTTCAGAAATCACAGACTCAGTGAACAGCTAAATACTTCACATGTCTAAACGATATGCCACATACACATCACCATGACCTACGGTCTGACATGGTTGTGCAATAATATGATCATTCCGTCTTCCATCCATTCTGTGCAATGCATAATACAGCTGGTCAGCACATATTCTGTGTATTTGTATAATTAATTACGCATTTTTTTCATAGTCTTGTTTGTCCTTGAATTTATAAGTTAGTCCACAAAAATTCCAACGTACCTTTACTGTCTTGTATCTGTGCAAACGGCAATAAATATGTAAACTAATCATTAAGTATGAGCATCAATTTTAAGCACCTGTACAAACCTTTAAATGGGCTAGAGGACAGCAGACGTTAAATCAGGGGCGTCGGGTTTTAACTTATGAGTAACCTCATGGCCGTTAGGCTTATTATTTGTTAGTTTTAGCAACTTTTTAGGTTAATGAATGAAACTTCGCGGGTGGCCTTCAAAAGCATCTTTAAAGTAGTCATTTTACATTTAAATACCAAGGTTTTCTGTAGAACTTACCCTGTTTGAGGAGTTAAACGAGGCAAGGCTGATGCTACAAACATAAAAATATGTTTAAATCGCAGCTAGCCGCTCTAACACAACACAAGCAGCTCGTTGAGACTTGACGCACAGTTAGCGCGTCAGAAGAAAGAGCTCAGCTTCCGGTTAGGAATTTCAAAATAAACGTCCAAACCCGGTCTTTACAACCTTTTAATATATGTCAGTTGTTTTACGTACATGGTTACAAAAATTTGATTAAATAAATACAGTCATGTCATACAGTAGTAAAAGACAAGCAACAAAACGAAAGAAGAACAAATAATATAGCTGAATGCAGCTCTGGGTCAGTTACCCCTTTATACTGTAAACCAAACATTAAACTAATGCATATCGAGTTATTATATTATATATACATATAATATATATATATATATATAATATATATATATATATATATATATAGATAGATAGATAGATAGATAGATAGATAGATAGATAGATAGATAGATAGATGTTTGATGGTTTGATGTTTTAAATTGCGATAAATCGCGCTACAGAAAATGCCAAACGCAGGAAAAATACACAGTACAGCATGTATGGATGTTACCATGTCGGGGTACGTAGAAGACACGTGGCCGGTTAGCTCAGTTGGTTAGAGCGTGGTGCTAATAACGCCAAGGTCGCGGGTTCGATCCCCGTACGGGCCATGGTTTTTTTTTTTTTGAATCACTGCACCTTGGAGGGCCCAGTTTAGGTTCTGACTGGGGCGTCTCTGTATTTAGCTTGCATGTTGACTCTGCTCTGATGTGGATTCTATACAATCAAAAATCACACAGGCATAACATTATGACCACCTCCCTGAAGCTAAAATGTCAAAGCTCTTTGTAGAAAAGTAAGTACACCCCAGGCTTGTAGGAGCATTAGCAGTAATGGCCTTAATCAGTCATTTTCTAAATTACTATCAATTTCTTGTATCGTTGTGGAGGAATTTTGGACCATTCGTCTTAGCTTGCCAGGTTTGGGACATGTATTGTATAGATGGCTTTATATTTGATTATATGAGATTTTAGCATATAGTGGGGGTCATAGTAAAATTAGGAGACCACAAGTTGTGGTGATTGTGACTGTATAAGAAATCTAACTGATCTGCCCTCAACACTCATTCATGAGTTAGTATAATGTGTTTGTGCTGATTTGCTTATATGGGTTTCCCTAAATGTGGTACTGTGCATTGTCTCCAAAAGACCTTGTTTCACAAATCTTGTGATTTATTCAACAATTTTAAAAACCGAAGTACTATAAACTTTTTAAAGAAATGTTCTCCTGACAATCCCTCCAAATAAGTCATACTTCTTTTTCAGATTTTAACATTTTTCACGGTAACTGAGGCTTGTAGTATCTGAGGGCTTTTGGATTTTTTGCATTTTCTCACAGCATGGATGGTTCTAGACAGGGGCCAACAGGAGCCAGTGCCCTTGTAGAACTGGTCCTGGCCCCTGTTATGGACCCTGTCCTGAAGCCATAATACTAAATCAGTTTCTTATGATGATGTGCGCTGGCACAGAAACCGTAACTGATTTACAGTTTTACTTTAAGAATGATTAAAATATTTAGGTATTGCACTTTTAGTTTCAGGCATATTGAGATAGGATCACAGTTTTCATCTGCTAGATCAGGGGTCTGCAGATCAGCAAACTGATAAATCTCCAGCTTATATAAAGGCATTAACACTGGCTGATAAATAAAAATGCATATCATCACCTGATTACCATTTTCCATCCTAAATCCCATTTAAGCAGCAATGGTTTACTTAATTATTCACACTGCTTTGCTATTAGTTTTGTTTTTCTTAATAAACACAAATACGACAGTTGGGGTTTTTTTGGTGTGTATTTTTGTGATAAAAATAGAATCTGGAAAACACTTGATAATCTACCTTATGCGTAAAACCCTTGAACTCAAAAAAGGTATTTTTTCGCTTTATTTGTATAATGCTTCAATCATTATGGGCCCTTTAACAGATGAAAACTGTAGTCTAGTGTTAAACGTTTGGATAGAAAATATTGATTTTGTTCCCTATACCATATATTTTCCTCCTTCAGTCCCTAACAAAACAATCAATAGGAAATAAACTTTTCTTATAGTCTTTATAGATTCAAGATTCTGTCAAATCTTTGGAGTTTCTTGCATATATCATCCTCAGTGCAGCACTGTATCCGTCTCTTTATGAGCTGCGATAGTTGACTGTAAAAGGTCTTTGCCCACTGGAGTTCCAGAGAGTCATCTGACATGTTGCAAACTTTGTGGAGTACTGCCAACAACTTCTCGTTGCTGCTGACCTCGCACCGCTTAAAAACCCATTTCCCCCATTCTTGCCACATTTCTTCATCTGTAAAATTCACAGTGATGCGGTCCTGGCTGCACACACACGCCGACTCTTTCTCATACAAGTTGTTCCATATGACCCTGCAAGAAGAAGAGGAAACAAAAGAAAAGCTTTACCGTTCCCTAGATGGTAAAAATGTTTTCTTTAAAGACTATGCTTACAAAAGCTTACACTTACACAATTGTTTGCAGTGGATCTGGCGTCAAATCAGCGAGGGACAGCAGACCTCTGTGGCTCACTCGGTTACCCTCCAGCCTGTAGGAAAACATAATTAATTCATATGTATTCATACCCCTTTACATTTAAAAATTTCTGTGATATCACAGTTACAAACTTCAGGGTGCTTTATTGGGATTTTTTTTATGATAAACCGACACAAAGTAGTGCATTATTTTCAAGTGGATGGTAAATGATTCATAGTTTTCTATTTTTTTCACAAATAAAAAACTGTGACGTGCCTTTGTGTTTAGGCCTCTTTACCCTGAGACCCCTAACTAAAACCCAGTGCAACAATCGTCCTTCAGAAATCACCAGATTAGTAAACAGAGTCTAACTGTGTGCAATTTAATCTCAGTATAAATCCAGCGGTTAATTCAAGGCCTCAGAGCTTTGATGGAGAACATTAGTAAACAAACAGCATCATGAAGACCAAGGGAACTCAGCAGACAGATCAGGGATAAATCTGTGGAGAAGTTTAAAGCTGGGTTATTTTGTAATAAAATATTCAAAACTTATGACATCTTCTGGAGCACCATTCAATCCATCATCTGAACAGAGGAAGAGTATGGCACAACTGAAACCTAGCAAGATATTGCCTAAATTCATAGGCCGGGAAAGGAGAGCATTAATCAGAGAAGCAGCCAAGACGCCTATGGTAACTTTGAAGGAGCTGCACATTTACACAGCTTAGGTGAGAGATCTGTTGACAGGACAAATATTTGTCATGCAATCAACAAATCTGGCCTCTCTAGATAAGAAGCCCAAAGAAAGCAATTTTTTGAGCAAAAGTAATTTGCACAACACATGTGGAAAGGGTGTTTTTGTCAGATTAGAGGAAAACTGAACTGGCCTACAAGCAAAACACCACGTGTGGCAGCAAACTAATACTGCATGTCACTCTGAACAACCCCCGACCCCCTCCCCATGTTAAAAGATAGGACTGCTGTAGGGATGCTTTTCCTTAGCAGGGACAAGGAAGCTGGGCATAGTTGAGTAAGTACACATGAACCACCATATTGTTTCACATTTGTGAATGTGAAAACACCTAAAATTCCAATCAAATACACTGAAGTTGGTGACAAAATGTGAAACAGTTCGAGAAGTAACACTTTTGCAAGTCACTGTTAGCTGGATGAGATTTTAAACAAATCAGATGTAAATGAATCAACATGCACATTCTGTTCCCTTTCCGCTGTAATTCTGTTGCCTGAGAAAATATATTAAACTTGTGAGTAGTTTCAGTGTTTTGATTGGTCAGAAAAACTGACATTTGGGGAAAATGCGATTACACCACAAGCCTTAGGAGATTTCTCATACTGACAATCAGCTTTCACTTCTCAAAAATGTCTTACATGACATGCTGTTTCACCTTCACAAGTTATTCCTTACCACAACTCTTTAACCTTTTTCTTCACTTGGATTGCTGTACAAAGAGCTTGTAGTTCATCGTCACCGATGTTTGTCCACCCCAGCCTAAAGAAGCAACAGAAAGAACTGTTTGAAATTGTAAGAAAATTTATTCAGATCTCGTGGCTAGCTGTGTCCAAGCAGATGAACGAAATCTTACCCAAGATTGGTGATGTTTTCTGAGACCTTCAGCACATCTGCAATGACCTGAACCGCATCCATATCTAAATTATTTTCTCCAAGCCTTCGAAATAAAGCCAGTCCGTTATTGGATTAACCAGTGTACATGTTTTGATTACAAAAGTATTCTTACCCCTTAAACCTTTTCACATTTTGTCACATTATAACCACAAAGTTTGAGTATTTTATTTAACTTTATAGACCAACACACAGTAGTGCACGTGAAATGGAAGGCAATGGTACATTCGTGATGTTTTACAATTAAAAATATGAAAACTGTTTTATAAGTGTTTATTGTGCCCCCTTTACTCTGATGACCCTAAACAAAATCTGGTCCAGCCATCAGAAGTAACCTAATCAGTATACCTCTAAGATTTTCTTCCAGGAATGTCCTGCATTTAGCTTTGCCATCTTCCTATTAACTCTGTCCATCTTACCTATCCCTGCTAAAGAAAAACACCCACATCACGATGCTGCCACCACCATATTTCACCTTTGGCATTGTGTGCAGTCTTCTTTTTACGCCATACGTGGCATTTTATATGTAGGGTCAAAAGTTTATTTTCTGTCTCAGCTGACCAGACCATCTTCTTTCACATGTTTGCTGTGTCAAACTGTAAATGGGACAATTTGTGGTTTCCTTTCTTTGCAGCTCCTCCAGAGTTACCATGGACCGTTTGGTTGCTTCTCTGATTAATACTTTCCCTGCTTAGCCTCTTAGTTCAGCCATTTCTTGGTAGGATTCCCTTTGTGTCATCCTTTGCCATGTTCAGATGATGGATTGGACAGTGTTTAGTGAGATGTTGAAATTCCTGTATTCCCCATTTCAAGGACGAGTGCCTTGAGCACCATGCGCCAGTATTAGGAAGGATTTGCTGGAAGACTTCATCTGATTAAGGGGTCAGTTCCTTCTGTCTATGGAAACGATGGACACAGCACAGTGGTAAGCTGCAAATAACGCTAAAATTTCAACAAACTTTATTTTAGACATGAATTTATTGTGTGTTGATATGACGTCCTGCCCTTTGTTTTGATAGCAGTAGCATCGTGCCTTCTGCTTATGTTAGTGCTTTCTGCTGCTTTTAGGTCCTTGAGGACAGACCCGTACTGCGTGTTTTGAATATTATTATTACATAAACAGTTTACATAGTTTTTGCTGTTTTTGTCTTGTTTCTGCAGCACTAGGTCATTGTTATCAAACTACAACAATGGGCAAACAGGTTAAAGTGCATCGCTCTTTAACCTAGAGGGGGGCGGAGTGTGAAGTGTCTCAGTAGCATTTAAAGAGACGGCACCAAAACTAGTTGCTCTCAGACGTACCTCAGAACAGGGATAGAAGAGGGGCCTGTGGAGCTACAATAACAAGGAGCTCAGACCAAAGCATTGCAGTTCTGCTTTATGTAGAGCACAATTGAATGGTTTAAGTGTGAAAAGGAAGGATTTAAAAACATGATGTGTCCCCTTTAAATCACACACAGAAGGACTCTAATCACTAAATAGGTGATTCTGAAGGCAAAAGGTTACATTGATATTTACTTGGGAGGGTCAGAATAAAGGGGTTTAAAAAAATTTAATAGGTTTATATTTGTGATTTGAAAGTGACAAAATGTGGAAAACCTAGTTGCAGATGTTGCAAGCTAACTTTCACCGGGCACTCACCATAGTTTCTGACATCTATGCAGAAATGGTTGAACATCTCTCAGAGAGTCACGGTTCACTCCAGTTCCTGTAAGATCCAGTTCTGATAGTATTTTGCCTTCTGTGAGGGATAGGAAATACTTTATGGCATTATGATCCATTTGAGAGAGCGTTTCGTCACTGACATTTACTCGAAGGAATTCTGGGAGTGCCGCTAACACCATTGAGGGGTCCTGTTGCTCAAACAAACAGTGTAAGCAGTTCAGAATATGGCCTCCATTCTGACAGTGCATTGTGAGGTCTGTTATGATCTTCTTATGGTACATCTCCACTTTTTCCTCCTGGCAGCCAAGCCCCACTTGTCTCGACAAGAATTTAGAATTCCGGTCAGAGAGAATTCCAGACAGAAAGCGGCTGAAGAGGTCCAAGTGTTCGTTGTTTTGGTTCTCACCGCTCTGAATTGCATCAGGTAAGGGTTGATCCGTCACAGCACAGTAAAGAGCGGCAAAAAACTCCTGAACTGTGAGATGGGCAAAGGAGAAAACCTCTTCAGTGCAGCCAGGTTCTTGTGCAACTGTCTTATCAAGGAAGGTACTAACCAGACTGCATCTTTCTAACCCAGCCACCTCTGGGTCGCTGCTGTAGAACAGAGTTTGATGCTCCATTAGCTTTTTAAAGGCAAGTCGACCTAGCTTCAACACAATATCAGACAGCTGCTGGATGGTTTCTGCTCCTTGGTCTTCAGGACATGTCTCAGTTCTTGACTGGGTGTGAGAACGGAGCAGGGCCACCAGATACTGTACATATATATCTGTCATGGTCTTGGGGCTTTCAATACAAAGATCTTTGCTCTCATTGAGAATGCAGCACACAATGTAGCAAAAAGCAGGTATGTAGCAGAGTGTCAGCATCAGTTCATTTGCTGATACCGTTGAAAACATTCGGTCAGCCACAGTAGCATCTTGAAAATACCGTAGGAAGAAGTCTTGAACTTCAGCTAAGGAGAAACCGGCAATCAGCACATAGCGGTCAATGCATCCGACAGGAATGTGGTTGATAGCTGTAGGCCGGCTTGTGAGCATGACAGAGGCATTGGGTAGTAGCTCACCCTGCAACAAACTCCCCAAAATCTCTTTCACCTCCGCATCCTCTTCTGGCTCTGTCACAAATACCTCAGCATCGCAGCTCCTGTAGTGTTTGAACTCATCAAAGCCATCCAGGATAATCAGGAGTCTGTCATCGTTAGCGAAGATGTGATCCAGTTCTTTAGAAAGGTGCCTATTCTTACGAAGGACTAACTCTCTGAGGTTTGTGGGTTTGTCGATCAGATTTAAATCTCTAAAACTCATGTGAATAACAAAGTCAAATGCGAGGTGGTCCTTGTTCCCTCCAAAATCAAAGAGAATTTTCTGCACCAGGATCGTCTTGCCAATTCCCGCTACCCCTGTCACCAGCACTTTCCTTATTGGACGTTTTTCATTTGCTCTCAAAAACAGTTTAGCTGGTGCAATTTTCCTTTGCAGCCCTGATTTATGCTGCAGAGACAATCTCTCTTGTCCAAAAGCCAGCACTTCGTGTCTCTTAATCTCTAAGGCCTGGTGTCCGTCCACTAACAGAAGGTTGACATAATGTTCAGAAAAGAGGATTTTCTCTCCATGCCTACTGTTGTAGAAAAGCATGCTCTCACTCCTGCGCCTCAGGATATCTTTGTGCTTTTGTTGCACTTTCTTGTACTCTGGAGAGAAAAAAAAAAGTATATTTGACAGGGGGAAAGAAAAGATGGCCAATTAAGGGCACAACAGGGTTGTGAACCTGTTCCACAGCAGCCTTTTAAAGCTGCAAACAAAACTGTGTAAATGGTATTTATAAAGAATTTAAGCATTGAGGCATTTAGAGCTATTTGTTTGCCTCAGACTAACAACTGATTTATACCTAGGTTATCAGTCATACAAATGAATTAAAAAAACAATGAAATCTTTATTAGTTGCCTTTTCTTTAAGCAAAATCAGTACAGTTTTCTTTTACAGAAAACAAAAGTGAAGCTTATAAGAACCACATACAGATACCAAAGACAGCTTCAGTGCACGATTCTTAAAAAACGTAGTTCTATAATTAAAGTTTTTTTTTGTGGCCTTTATTTTTGTTATTTCTTTAAAGTAAGCAGACAGGAAGCGGGGTGGAGAGAGGGGGGAGACATGCAGCATGCGTTGCACCCAAATAAAGGTTTTAAGCGACATTACAACCTGTTAAAAAACTGAACAAATTTATTTAGGAATAAGTTTGCAAACCTGTGGATGGAGGGTGAGCTGTGTTGTGGGAGAGCTGCTGATGACTTCTAACAGAGAAGAAAACTTTCGCTGCTTCCTCTCCTTTGCATTCCAGAATATCCAACACCTTTCGCACTCTGGCCCGTGGCCCCGGCTGACACAGCACTTCCTCACGGTCATCCCGGGTGAATGCTTCCTGACAGACCAGAACTTCCAACAAGGAGTCGATCTGTCCTTCTAGTTCATCCACCAGGGAAACACGTAGCACTCTCACCGCCGTCAAACAAGAGTGACAAGCTTCTTTTTCCACCATAGCTGATGTGAACACATGGGCCAGCCCAGTTGTAATCATCTGATGATCACAATTTGTGATGCGTTGTGATACTTCCTTTAATGTTAATCTTTGAAGCAGAGAAACAGATAGCTGGATATTTTTAAACAGCAGAAAGAGGAAGTACAAGCGCCTCGAACACAATATGAACACAATGACAGTAAAGTTTCAAAAGACCCGTTTGTAAAGTTTGTGGTATTTGTTTTGAAAAAGGGTTGTTAAGGCTTGTAAAAACATTTTCTGCTTCAAATTCACTTTAAATCACACAGAAAGATCTTTAGTGTTATAGAAAGACAACACCCAAATTTTAAAAAGGAAAATATTTTGTTTTATTTTACAACAAAATTGTAACAGAGCCACCAGCAGAATACAAAAAGTGGGAGTAAAACTGAGATAAAAATTCATTAAAATAAATTAAAAAATGAAAAAACAAATATGTACACAACTTAAGACCATGAGCAACATTTAGTGACATTTTTCTCTTGTTTTATAAAAAAATATCCACACCTCATTCAAAGACCCAGCTGTTCCCGCTGAGCACCTGAAGACGATAAATCATTGTGAGCTAAAAGTGCAAACCTTGCCTATCAAGCACTATAATGAGACTATGGCTAACAATTTCTACTAATTCCCTTTAGTAATAACCAGCAACACTTCACATTACTGAGGTGAGTATGGCATTGTTTTTAAATATCCACAAACTAAAAGTGAAACCTGATTAAGCATTTCGAAGGGATAACAAATGTCAGGCATTTTTCAGAAAAAGTGAAATCCGTCAGACAGGATGAACTTTTATGACATTCAGTTGCTTAATCTAAACCTGAAAGGTTTGGAGTTGGAGCATTCATTCACTGTAAATCCTGATGAGTATGACTGTACTATGTCTCATAAGCTCAGTCAGATTGGTTGTAGAACATATGTAAAGCTGAGTTTTCAAGTCTTGCTACACATTCTAAATTTGATTTAGGTCTGGACTTTGACTGAGCCATTCTATAGCGGGGGGTACTCAAGAATGGCATTGGTTTCATCACAAGACCAGTCCTGAGACCACATTTTCAAAGTCTTGATTTTGTCTCAGCCTTAGTCTCAAGATCATTTTGATATCAAGAGCAATTGCAACCTACCGGGAAAACCATAGCTGCATTTAAGTGCGACCTATTAAGTTTTAACTTTAATAGTTTCAAGGCTTTCCTCTGTGTCCCTACGTGCAGAGGGTGAGATGAGAGGGATGTGAAAACAAGAGGGAGAAATATTTTCCACTGTCAGTATATGAATGTTTTTCTGACTGTAAAACACACAGGAAAATAGAGATCCTAAGTTAGTAAAGTCCTCCACCTCCACCTGTCACCTTCACTCTGTCTGCAGCTAATGTCAAGTCATGTTAATGTTTGGCTGATGTATCTGCTTTCCAGAGGTGTCTGGCTTGTCTGTTCAACTTGTGACCAGCTTGTCACATTTATTGAACAGTTGACATGTAGTTGAGGGATGCTTACAAGTTTGGGTTCATCTAAATATTGTGGGAGTGCACCTAATTTACACACCAATGCAACCAGTCAGTCTGGAGGACTGCTATAGATTAGCTTGCCAATGACCTGCAAAAGGGTGAATTTCTTACAATGTTTGCATGGTCTCTCATTGGGTTTAACTTGGTCTTGGACTCGACTCGCTCAGAATCTTGCACTTGTTTTGGTCTTGCTCTTGGTTTTGACTTGGTCTTGAGTTAGGTGGTCTTGACTACAACCCTACCATTCTAACACATGAATATGCTTTGATCTAAACCAATCCACCGTAGCCCCTGGCTGTATGTTTAGGGCCACTGACCTCACCTTGGTCTCAAAACATTTGCAATTCGAGGGGTGTCTCAGTACTTCTCGCAATGTAATGTTTCCAGATACTTTAAATTTAAATCCGTTATTTAATTATTGCTCGGATTGTTGATAGCAGCAAGTAGCAGTAGCTGTTTGTATTCGGCTTAGAGTTTTTGTAGATTTTTCCTGACTTATTCAGATCAACACACATCTGCCTTACTTGAATGGCATGTTTTCTTGCCCTTCCCATTTTGAAAAGTGCCCATTAGATATAAGTCTGTATCGTATAGTTTTTATAACTCAGGGAAACAAAAAAAGCATTGATTACTATTTAAAAGTGCCTAGACACATTGATTAGCTCAAAGTAAAAGGATGCTTCAGGAACATTTGTTTCATTAAAAACAGATTTCTTAAGATTTTTTTGCCATCTGAATAAATTGACTCAAATTAAAAAAGTTTGCTTTTTCTTTCAGTTAAGATTATGCTACTGGAATTAAAGATTTTTGAAAACCTTTCATGCATCTTTTCCATAGTACCCAACAGAAATGGAAGGTGCTGGAAATAGGAAACCTCTTTGTTTACATGAGCAACACGTTAGTGGTTAAAAGGACATTTTGAACAATGTTTCAGGAAATATCACACACAGAAAATATATAAACAATCTACTTTAGAAACGAAATGAAGAAAAAAAACTCTGCAAGCCATGTTTTTAACAATGACTTTGATGAGTTATTAGTGCAAAATACATGTATTTTGTTTCTTGAAAAACATTCAGTCACATACATGTCCCCTAGTGCAAACCTCTGCAGGGGTTTTATTTACACTGTTCTACTTTCTATTTCACAGGAACTTTGGTTAATAAACCTGCAATCCTGCTAACAGATGGTCACTCAAAAGCATGGAAAGGGCTATAATTTATTTCCCAGATGGCTGAAACTAATTATATTTCCATATATTAGTTTCTTTGCCAATTTATTGGAAGCATCACACTGTTTTTGTTTTAAACAAACGTTTCCTCCAATTTAGTTGACAAGACTGTAGACCACTTAAATAAAAACAAACACACAGCTGGTTCAGCTGTTTTATATGTTCATGGGTTTACTGATCATTTTTGGCAATGAGGACAAAAGAATAGTGAACTATAAAAATATTGATGGGCAAAATTGGTTGTTCCTCTAAATGTGTCATGTCATGTCTTTGGTGCCGTTTACAGAAGTTCTAAAATGACACCTGTTTAATCACTGGGTGGTTGTGTGGGTCATTAGTCAGTGCATCACTGTCTGTAGTTCCCCTTGCAGTCACCTCCTGTTTCTATTATTCACAGTGGTTCTTCATCTCAGGTTTGCACAACTTGGAAAGAAGATCTGTTTGTGTTAACTTAAAACAGACCAAAAAGAAAGAATTGAAACCAAATCCTTAATTTAAGGCCTCCACTTTTTCGTAAGATCACTTTCAAATTCAAACCAACACATGACATCCTCAAGCAGGATTAATCATACCCACTGTGGGCATGAGACAAATATTCCTCCCCCACTCAGCAACCTAATCTGAGACAGACCACAGAAGAGACAGTTAGGGGTGTCAAATTTTCCCACTAGGTCCCGTCCAAACTTTCCATGCGCCTCTTCCCACGTCTCCCGTCCCTCAGGTTTTCGTGCAGGAGTGGCAGCAGCGACTCTTGAACTGGGGCAGCGGGCAGAGCTCCAGCTGGCGGACCCTCTCGCAGTATCTCGTGCTGTCTCGGCACTCCTCTGCTGGAATACAAGGCACTACAGTCATTGCCCAACATTACTCAGTCATAAGACCAAGCAGCAGATCTTAGGTTAGGGTGTTCAGTGTCAGTAACAAGCTTACATACAGTTAGAGGTGCTAGGTCTACGTTGGTCAGGTTACCTTTTTATCCATTAATAAATTAAGTCCTCATTTGAAAACTGCACATTGTATTTACTCTGGTTATCTGTCTGATATAAGAATTTATTTAAAAAAAAAAAAAACAGATCAAATCGTTAATTCTTTTCTCAGGGTGGACTGATAATACAGCAGCCTTACAGAAGCCTATTGTTGTTTTATCCATCATAAAAGCAGGTTTTGTAGCGGTTTGTGCTTGTGGAGGACCCGAGTGCAAACTTGAGGCAGGCTGAATTATATTAATAGTAGAATATTAAAGAAACATAGAACCTTTATACCAAAACCTTGCAGGTGGCCACAGACAGGACCAGAAGCCATAGAGAACAACAATGGAAAACAGCCAGGTCCGACTGAAAACTGGAGGATTAAATACTGAGCAGCAGCGATTGGAGGAGCAATGAACAGGTGAGTCTGAAGTGCATAACAGCTGTCTGGGGAACATTACTATTAGTTACTATTTTTACAAACTGTATCTCTTACACAAAAGGAAGTTTTTTGGGATGTTCAGGAAAATTCAAGAAAAAGCAAGTGAAACATCAAAAGGTTTGGGGAGTTTCATGAAGGTTTTCATCTAAGACTTCCCTGAAATAACCACAACGGTGATCATAAAAACTCTTTCTTCTCAAACTGAGTGGGGTATCCATGCCATGCTTTGTTTTCTACTTCGAAATCTAAAGGGAAAACCTCCCTTTACAGAACACAGAAAAATGTGATGTACGTTTAGCAACAAGCTCAAATTCTACCACAATAAAGGATTCAGTGTAAAATGTACATCATAGTGTGAAGGGCTTTGAGTGGTCGGTATGACTGGAGAAGTGCTATATAATTTCAGTCTATTGACCATTAAGTTAAAAAGCAATTGGGAATTTAAACAGACTTATACAGAAGCTGAAATTGTGATAAAATTGGGAAACATCCTGATATCTTGATTTTACACCAGCATCAACTAGTCTGGTCAGTTCAGAGGACGGTGAAAAATGGGGAAATGCATCTTTTCGAATAATTTTACTGCATTTACGACAAGAAGGTAGGGCACCAAGTTAAACATAGAAGAAATTGTCTGATTTGGAGGTAACTTGCAGAACGGCTATGGATATGAAAATGATTTGAATTACAAAGAGAACCAGAGGAGATGTGTGATGGCATTAGAAGTTGAATGATGAGTTAGACCCTGGACACAGGGGACTCCTTGCATATGCAATAGACAGCATTACCTGAAGGACTTGAATGAGTTTGAGGGTCACATTTTGCACATGCATAAGACTTGCTGAGTGTGTCCTTCTTGCAACTGCGCAGCATGGGGGGTGTGTGCCTTACAACACTGTGAGCGATCACGTGTGCCGGTGCTCTGTGACAGCTTTACACCCCACACTGCCATTTAGTATACTGTTTGTATTTTAATTTGACAATGCCCAATTTGTTTTAAAATGTGGAAATAACTTCTAAACTGAGAAAATTACCCATAATGTGTCTAAGATGGATATGTTTCACAACATATCATTCAAGGTGAAGAAGTCTCACCTCTGCCACAAGACAGCATATTGCAGCGCTGCCAGCTGGTAGGCCGAGGTCTCCACATGCAGTGGTGTTCTCGTGTCGTCCTGCCCGTTCGATGGTGTTTGCAGGTCACCTGACGGGACTGAAAACCGTGTCGGCCACAGGTGGCCGTGCACTGTGTCCATGGCCCTACGTGCCAGTAAATGGAGCATGCGTCTGTGGAGCAATTTTTCACTGAGCTGGGCCTAAAGCGACAGACAGAGATGAGACATTATATCATGTTCTGGTTAAGGTTATGTGTGTTTGATTGTCCTTTTGCATATATCAGGTATTCTAAAAAAATATGGCCTTCTAATTTGAATCCTGTTTACCTCCTGAGACCACGGCACATCCTGTAGGAAACTTGGTTACCATTTGTGTCTTTGCAGTGAACGTGCCGATGCTGCATAGCCAAACTGGGACCCACACATCGGCCATGACACTGAAATAGTGCAAAATTTTAATTTTAAACATTTTCTCAAACAATGAAAAAGGTTGTGATATATAAGAAGACTCACCAGCCCCCAAGCGCTTGTGACCCATCTGGCACAGGGCAAAATCTTGCATAACCTGGTATTAGATGGTTTCTTTCCTTTTCCTAGGCAATGGCTGCTTTGCACTTCACTTAAACTGCTCTCGGGACCCATCATGCAATGAACACTTCTAGACTGGGATCCCCCTCCACAAGAGGCCGAGCATGGTCCCCAGGCATCCACTCGCCATCTAACCCAGCTGGAAGGAAAATAAAAAATTACAGATTGTTTGAACTTCTCCTTTTCTATTTGTCCCAAAAATTCTTCTTTATATGGACCAAGAACACAAATGAAGCGTAAACGTAAATCTTTTTGTATAAAAAACCCTGTGTTTAACAAACTATAACTCAATAGTCTAATTTAACAACAATTGCGTTATAACTTTGACCAAATATGGCTGTGAATCTGGATGTCAATATAGGATTCAATTTGGAATAGTTTGACTTTAAGATTAGGACTGCCACTATATTGATAGACTTGAAAATAGCAGAACTGAATTGAACTGAACTTAACTGAAGTAAATTGAACTGGAATGAAATGACCTAACCTATGTAGAACTGAACTGGACTGCACTGAACTAAACTGAACTGAACCACAGTGGATTAAGCTGAGCTGATTAGAAATTAATTGGACTGAAAATAATTCACCTGAATTAAAATTAACCGAAGCGAGCTAAATTAAATTAAATTGAATATAACTAAACTATACTGAAGTAATTTGAAATGCTGAAGTGGAGGGTACTGAACACTGAACTTAGGTCAATTAGGTTGAACAAAATCGGCTTAAAGGTAAGTAAATCAAACACTACAAACATGTAGTAACAGTACAGACCTGAGGGGGCAGGCTTGTCCTCTGCAAAGCTCGGCTGACTGACTGGTGTTTGTCTCCTCAACACAAGGTTGGTCAGTGCTGTTACCATGGAAACAGCTTCTTCCTTTACTACCTGGACGAATAGTTAAACAGATCAATTTTAAAGATCGACAAACCTGATAGTAAAAAAACAGAACCAGAAATGTGTTATGGAGTCTTAGGTTTTAGATTTTCTTTTAATTGAAAGTGAATAAACTTTATATTTCTTGTTCTTCGATTTTTATCTCTGCAAGTGTGTATTTTCCAAGAACTTGAAACAAAACTCCTTTGAAAGCTGCTCCGCTTTTTTCCCCACCACAGTCTTCCTTAAAAAGCTTCTGAACACCACAATTACACTGTCTTTAATAGAATTTGAAGTAAAATATAAGGAAAATAAGGTTGGCCCATTTTTAAGCACTTTTAAACCTCTTTATCCCTTCCATTTAGATTAACTGGATGGGATACGCTGAGTTGATCTTCTTTGATACATTGCCTGGAATCTGTAATTGCTACCGCATGGGGAGGAAGAGTTCGGTAGAGTCAGGAAATCCTCAGCAGCGGCACTTTGATGAGGATTCAGTAATTTTGTGACTGATCTTGCTTTTCAGAAGACAAAGGGCTCTGCAGTCCAGAGACGACCCAAACTCTGACATTTAACCGGACATTCCCTATCACTGACTCAGCCAGATGTTAAGTGAAAGCTCAGTGAACGTGCGCGTCTGCGGTCGCTTTTGTGTCTGAGCGTGTCTCAGCTGGGAGAATGCTTTCCCAGAACCTCTAAGCCTGAACCACAAAAGAACACACATTATAGTAAACTGGACTACATTAAACTAGATGAGGACAAACTTGACCTGACATCATGCCAATACTGATGATATTATTTGTTTTCTTGGTTTTCAAAACTGTTTAAGGCAAAGTCAGAGAGATGGTTTTAGATATCGTACCAGCACAAAAGTCCAATTAAGTTTGATTATGTTGGAATAGAACCTTTCAGAGGTCCTGCTAGGGAGAATTTAGGTAAAAAAACATGCAATGTCTAAAGAAAAAACTTGAGAGGGTTTCTGCACAAGTTTAACATTAAAATTCAGAACTTTTTTAGACTAATTTTCAAATATTCCAGGCAACACCCTCTTATAAGGTGCAAATACAAATTTTCACTGATTAGATTAGATTAGAGAGGAGGTAAGGCTATCTCTTATGTAAACAATGCATCACAGAACCAAGTCTAAAAATACGAATGTTTTTCTTCTATACCAATTCTCCTTTTTTATATTTATTCAAACCAGAAAAATACTTTTAACCTAAATTTTCATGTGTGTAAACTGTGATTGGAACCTAAGAGAACTATTGTATAAGACCAAAGTCTGGATTTCTGGAAGTCAAGGTTTGATTTTTTTTTACATTGCTGTATACAAATTATAATCAGAAAAAGGATGTTACTTGTAATCCGCAGCCAAGATGACAAAGATGTACTTCCATGATGAGTTTTGGCAGTACAGGTGTAAAGGCCCTCGTCTTCTTTACCAGGAGACTGGATCCTCAGTGACCCGGAGGGTGAAACCCCAACTCTGCAAAAATAGACAAAATACCAAGTTAGATCTGCAACTTGCTAAAAAATTCTAAGAGAAAGGTAGTTCCTACCTGCCATCAAAATGCAATGGATTTCCATTTTTTGTCCACATTATAGCTGGTCGAGGGTCCCTGACAGGGTGACACCTCAGCTCCAAAGAAGCAACTGGTTTCTGCAGGAAAACTGGTGTCCCAACATAAACAACAACTTTAGACTGAGGTGCTACAATGACTTTCTTAGGCTGCTGGATAAACTCTGGACTCCCAGCTCTTGAAGTGTGGGTTTTGAGATTTGGCTTATGAAGGACTGGTCTGTCTGTGGAATCTGGTGGGTGAATGGTAGATTCATTGACATCTCCTTGCGTCATTGCAAGTTCACTGAGGAACTGCATGATAAAATGTTCCCCCTGTGTTCCCCCAAAGCCTTCAGACAGGTTGTGCATGATTTCATCTAACTTGGTGCTATCGGTAACAATCACAGCCCGGGCTGAAGATTCTGCATTTGTCCTTTTATTCTCCAGGGTCAACTTGTTCTTTTCACTTGAGTAAGGTTTGTCAGCAATGTATTTTTTACTGTAGTAATAACCTTTAAGCTCCAACAAATGTTCCACAACATTGTCATATTTGTTGAGGGGTATGGGTAGCTCCTGAAAAGTTCCTCTGGTTGAGGTTTTATCTGGAAGCCCAGTTTTGTGTTGCCCACTTTCAATCAGCCACGGCTCTGGAATGGTTAGTTTCTTCTTGCTGCCAAGGATGTGTAAGACAAAGTGTTCTCGTGCAGAGCCTGCAGTGCACGTGTAGATCCCAGCGTCAGTTGGATGAACTTGCTGAATCTTCAAAAAACCTTGGGATTTTATGGAAAACTGAGGATGGTTCACCAGGGGTTTACCTTCTTTAAGCCACCGAATGTGGCCCTTACGGATGTTGCGTGTTGGGCAGCGAAGGATTAACGTTGTCCAGGGTTTGAGGTATGCATAACCACCGACAGCCAGCTGGACCTTTTTAGACTTCTTCCACTGGATGTAGACCTTCCTCTGGGCAAGTATGGTGGCGTCAGGCTTTGGGGAAACTGTGATGTAATTTACAAATCACATTAGTAACTCCACGTAGTTAGAGTTGAGTCTTACATTATGTGGTTATCACTACCCCAAGACTGCTCTCTTACAACTAAGCAGTTTTTTTATTGTTTAGTTTCTAGTGTCTTATAGATTCAGCTGTCTTAGCTGTACCAGCAACCTGAAAAGACCCAAGCAAGGTGACCCTTACCTTCACAGTGCCTGAGAAAGCATGAGCGGATCCTGATGAGACGGGTTATCATGGAACAGTTCGTCGAGTTAATAATATCATATTGCCCATTCTCTGCCTGCCTTCTGCAAACAGCTTGCAGAGTCTGAATGCCATTTCCACATGTTACTGAACACTAGATGCAAAAATTTATATGCATGTTAGGAGAAGGAGCAAAATTGTTACTTAAATAAGTTAAACAGCAAATAATACTGAAGGCTAGAGGACTAACTACCTGAGACCAGTCAGCCGTGACCCACTGAGGTGAGCAGTCCTGCATGCCACATGGGCGCTGGTTTGCAGGAGTCCTGGATGGACAAAAGGTGTCGGGAAGTTCAAGGATACTGCCATCTGCCAGCCTCTGTTTGCAAAACAATTTCCTTTTCTGAACTCCACCACCACAAGTCTGGGAGCACTGTAGAGACAGCAATGCTGAGGTTCTAGTGCAAATGTACAAGAAACATGGTCTTTACAGCTGGATAAAGTATCTTTGACGGCAAAAACACAACATGATATACTTTACCTGGCTCCAGTCACCGCTGTCCCATGTAGGAGGGCAGTCAAAACGGTTGCAGGCTTGAAAAGGACTTGGTTTGGGCTTCTGACACAGTTCATCTTTCAACACTGCAGAGTAGTTGCTGTCTGGAGAGGGCTGATGAGTGCACATTACAGTCCGTGTCATCAGACCAACACCACAAGTGGCAGAGCATAAGCTCCACTCCCCTGTTTGCCACCTGTAAAAAAGGTTATCCATCAGAGTAGCTTCCTTTAAGGCTCAATACTGACAACTCTTTGTAGAACTTTAAAGTTAACAAAACGTGAACTGAGAGCAGCTTTCTGTAGCATCATTAAACAGCATACTGGGAGTGGGAGTGAATGAAAGCTGTAAACTTAGAAACTTTTAGGGGTAAGCTTTGCTTCTTTAAGCAGAAAAAAGTTGCAACATTTACCCTGAAAGGTAATAGCTTGGTGACTGCTGTGCTTGTGTGCATGTTTACGCAGATGGGCACAGTTCAGACTACCGGCTCACCAAATATCTCTCTCTGCAGGGACACACTAATAATAATGTTTCCATCACAGCAACATTAAACTACAGTTTATGTTGACAAGGAGAACAGGATGAAAAAAAAATGAAGATGCTAACTGAGGCATGACATCATGATCTATATGTGAGGTGACATAGAATAAAAAAAAAAAAAGTTTAAATTGGAAATGTGAACTTAGTTTAGGCTGTTTAGGTGGTTACTTGTATACATGAGTTAGTTAAGTTTTCAATGGTGTAAACTGAACAAAGAGCTCTTGTGAACTGGCACAACACTGACTAGGAATCTTGATTTTATCTTGATTTTAAAATTGGCTTCCACAATTAAGAGAAAGACTGTTTTGGGCTGCACTTCTGGCCCTCATTTCTGTAGCAGAACTGTAGGTATCTGGTGATAAAAAAGTGAATGGCAAAGGAGGAAATTGTGACAAAGCAATTTAAGAAATAGTGGTGTGACAACACCTTGGAAACGGCATTTCAATTAGCATCTGATTTGTATCTACCTATTTGTAGCACAACATCTAAAATACACTGCTAACACATGGATAACTTGCACTTTAAAACAAAATTGATGGTTTGTTACACCTTTGTTATATTATTGTATAAAAGGATTATTCCCGTTCTGTAGTGGCCTGTAGAGTTATTTTGAATTGGACCATAAACTCAGCTTCAAAGTTAACTCTCAACTTCAAATGTTTAGTCCAATCTGAGGGTGTAATCCAGCAAATTGATATGGCTTTTGAGGTTTTAGCTTCGATCCAACACTGCAGACACTACACTTCTAGTTTGACAAATTAAGTGATATTTCATAACTTTATGTTTATTTAAGAATCCAGGATCGAGGGTGTAGGGGGTGGAATGTAACTTGTTCATGGACCAGTACAAAATAATTCTAATGACTGTTTCCCCTTAGAGGGGACACTACTATCCAAAGAGTGTACTGTATTATGAGAGGCTAAAGGGGCCTAAGAGAGGGATCATAGGGCCAAAAGAAACAGGTCAAATGCAGTTTGTTGTGCATGAAAACAGGTCTAAAAGCTTGGAAAAACAGGCAAGGTCAGGCTGCAAACCTCTGGGTTTTTGGACAAGAGTTAAAGTGGTGGATCACCGACAATGAGCACCGACGGTGTTAATTTGAAACATGTAGCCTCCCACAGAATGCACCTACTGTTTGGCCAAGATTTAGATATGTTAAACAACATGTGGCTTCAGTGCTTAATATTTTAGTTAATTAACCTAATTTGTTGTTAGTACAAAATCTGATTACCGTTAAAAATGTCAAATATATCATTTTAATGTTGCTCAATAGATTAAAAAAATTCCAAACATTGGTAACCGTTCAACTTCTTTTTTTGCACTTATAGCACTTTGGCCAACTCTTGTTTTGTTGTTTTATTCATAGAGCTGATCTGTCTCAATCAAAGAATAAATGCATGTACAAGCTTGTGACAGTCTCAAACCCAAGAAAACCCTCCCTTTGATACTTCCAGATGGATAAATTGCAAAGTAACTTAATCTGACTACAGAAAATTAACATTTACTGAAGCAGCTGAGGTCGTCCAGATTTCTACATCAGCGCATCTGACAGAAATCCAGAAAGTTCTTCTGAGGACAGTTTTAATATCTCACAGGTAACACAGCTCACAGCTGACATCGGATACTGGTGCATCAGATTCTAACCCTGTTCCACAGGGCTTTAATTTCCTGCCAGAAGTGATGCAACCATCCATCTCTATCAATTCTGCATTAGTGTTACTTAGACCCAAGTTGTCTGAATTGTGATTTAAATGACTCAACTGACTTTTTACCAGCCTGAAACAAGGCTAAAAATCAGTAACGATTAAAAATTATTACACCATTTAGTCAAAAAGAACTGATTAAGATGGTTTTTTGTTGTTTTGTTGTTAATTTTAGCTTTAAGTGGTTGCATGTGTTTGACCTGGTAAAGCATTTTAGCTCTAGAAGAATTGAACCAAAACACATGAGCTCTATATATTGCATATTTTGGAAGAGCTTTCACATGGCAGGCTGCTAATGAGCACAGGATTTGTTTCCAGTTTTGTTTGAATTAACATTTTCTTTTAAAATTTGGCCAAACCCCCTTTTCCCCAAAAAACCTAATTTCCTTTTCAGTTTTATTGCCTCCATCAAAGTCTAATTTAGCATTCATGCACAAGCCATTACAAACAACTGATGGTGGTGATCAGGATGTGTGATTCATAGAGTTTTACTGTACTTCGGTGGGCAGGGGTGGGTATTACAGTCCTGGAGGAGTGGAGGTGGCCGACGTGAGCTCACACACAGGCTTTGGTCTGCTGCCTCCCTGGTCTGCTTGTTCAGGCAAGTAATAACAGCTTCATGCACACCTGCAGTTTGAAAACACAAAATAAACACTTGAAGAAGAGCAAATAATCTAATTTTGAAATATCTGTCATGCCATAAAAATGCTGTTTGTGTTTTTGCATATCATATTATTACAGGGGGGGTGGGGGGGGGTGGCAAAGGACTATTTGGGTTTTTGTATTATTTTTTTTATTATTGTCCTTGTTTGTGGCAATTTTACATCTAAAAACACCTATGTTAGCTTCACTACTTATGAAGAAATATCATGGTCTTTGCAGCTGCACGTGTGAAGTTCCTTTTGAGCTTAACTGTCTATTATTCACCATTCACCCATTACCCTATTAAGATAGTGTCTCGCCCATGGCCAAAATTGAATAGATTAAAAAATAATGTAAAAGGAGGAAATCAGGAAAATCTAATAAAAATAAACACAACTCAGACTAAAAACAAAAATAAAACAATTAAATGTGGCTTACTGAACATAAGAGCTCTCTCTTCAAAGACTTTGCTAGTTAGTGACCTGATTTGTGACAATCAGATTGATTTATTTTGCCTCACAGAAACCTGGCTGCAGCAAGAGGATTATGTTACTATAAATGAGTGAACTCCTATTAATTATTTAAATTTCCACATTCCTCGAAATACTGGGCGAGGAGGAGGAGTAGCAACCATCTTTCAGTCCGATTTATTGATTAGTCCCAGACAAATCAATAGCTACAACTCTTTTGAATATTTAATCCTTAGTTTTCCTCATCCAAATTGCAAAGCACTAAAACCACTTCTATTTGTTGTTTTGTACCGTCCACCAGGCCCCTTAACTCTCAATTTTTTGATCAGTTTTCAGACCTTTAATTTGATTTAGTGTTAAATACAGATAAGGTTATTATAGTGGGGGATTTTAACATTCATGTTGACACTGAAAGTGATAGCTTAAATATAGCCTTTAATGCTATCTTAGACTCAATTGGCTTTCCTCAAAACATTAAACAAACTACCCACCTTTGTCTTCATTCTGTGGACCTTGTGCTGACATATGGCATTGAGTGTTAAGACATAACAAATATTTTCTCATAAACCCTGTGCTGTCTGACCATTTTTAATAACCTTTGAGTTTAATTTAACCGAGTACTCCACACCTGAAAGAAAATTTCATTATAGTAGATCATTATCAGACCAATGCTGTAACAACCTTTAAAGAATCTGTTCCACTTTTAATTTCATCATTTATCACAGAAAAAACACAGTGGAGGGCAATTCATTTTTTTCTTCCCTTCACAAATTGATTCTCTTGTTCCTAGTGTTACTTCATCATTGCGTGGTGAATTAGACAATCCAGCCCCCTTGAAAAAGAAGGTAATTATTCGTAGGAGGCTAGCTCCCTGGTTTAATTCAGAGCTGCGTACTTTAAAGCACAATGTTAGAAAATTGGAGAGAAAATGGCGCTCTACACACCTAGAGGAAGCCTACTTAATCTAGAAAAATAGCCTACTGTTGTATAAAAAGACACTTTGCCAAGCCAGAACAGCTTAATTCTCATCATTAATAGAAGAGAATAGTCCTAGGATTATCTTTAGTACAGTTGCTACATGCATGCTCAGTATGAGGGATTGCTGCAAAGTCAACGCCAGTGACTGTCCACTGTCTCTACATGCTCATCCAGGAGGAGTGAATGCTACAAGTCTCTCCCTCGATGCAATCTGCTGGGTTTCCTGAGATAGAAAAACTTTTTATCCAATTTGAATAAATAACTGAATCTGACTGCACTGTTCAATGATTAGGATTAATTTGAATGTATGTACCTGACTTTTGTGAAGTGCCTTGAGACGACGTGTTGTGAATTGGCGCTATATAAATAAACTGAATTGAATTGAATTGAATATGGCATTGGGGCTGCAGTCTGCTGACTAGTGCTAATGATACTCGTCATAGAGAAGACGGGTATAAGTTATTAATGCTAAACAAAATCTTACAACTGACTACAATTCTTTAATCATAGTGCATACTCAATTTATCTTTTTTTCTGTTAAATAAATAATAAAATAGTATTGTATGTCATGTTTAGTTTTCATCTTAGATGGCTTTTATTTAATTTAGGGCCTTGTAAGAACCAGATGGCCTAATATATGTAAAACCCTGGAACTAAAAGAGTGTGCAGTTTATTTTTATTATGACTGTGTATGGAACAGCAAGGATGACTGGAAGTAAATTCTCCAGTGACAAAATCCAAGCGTACAACTCCCATAAATACACAATGACATGACTCAACTTTTAAAAGTGTAATTTAGGATAATTTTAGAAGTATTGCAATACAAGTATAGGAGTGTACAATAAAGGAGGCACTTGAAATGCCACAGCAGTCTGATGGTCCACAGAAGCACAGCTCTACCTGTGTGTTTTTGACATGAGATACTACTCTGTAATCATCCTTGAATGGAAGCTACTTGAGTTTTAGAGAGTGTATGCACATGCACACTGGCAAATGCCTGTGTGCAGAAACAAATTTGTAACTATACTGGATGTGGACATGGGGAGATTAAAGTGAGCCTTGGGTTGTGTTGGCAGGATGTATAGGGAAACGGTTTCAGTCTGGGACAGTTTTTACTGCTGCTATGAGAGCAGGGTTCTTATGACCTTCAGGGTTAAATGTGGTGTTTTCTTTCTCAAAGCCAATATTAGCATGATTTTAGTCATGTACTTTACAATACTGTGTCATTTCAGGTTTCGCTAAAATAAACAGAGCCACCTCAGAGACCCTAATGGAGTTTTTATGATTTAGGGACAGCCCTGTACGTTGTTTCACAATTTAGATTAAGCCTGAAATAATGAAAACATTTTTCTACATTGCCTGAGTTTTAAAATGATAAATAATACCTGTTTTACATATTTCCACATATGATAATTAAAACCAACTGCAAAGCAAAAGTATGAAGTGAGCACTTTTTCTACAAAGATTAACTATTCAGGAACCATGGGAGAGCAGTAAACAGGGGAATAGGATGGCTTTTCCCTTATGCTTTTGGAAAACACTTGTTGCCCCAGAAATATGAAACAATTGCAATTGCAACAATTGTAATGGCGACAGATCACAGTTCATGTCATGGCAAAGACTTATAGCCTGTGCAGGGAAGTAAACAGTCAGACCATTGAGGTTATTGTGGGTGTTGTGAAGAAGTGTATCAGGTAAAAAAAATATTTCTTAGTTATGGTTGGTACTTTTTATGTCATCTGTAAATACAAAACACCTGCTGATGCCCATGAATTCCGCTAATATATTATTAACAGTCCCTCTTGCATGTTTAGCTATGATAATTTAGATAGTAGTAACAAGTTTTCTTTTGTAGTGTTTGAGCTAAATGAATGAGTGAATATCTGACTTCATATGCAGTCCAACTTTATATCAGTGTTTTGAGTTCCCTTCCATCCACCGGATGTATAGTATTAGCTTAAGGTGAACGTTTAGGGTCAAATAACACGTTGCTTTGAGAAAACTAACTGGAGACTTCTATCTCTTAAACTGTGTGATAGTGTATTTAAAATATAGTTTTCACGGCTACATTACAGTATTCCAGTTAAAGCCTTATGACTAAAACACTGACTGATTATGTGGAGAAAAGTGAGACTTGCACGACCATACCATAGCTTACAAATTATTTAGGCAATTTGATGACACAGATGTTTATAAAAATAGAAGAGATAAATAACAATGGTACTCTGAACAGGAGAAGAAATTAATGCCTCTATCTAAATACTGCCAGAATGTTAGTGCTTTGGCAGTATTACATTTTTCCCTCCAAGCAATCATCCATCACTGGAATGTTAGGATTGATCATTTTGCTTCAATACATGGATGCTTATGAGTATGATGTGAGTGCACTGGTGATAACAATGACTAGTTAAACATGGCTGAGGCTGTAAAAATAATCAGGCAAGCTAGCTACAAGTTACCATTACTAACTTTACAACACACTTAGAGCCGTGAGATGCTGTAGATGTGGTGATAAGACATGGCCCCAAGTGTCTGAGTGCTGAGTGACTGAACAAGTGTTAAACACATCTGCTGCCTGGCAGGTTTTTAACACTGCACAAAGTCTTGTTTTTGCCACATTCACTAGAACTGTTAGAAAACCTGTTTGCGAAAGGTAGTCATTTTATCAAGTACATTAATTAGGTTTGCTTAATTTCATGTATAGTTTATTTGTTATGGCACATGAAACCAGATTGCTTTGTATCGAATCCCATCAATCACTGCCTTTGTTATCACTGCCTTTGTCTCGGGTGGCTATTGTGTTGTGCATTTAGGCTCAAGTTTGACGTTCCAAATGAAACATCACTCTTCGGCTACTTTCAGCTGCATTCTCCACTGTCTTGTGTTCGCCCTGTTTTTGTTCCTCACCATTTTACCTGTTTGACGACTTTGGTCTTGGAAATGACAATCACTTGTGATATACAAGCCTGAACACAACGAAAAAGGAAAAGCTGACTAAGTAATGTTTCTGAAATACTTATTTCATTTAAGAAATTCTATAAATTATTCTGACCCTGAGTCTAAATTATTGTTAGAAAAAGTCATTTTTACATGTTTATTGTAAATTCTGGCTAAATTCCCAAATAATCAGTAGACAATTAAACATATTAAATCCAACACATTTTTGCTCTAATTTTTTACAACAGCCAGTAACATTTCCTAATAAAGTTTATTTAGTTTTTCTCTGTATTATTCTCAAACTTTAGGAAATTTAAATCTACTCATTTTTATGCCATCATTTCTTTTAGTAACTTTCAGTTTAAGCTTTTTAAAGTTTACGATTTAACTTTCCGCTTCTGTTCTTCCTTTTTTTTTTACTTTACCATATTGCAGAGATACAGTTGTTTCCGTACCTCCTCCACAACTCTCCGAGCATGCCGTAAAGCCCTCATACTCCCAGTCAAGTAGGTCCCCCCCTCGTGGCGGCTCCTCCTCTTCTTCACTTTTATCCCCTTGGCCAGGCCCTCCCGAGCAGGGTTTGCGATAACACAGCTGGACTGGTGGGGGTTTTTCCCCCTCGCACTCATCGTCAGGCAGGTCGACAACGGTCTGGGAGAAAGACAGCAACACCTGGCACTTGACCGCCCGCTGCTGGGTCCCGGCTCCGCACGTTCTGCTGCAGGGCTGCCAGGGACCAGGAATGAAGCTGAACGAGGACAACACAGATGGAAAATACAGACAATATTCAGCTCATGATGTAGGGTTCTGTTACAAATACCAGAGTTTTATTCTTTTGCTACTAAGTTTTAGAAAAGTATCCCTGTACTGATTGATATAATGAAATATGATGTTGGTTAGGGAGCTTTTATGTGCATCCTTTTTCCTTTGAGGGGAAATCCTCAAATTTCAGACACCAACCTCCTTTAACAGCTTTACAACTGGAACAGATGAAACAATAAAAGTGTAAAACTGGAAACAGACAGAAAGTTGAAACCCAATTTGTCTTTAAATTTAATTGACTTTAGCAAAGTGTTGGCTTGAATTACAAGCTTTCATCTGTTGAAAGATCAAACAGAAAAAAAAAATCGAGCTATGAACAAAGCATCTATGTTTACATCTGGTGATTGGGGAGATTTGTGCCACTTCATTTAACCCTCATGGGATAATATGGGATCCAGACTACCTCTGTTTTGTAAAGAGGGTCTAAAATTACAGCACCATAATTCGTAACGAGATCCACTTTTGGGAGCAGTCTAATAAATATAGAGATATCAAACCTGTCTTCACTCTGGATTTACAAGAAGGCTGATCTGAGACGTTTCTATAAAAGTGTTCATGTCTCTTAGAATAAAGAAGATCAAACATCTTTTTGTTAAGAGCCATGTATTTTGGCACAGTCTATTTCTATAAACATAACAGAGCAATGTGATAACCCTGTCATTGGTATTTATCTTAGCCATCAATTCTTCTGAAAATGGGCCTTTTAGGTTAAATTCGATATTTATCTGAAGTCATTTCTGGAGAGAAAACAGAAGCATTGCTGTAATTGAGAAGAAATGGAATACAGTGAACAATACACTATAATTTTTATCCTAGCAGTTCTCTGAGGAACAGTTCTGTTGCTTATTGGTGACACAGGAAAAGGATGGTGTGAGCATGTTTCCAAAAAAGATTATCTATGCAGGAAACTCAGGTGAGGGCATGGGAATTAAAGAGACGAAGAGGACGGATTACTCCTTACCAACCAAAGACAGTCTCCCCGCTGCCAGAATTTACTGCTGTTTAATATATTTGTCATTTTGCCACAGAAATTACAGGAAAACCGGGCTCACCACAGAGCATTTTTAAGCTGCATTCAAGTTGTCTCAGAGGGAGGGGGGAATGACGTTACTCTGGGGCTTCTATTAGCAATACAAGCTATTCTATGTGTTCAAGCACAAAAGGAACGTGTTAGCAAGTAGATACTGATGTAAGGAGATACAAATCGTCAGAAGTGCTTAGTTTACAGTTTATGCTGGCATTCTTCCTTACATTCTATATGCATGCACCATATTGGATACTGAACAAGGGGTTGCTCAAAGGGACCTTACCACTCGAAATTCTGATTTTAGGGAGAACTCTTGTTGTGTTTTTTGACAGGTAATTTGGAACATTTTGAAAAGACCTCAGAGTTTGAAGAGAACCCACCAGTAGACTCCTAGAGTACCGGTTTGTTAGATCTCCATGCTACTGCTCTCAGAGAACAGTTCTCCAGACTCACTGCTCCTCACTGTATCCATCACCAGAAAAATCTTCACTTCATGAACTCAAGCTTGAGCTGGAGACACTGAATTGTGTTGTGCATTAAGTTGCCAATGATACGCATTCCAGACAAAACCTTGCGCTTGTTGTTTTTGTTTTCTTTCGCACTTTTAAAAATATTTCTTGATTTCAGACATGCAAATTAATATAATTATCATGGGGTACAAGTCTGAACACAGCTGAGACTGAAAAGTTGTAAAAATGAAAAATCTCCTGGTCCTTATAAAGGCTAAAAATGTGTGTTCTTCCATCCAAAATGATTCCAAATTGCATTCACATATGGTGCCTGGCACAGCTACATTTGATTTGAGCTGATATCTTTCTTCCTAATGACAATCTAATAAAAAAGCTTTTAAGTTTTAATTTCTGGTTTACTTCAGTACACAGAGAGGTATTTTTCTTCAGCCTTAATCTGTGTATTTTGTGTATTTACACAATGAAGGCCGCTTCAGCTCGTGGGCAGCATTCCTCTTCGTCTGACCACAACACAAAAGTACCACGCTGTTTTACAAGATGCTTCAATAAAGAGCTCATAATTACAGCGAAAGTCGGCTCTTTACGAGCGTTTGGGGACTCGCTCTTGTTTGGACAAATGAATTAAATGAATCACTCGCAGTTAGAGCTTGGAACAAGAACAACGAAGTCAACATGCGAACTTACAGAATTGTTTATCTTCATGGGCGGTTAAAGTACATCTGTCAGTTCAAAAACAAGCCTGCATTCATTCGTGGCAGGAAACAACAGATTTTTTTTTGTAATATCAGCCAAGGCCACATGTTAATCACATCGATTAAATATCCATCAACAATATATTCTATAAACTGGTAGTAAAAATAATATGTTTGGCCAGGACGCTGAGAACAAATTGCTTTCACTTTTCTTGCGCCACCATTAAGTCCAAAATAGGAATGTCCTTCTCTTTCTGCTACATCCGTAACATGGCCCCATGTGGGATGCAGATATTTTTGTTGGATTGTGGAAGAGATATTTATGAGGTTTTTGACAAAAGACATTGCAACAGAACAAAATCATATGCGTTGGCACTCCTCCCTGCACTCGTCGCTCGATCCAGATATGTCAGAGTAACAAATGCTCAAGACTTGTTGCTAATATAAGTCATGCAACGGCACTCAGCATCCAAATACTGTCCGCTTTCAGGGGACAGAACATCTGGAAGATTGTGGGGTTTGCTGAGGTAATGTTGGAAGGAAGTGCAAGTTCTCAAAACGATGTTTGTTCACCTTCACTCTCAGTTTCCCCTTTTACTCTAAAAACCTCATAAATTACATTTAAGACACACAGATCAGGCATCCAGGAGGTATTTGCAGTCAAACGGTGAAAGGTTTGATGACTGCTGGGCGGGAGTCAGACCTGAAGTTGATGGAAATCGTTGCTGACATGAACACAACAGTGATACTGTGGTGGTTTCATGGCTGCACCTAAACCTGTCCACTTCAATTTGACCTTCAGGTTGGTCTGTTTCCCTAAGCTTGAAAAATGTTGGTGAAACTGTGTGTGTCTTTGAAATTACTTTTACTTTATTTTACCCCTGTGGAGAATTTTTGTTATAAAAGCATAATTTTCTCCTCAAATGAGATCCTACTAGTTTTCAGATTCTGCGCTTAAAGCAAATCTAAGAACATAATCACATCTAAAACCTTTTATTTCTAATTCAGTCTACAATGGTTTGCAAATGTAGTCAGTCATGCAACTTAATGTGTTTTATTTAGGGTTTTTTTATGTAATTGCCCAACACAAAAATATGTTTTTAAACATTTGTGTAAATTAAACTCTGAAATTTGTGTTCTCCATTTACATTTAAGGCCCTTTACGCAAATATCTCTAAACATAATCAAGTGCAAACAATTGATTTCATCAGTGACCAAATTAGCAAATAGAGTCCATCTGAGTAAATTTAATTTTTTTTCACATTTGTCCTGTTAAAATCCCATGCTTTTCGAAATTCAACTTTCCAGAGTTCACAGTTCTTGCAATCAAGATTTCTTTAAATACTGCGACTTTAAGAAAGGAAGGGAAGAGGTAGGACACAAGGAAGTAAGGTCAATAGAATGACACAATGAAAGAAGGAAACAAGGAAGTAAAGGTGAAGGCAGAAGAAAAGGAATGAAATAAGAAGGGAGACAAGGGAGCAAAGAAGGCAAGATGGAAGAAAAGATGGAAGGAAGAAAAGAAAGAATGAAAATGAAAGGAAGGATAGAAAGAATTGAGGTAGGACACAAAAGAATAAAGGAAAAAGAGAGGACACAAGGAAGCAAGGAAAGGGATGAACACAAAAGGAAGGGTGGAAGGAAGGAAGCAACTTTCAGAAAATGTTATGGTGAATAAAATGGGAATACAAATATTTTACAGGTTTCATTTACTTTTTCCATACTTATTCGGACTTGGAAAATAATGAAATCAAATTCCATACTTTTGGATTCTTAGTGAACAAAGTAACTCGGCAGACAGGTTAGGAACCACGTTTAAAGCAGGGTTAGATCATAAAACAATATGCCACACTTTGAAAGCTTGGCAGAGCCCTCTTCAACTTATCATTTGAAAAAGAAAGAGACATGGCGAAAAATAAATAAAAAAATGGTTCTCCACCTAAATTAAATGACGAGGCAAGGAGAACAATATTCAAGGAAGCAGCAAAGATGCTCATGGTAACTCTGGAGGACTTGTTGAGATCCATAGTTCAGGTGGGGAATCTGATGAAAGTACACCTATTGGAATGCTTTAGATCATAGTGTATTCATACGTTAAAATGGCCCAGTCAAAGTCCAGGCCTAAATGTAACTGAGAAACTTTGGCAAGTCTTGATGTTCATACAGACTTTTATCCAGTTTGACTGAGCTTGAACTATTTTGCAATCAACGATGCAGGGGTTGGACAATGAAACTGAAACACCTGTCATTTTAGTGTGGGAGGTTTCATGGCTAAATTGGACCAGCCTGGTAGCCAGTCTTCATTGATTGCACATTGCACCAGTAAGAGCAGAGTGTGAAGGTTCAATTAGCAGGGTAAGAGCACAGTTTTGCTCAAATTATTGAAATGCACACAACATTATGGGTGACATACCAGAGTTCAAAAGAGGACAAATTGTTGGTGCGCGTCTTGCTGGCGCATCTGTGACCAAGACAGCAAGTCTTTGTGAGGTATCAAGAGCCACGGTATCCAGGGTAATGTCAGCATACCACCAAGAAGGACGAACCACATCCAACAGGATTAACTGTGGACGCAAGAGGAAGCTGTCTGAAAGGGATGTTTGGGTGCTAACCCGGATTGTATCCAAAAAACATAAAACCACAGCTGCCCAAATCACGGCAGAATTAAATGTGCACCTCAACTCTCCTGTTTCCACCAGAACTGTCCGTCGGGAGCTCCACAGGGTCAATATACACGGCCGGGCTGCTATAGCCAAACCTTTGGTCACTCATTCCAATGCCAAACGGCAGTTTCAATGGTGCCAAGGAGCACAAAATCTTGGGCTGTGGACAGTGTGAAAACATGTATTGTTCTTTTGATGAGTCCACCTTTACTGTTTTTCCCACATCTGGGAGAGTTTACGGTGGGGGAGAAGCTCCAAAGAAGCGTACCACCCAGACTGTTGCATGCCCAGAGTGAAGCATGGGGGTGGATCAGTGATGGTTTGGGCTACCATATCATGGCATTCCCTTGGCCCAATACTTGTGCTAGATGGGCGCGTCACTGCCAAGGACTACCGAACCATTTTTGAGGACCATGTGCATCCAATGGTTCAAACATTGTATCCTGAAGGCTGTGCCGTGTATCAGGATGACAATGCACCAATACACACAGCAAGACTGGTGAAAGATTGGTTAGATGAACATGGAAGTGAAGTTGAACATCTCCCATGGCTTGCACAGTCACCAGATCTAAATATTATTGAGCCACTTTGGGGTGTTTTGGAGGAGCGAGTCAGGAAACGTTTTCCTCCACCAGGATCACGTAGTGACCTGGCCACTATCCTGCAAGAAGAATGGCTTAAAATCCCTCTGACCACTGTGCAGGACTTGTATATGTCATTCCCAAGACGAACAAAAGGAGGCCCTACACCATACTAATAAATTATTGTGGTCTAAAACCAGGTGTTTCAGTTTCATTGTCCAACCCGTGTAGGTAAAACTTATAGCAAAGCTGAGATTTGCAACTAAAATCTTTCAGTGATAATTGGTAGCAAAAGAAAGATCTAGAAGGTATTGCCTCAGGGGAATGAAAACACACATCCTACTTTTCAGATTTGTAGTTGTAAAAAAAAAAAACATGTGTCTTCTAACTTTGTGTCACATAAAATCCCACAAAAACAGATGGAATTTTGTAGATGTGTCATAAAATGTCAAAAAGTTCAAGGGGTAGGAATACTTTCGCAAGAACTGAATTAAAAGATTTCTAGAAGCTTAGTCAATGTTTTTGAGTGTAAGCTCATGCATGATTTGTACTTACGCTGGTTCCTCGGTCGCTGTCACTTCCTCCTCCAGCTCAATGGCCTGTTTCTGCCAGACAGGTTTCGCCTCAATAGGTAGCATGTCTAAAGCAAATTGCACAGATCCACTTAACATTGCATGAAACCACTAAGAAAAGAGCAAAGCTGCCCAGTTTAATGGGACGTTTCCCACCTATGGATTTGTAGCAGGGTACTGTAACCAGACACTCCTCCTTGATGTGGGGTTTGGTAGTGGGGTTGCAACCTCCGGCATGGAGCCCTCTGTGATCGATGCATAAAACCACCCTGTACCGCAGACCCTGCCCACAGGTCACTGTGCACTGGTGGTGACAGGTCACACAAGGCTTTCTCAGTCTTATTTCTTTTACAGTCATGTCCATTTTCCTTTAAATTTATATTTAAAAAAAATCTCCGTCTAAAACTAAAGGGAAGTGAAGAGAGAATCCTTCCAAAATCTCATCAAATCTTTAATCAAGAGCAAACTTTGCGTATCATTCGCCAAAATAAGCATTTCAAAGGAAGAATGTGCTGCACAAACAGCATACCAGGTTTTAAAGGGGCCAGAAATCTGACTCTGAGGGTTCAGCATGTTCCTGTTTAGCTGGGAAGCCAGAAAAACCGGCAATCAGGAAGCTGCATGGGACTTTTATTGCAAAGACTGGTTATTGTAGTTCAAGAAATAAATGTGGTTAAATTTGTCAGTGTGATGGCACAGAGTGAAACTGGTGTTAACGATGCAGCTCTTTTACACAAAGTAAAATATTTGATTGCTTGATCCCAAGCAGTGATGTGTGTTTCTATTACAATTCAAAATGCAGCTTATTGTTTAAACAAAAATAAAATGAACCATCTGTTGTTCTAGAAAGTTGTGAATTGGCATAATCTTTTTATCACTATTCATGTGTTTTTTATACCCGTTGGTGGCAACGTTTATGGGTGGAGTTCACGAAGCTGCATTAGTAGCTACAGAAAGAGAAAATAGTTCCTAACAGATAGCTCCAGGTCCTGACAAGATCGAGGCACTCAAAAACACTTTAAGACAACATCTGAGTGTAATTGGGGAGGAATCACGTTCAGAATGGTCACATTGCAAAATTATCCTGCAAAGTCTATACAAAGAGGTCCTGTGCTAATTTGTAAAAAAGTACCGTCTAAAAGTATGGCTTCATTTGAATCAACACCTTTTACTCTGATACCTCCTAATTAAAATCTAATGGAATCAATTACCTTCACAAGTCACCTAATTAGAAAATAGTATTCACCATTGAGTATTTAAAGTTTAGTAGAAATGCAGCTATTCTGTGAAGGTCTCGGAGGTTTGTTAAGAGAACATTAGTGAATAAACAGCATCAAGAAACACAGCAGACAGTTTCCGCCTTAGCTAATTCCTACCTGGGGTGTGCTTTTACCTTTTAAGCATGAAAGGTTGGAAGACACAAGAAAAGAGAGAAACTCTTTAGGAAAATAATAATAAATATAAAGTCAAAAGTCAAAGACATTTTGGAGAGCTTTTATGCCCTTTTTGTCAAAGTGCAGTTCGGGGATGTTTTTGCTTCCAATAAAAAAAGAAATATAAAGAACAGATGAAGAAAACTAGCAAGCTATGCCAAGCTAATTTTTCTTAAACATTCACAGAAAAACCCAAAATTCTTTTTGTGAAGATCCTGATCCCAGTATAAAAAAATACCGAGCAGGATTTTACCATCACAGCAAATTGATGCAAAGACAGGAACTTTTCACCTAGTTTTTCTAACACCTGTCTTCAAAAGCAAGATAAAGACGGGCACCTACAGGCGACCATTCCTGTGCCACCCAGGTTGGACAGCTGAAAGCATTGCAGGGCTGCAGGATTGCCGTCTTTGGAGAATAGAGACACTTCCACTCTTCGGTGGGGGTCATGGTACCCTGCATGTCTTCCTCCACACATGTCACAGAGCGACTCTGGATGCCGCCGCCGCAGGAGGTAGAGCAAGATGTCCAGGGGCTGCTTTCCCAGCTGACAGAAGATAACGTGAAAAGTAATATCGTGGATTTGTTATGCATTTCATGCGTCTCTTTAATATTTTATCTTACAGAGCTTTAAACATACCGAGGCAGGGGTTGGTAGAGGTCATATGGCATAATTTCTTTGTAACCATCACTATGAAACAGAGACCAATTAAAGTCAACTGGATTATGCTGTTAAAATTAACCACTTTGTCCAGTTCAGTAAGATCAGATCCAAAACCCTACCTGTCCAAGCAAGGTTCCATGTTGCACTCCTGCAGCTTGGGTTTGGGTTTAACATTTTCAGGGTAGTAGTGGCAATACTGGTCCACCACCACCCGACCAGTTCGTAAATCATAGCACTCTGCAGATGTTAGCTGGTAACCTGTGGACAAGAGATGATCAAAAGGCTAAGGGAGCTTTAAGTTGGACTATTATTTAATGTAAATATCCAGTATTTTATAATATCAATGTAATTTAAACAAATTTTACATTTAACTAAAATAATTTTAAACAAAACCAATTGACCAATTGCAAAGAAATTCCACAAAAAAAAACCCAAATATATTAAAATATAAATAAACATTTGATTTACTTTTATAAATTAAATATAATTAAATTGCAGACTGCAGGTTTACTGGTGGTTCCTAGAGTCTCTAGAAGTAGAATGGGAGGCAGATCCTTTAGTTATCAGGCTCCGTGAGGCGGACACCCTGTCTACTTTTAAGGCTAGGCTTAAAACTTTCCTTTTCGATAAAGCTTATAGTTAGAGTGGCTTAGTTTATCAGGAAGGGAGCCTTCCTCCCTCCCTGTTGGATGGAGTAAGGGGGAGTCAGGTTTAGCCTAAACCGGCTCAGTTATGGTTGAGGTGCAAACACACCCTCCATTTCTGCTACCTGTATGACCCCCTTTCTTTTCCAATGGTTATAATCAGTCTGACAGAGAGAGGTATCCCAATCCTTGTGGTTTTTAGTATAACAATGACCATCAGTGGGACCCTTTGTGGGGTGCCTTGAGACGACATTGTTGTAAATGATTGCCGTTTAACTAAATAATCTGAACTGAAACTTTGTGTAGTTATGCTGCTGTAGGCTTAGGCTGCTGGAGGACATAATGACCACTTTCACCCTCTTCGCTACATTTTCACACTACTCTCCAATTTTGCATTATTTGCTGTTATTTCAGCTTTTAACTTTGTTCTCTCTCTTTTCTCTTCCTAGAAGCTACACCTGGCCTGACTCTGTGTCCACATGTGACACTTTTCTGGAGAGGGGCATCGTCCAAGCTTCTGCTGGCAACAACTTAATGCTCACCCTCTACCGATGATCCACATGGCCCTGTCTTTCAGTGTTTAACCCTTTCTCTCTCCTAGATATGGCGGTTGATTGAGCTTTTACTGTGACTAATTATATGTGCTCTCTTTCAGACTCTAACCTTGAAAACTGGCTCAGAGTTTATCTGTTCTTTCTTTCTAGGTGAAACGACTAAAGGAGCTACATCCATTAACATTTACTTTTCCTTCCCATAGAAAGTACTCCTGGATCAGTGCTTCTTTGTTCTCTTTGTGTCTCTTCTCTGTTCTCTCTAACCCCCAGTCGGTCGTGGCAGATGGCCGCTCACACTGAGCCTGGTTCTGCTAGAGGTTTCTTCCTGTTAAAAGGGAGTTTTTCCTGTCCACTGTCGCTACATGCATGCTCAGTATGAGGGATTGCTGCAAAGTCAACGCCAGTGACTGTCCACTGTCTCTACATGCTCATCCAGGAGGAGTGACTGCTGCAAGTCACTGACTGGATGCAATCTGCTGGGTTTCCTTAGACAGAAAAACCTTTTATTCAATTTGAATAAATAACTAACTCTGACTGCACTGTTCAATGATTAGGACTAATTGGAATGTATGTACCTGAGTTTTGTGAAGTGCCTTGAGACGACATGTGTTGTGAATTGGCGCTATATAAATAAACTGAATTGAAATTGAATTGAAAATTAAATATTACAAATAAATACTAAATCATCAATTTCAGATCAAAATACAACTTGTAATAAATAAAATGAACTTAAGTTAAACATAAAAAATAAAACATTTACTTCAACAAATCTAAATATATAATTTTAAGCAAATTTGCTTGAGTTTGTTTTTATAAATTAAATACATATGTAATTAATGTAATTAATTTGAATAAATTATCAAATAATTTCTGTCAGTCAGTCAGTCATTTTCTACTGCTTATTCCATAGTGGGTCGCGGGGGAGCTGGTGCCTATCTCCAGCAGTCTATGGGCGAGAGGCGGGGTACACCCTGGACAGGTCGCCAATCCATCGCAGGGCAACACACAAACAACCATGCACACACTCATTCATACACCTAAGGGCAATTTAGAGTGACCAATTAACCTAACAGGCATGTCTTTGTGGGAGGAAGCCGGAGTACCCGGTGAGAACTCACGCATGCACAGGGAGAACATGCAAACTCCATGCAGATAGACCCCCGGCCGGGAATCGAACCCAGGACCTTCTTGCTGCAAGTGCTACCAACTGTGCCACCATGCAGCCCTTCTTTCTTTTAAATAAAATAAAATCTAAATAATAAATATATCTGAGAACAGAAAATCTGTTTGTGTCACAGTTTTCTGTGAGGCTTACCTCCACCACAAGTGACAGAGCAAGGGAAGAAGTCAGTCTCTCTCCAGCGGTGGATGATGGGCTGATAGTAGATGTACTGGATCACACTGTCTGCTTCACTGGCAAACTGTATCTAAAAAAATAAATAAAAACAAACTAAAAAAACAAGTCCCATCTTCTATTTCCTCTTAGTGTCCGTTCAAATAAGAAAACTATAAGAAATGGTAAAGCGTAATTACTTTAAATCTAAACTAAGTTTCAGCAGTGCAGCATTATAGGCTAAATAAAGCAGTGTTTAATTAAAGAGCTGTGCTCATTTCAAGCTTGCACCATTCGAAAGTTTTCAAAAATGTTAATGTCACTCGTGAACATGCTCATATGGGGCTGTTTGTGCACAACTCCGCATCTGGGACACTAACAATGCACAAATGATTTTACACATCCTGCCATTTACAGCAGGTGAAGCAGTCGGAAGATTAATTTGCATTTCATGATGAAGTGGTTCACACTACTCCAATATCCTTTATAAACATATGAAACCAGAACTGCTTTGCACCCTGCTTAACACAGGGAAGTTCAGCTGGAGTTCATAAATGAAAGCCTCATCTGAGTGTAGTGTGGACAGGCTTTTTAGAGGTTTTAATGGAAAAAGGTCTGAGTAAAGCTGCAGAGAATGCAACAGAAATTGGTGTGTTTGTAGGTATTTAATAGAGTGAAGTTGAGAGAGATCTTAGCTGGGTAAGATATTTTTGGGAAAGTTGGAACACTACGTTTTTCAAAACTACAGGTGTAGTACTTATTTTAGACCACTTAGTGTTGAAAACAAGCTTGAGAGCTGATGGTACAAAGTTTTTAAGCAAACAGTTTCTTATTTACAAAACCAGTATTCGATTATAAGTAAAAGATGTCCTCCTCTTCGCCTAACTCGGGTGTTAGCTTCCCTTTTTGACTGATTTTGCTTTCCAGTCAACCAGATAAAGGAGATGTGTTTTTGATTCTACCAGTCTCCAAAATTAGTCCAAAATTAGTCATTAAGAAAAAGATTGCAAGTTTGATAGCTGTCCACTAATGGATGGCAATGTCCAAACAGATTCTAAATAAAGTACAAAAATGACACAAAAAAATAAAATATTATGTACAACCTGCTGTCTATCACCATCTATAGTTAACTACATAGAATCAGTTGGAGAAACGGATTACAGGATGTAGAAGAAGAGCAAAAGTGAGAGGAAAAATAAGCTTTCTGGGCAAATTTTAAACCTATCAAGCGGTCTGTGTGTTTACAAATTGAATACGTCATTAAAGATATAGGTAACCTTTTTGGAAGTAGGCTTCTGTGGAGCTGTTCTCAGCAGTAAGTATCTTTCGTTGGCTACAAAGTCCTCGGCAATATCTAAAGTTTCTGTTACTCTGTTGCTTATCTTGCTAGGTTGGAGTTTCTAAAAACAGCTTTTTAGCTGTTTTTACATTTTGTGAACCATCACGTTTGGTGACATACACAATGATTATTTTATTGTTGCTTATAATGCGTGCTGTTTCGAATATTGCATGTGTATTTAGGTGAAGGGTGTAGAATGAATACAGAAATAGTTACTTTTGAAGGAACACCACTGTCTCGTCTTTTTCTTTGTTCATACTTACTGATTGCCTGACTATTTTGGGTTGAAAGTGCAATCCAACATACACAGTCTGCATGTGCCCCCAAGTGGTCAAATAATTATTAGCTGAATTAATCTGGAGACAAGGACAACTCCTGTGCAGTGTCAGCCACTTTAAGCATGCAGGCGGCTGAGATAGGAGAATCATCATCACTGCAGACAGAGCATATCCAGAGCACAGCATGAGATTAAGTAGTGTTTTTTGTGGTAATTGCTGGGACATCTGAATAGCAGTTACGTACATTTTGTAGCAGTGGAGCATGTGTGCAGTTTATGTGACAACTCTAAATTGTGATGCACTTAATTTTTCAACAGTTCCAAGAAATTTATGGCAGCCTGGCACATCTAGAATTAAACTAGCTGTGCTACAGTATTACATTTGCAGAAAGATGATACTGGAACTTTACTTACTTTGGGCAGGATGTTTTCTTGCACCGAAGTTTAAAGCAGGAATGTAATAAAGACCAAAGTTCTGACCAAAATGCTAAGCTAACAGCTAGTCAGAGTAGGGCCAATTTTAAATAATATTTATATTATCTTAAGACAAACTATAGTCATTGTACTTCATCGAAACACTAATTTCAGAGCCTTTACATAACAATCACTTTATTTTATGAAATATCATTTTAATGAACTTTGAGTTGCTTCATAAGACATCTACTTTTTCTGCATAGCAAGTGAAACCAACAACTCCCCAGCGTGGCTCTGTTAGCTTGACTCTCCAGTCAGAATTAAACTCTGCTTCTTTAAACTAAGGTTGTTTTAAAAAGCTATGGAGGATATTTGGTAGTTTCTATTGCAACCATAAGAACTGCACATCAGTCTTGCATATAAAATATGAGGATTAAAATAAATACAACTACAGCTTTGCCTTTCCTTTAATCTGATAGTGTGGAATTTATATTGTGATCTGCAGCTAGGCTAAGCTGCCCTATATTATTTAGATATCAAACAATTACAAATTAGTGCAGCAACATATACTGTACACAGTCAGCAGTTTTTGGAAAATGTTATACAAATGACATAGCAATGATCACAATTTATTACCTACTGTCATGGTACTCAAGACAGAAGCTCTGTCTGTGCTGAAATAGATTCACTCTCCGTGGCATGCCGAATGCTTGGATTGCCTGGCCTTGCCCTGTGTTTTGATTAATTTGGATTAATTATTTGACGACATGGGGGCACTTTTAGACTGTGTAAAGCAGGGAACTTTCATCCCAAGATGGTCAGGCAATCACTAACTATGGAAAAAGAAAAAATTGAGATGGTGATGCCATGGCAAAAATGAATTCTGTAAAAACCCAGGAGCGGACTGTGGTTTTTTTAGGTGTATCATAATAAATACTTACTTTATATACATGTGAGATCATCTCACAATGCTCCTTATTTTCTCATATTTGGACCCATGCCAATGTTGATAAGATCAGAAAAAGCATGAGAGTGTCCTAATAATGACAACCAAACTTTATACATCTCTAAAATATGACCCCTGTCAACTTGATCAAATGCTTGTGGTGCTGTTAATCCACCATAATCCATCAGATGCTTAGACAAGGTCCTGTAATGCATCTTTTATTTTATAATCCAGCTTCTTGCAAATATAATTTTTACATATTCTTTACTGGTCCACATGTTTACCAAATTTGGTCCTGATCAGACCATTCCACATATTAATGAAAGCTCTTACTTTGATGGTGAAGTCAGCTCCAAGAGGACCAATCATTCTGAGGATTTCTTTATCTGAAAGCTTCTGAAAATCCATGGTGGTGTTCTCCAGGTGGTACTGCCCAGATCGGTCCAACATCACTTCAGTTTTTACACCCTGTAGGGTTTTACCCTCCACATCTAAAGATAAAGAAAATCAGACAACTAGAACAAACTGGAGAAATCAGAGTTCAGGTGAACCATCATTCTGCTCAAAAACGTAGTTTCTCTTTGCTAAAATATCATAGCTTAATCATCATAAAACCCTTATAATTTCTGAGGGGAGGTTTATTTATACTGTGTCACTGTTCTTCAAACAGAATTAAGAAGGAAATAAAAAATGTGATTGAACTGTCTAGAGGTTTAAAGGATTTGTTTGATTTAGGACAGACCACACACAGAGTCAGTCAGAGCCAGTTACACACAATGAGCCCAGTCTGGTTTCAGCATTCAAAAGCCAAGAGCAGCACCACAGCATTGCCAGGAGGATCACGAGCAAGACCTGCAAAAAGGCTGTCGCTGCAGTGAGCTTCTGCTCTGTTTGACCTGAACCCAGCTCTGATGTCCGAATGGGTTCGGATCTAATTCCAGTATGAATGTTTAAAGAAAAGCTGTGAAGGAACAGAAGAATCAGCACCAGAATTGACATAAGTATTTATTAAACTGTAATGATTTATCTAAAATGTAACAACAAATAGAAAAAACAGAGAGAAAATATTCAACTTGTAATGGCACTTGTGGCTGCCAGTATACCGGTACTCGCACTCATACTCTTAATCTTCCGACTGGAACGGGTCGCGGGGGCAGCAGCCTCATTAGAGACAGCCAGACTTCCCTCTCCTCCAGCTCCCTCGGGGGAAAGCCCAAGGCGTTTCCAGGCTAGCCGAGTGACATAGTCCCTCCAGCACGTCCTGGGTCGCCCCCTGAGTCTTCTCCGGGTGCGACATGCATAGAACACCTCCCAAGGGAGGCATAGAGTTGGTATCTGAAACAGATGCCTGAGCCACCTCAGCTGACTCCTCTCGATGGAGAGGAGCAGTGGCTTTAATCCGAGCTAATCCCGGATAACCTTCCCCTATCTCTAATGGAGTGCCCGGCCACCCTGCAGAGGAAGCTCACTTCGGTCGCTTGTAACCAGGATCTTGTTCTGTCAGTCATGAAACTGAAGTTTGTGCCCATAGGTGAGGGTAGGACAAAGACCGACCGGTAAATCAAGAGCTTCGCCTTTTGGCTGAGCTCTCTCTTCACCACAACGGACTAGCGCAGCGTCTGCACTACTGCGGTGGGTGTGGCAATGTATTTCAGTTTTTCAGTTGAAAAAGTGAAGTAAATAAAATTTAGATTCATTATACATAGACATATATTTTCTAGTATTTTTTTTCTTAATTTTGATGATTACAGCTAATGAAAACGTAAAATGTCAGTATCTCAAATAATTATAATATTACATAAGACAAATAAAAGGCATATTTAAAACCAAATGTATTTGGTTGGGCCTCCTTGTGCATGAATTACTTCTTTGAAGCGACGTGGCATGGAGGCAGTCAGCCTGAGGCTCTGCTGAGGTTTAATGAAAGCCCAGGTTGCTTTAATAGCAGCTTTCAGGTCATCTATATTATTGGGTCTGGTGTCTCTCATCTTCCTCTTGATAATCACCCATAGATTATCTATGGGGTTCAGGTCAGGTGAGTTTGCTGCCTAGTTAAGCACCCATGGTCACTGAACCCCTTTCGCTACCTTTGGAAGTCCTGCTGGAAATTGAAATCAGCATCTCCATAAAGCTTGTTAGCAGAAGAAGGTATGTAGTGCTCTAAAATATCCTGGTAGATGGCTGCGTTGACTGTTGACGTCAGAAAACCAACTCGACCAACACCAGCAGATAGCATTGCACCTCAAATCTTCACTGACTGTGGAAACTTCACACTGGACCTAAAGCAACGTGGATTCTGTGCCTCTCCATTCTTCCTCCAGACCCTGGGGCCTTTATATACAATGCAATAAAAAATTTACTTTTATCTAAAAAGAGAACTTGGACCACTGAGCCATATTGCAGTCCTTTTTCTCCTCAGCCTTGTTAAGAGAATTCTGACAATGTCTGTAGTCTAGGAATGGATCAACACAAGTAATGCTGCCTATGGCCCAAAATCCTGGACACATTAGCATGTGGTGACTCTAAAAGCATTGTCTACAGCTTGAGTCCACGCCTTGAAAATCTGCCCCAATCTCAAGTTTGTGGTTATCCATTTTGCCTGTGCAGCTTTTCCATCACAAATTGTCCTTCCACTTTCCAATAGTATGCTTGGACACACCAATTTGTGAGCAGCCACCTGTTTTAGCTATGACATCAGGTGGCTTCCCTACCTTGTGGAGTGTACCCAAAAAGTTGTCCACCTGTCTACTTCACAGCTGTCACGTCCTCCGTCTTTTCTATGTATATGTGGGCAACAACATAAACTTACTGTATAAAAACATATTTTCTATTGAGATTATGAAATAATCTAACTTTGTGAGGGACTAAACTTTAATGAGCTGTAAGCCACAATTATCAAAACATAAAGAAATTAAAATAAAATATACCAATGTGTGTCTAATGAGCCAATACAATATATTATTTTAGCAGAGTTGTTATGATTCTGGCACGTCTGCTCTACTCTGTCTCTCTGGCTGCAATCAGCAGATGAGATGCACCTGGTAACTGCTGCAGTGCAGTGCAATCTGCATTCTAAGCACCTGTGTCTTCCCTGATATATACTGACTCTGACAAGCAGACGGTGCCAGATTTTTGAAAGCCATCGTGTGAGTAGATATCCAGCGTTCCTTCCTGACTGATCGTTGTTTTGACCTTGCCTTGCCTCTTGGATTTTTGCCTCTGCCTGCCCCTTGCCTGACGTCTCTTGTTCCGATCATTGACCCTGTTTCTGTCTCTGGATTATTGAATCAGCCTAGCCCTTGGATTATTCAGCCAATAGTCACCTGTCTCTCTCACCTGCGCTGTGGAGATCCCTGCCTTCTACCCACTGAGGTTTCCCCTCTGGGTTTCAAGTTTAATCCAAGACAAGAACAGGTTAGTGACTTTTCTGATCCTTGCAAGATTTGGAGAAACAAGTCACTAATCCTTTCTGCTTCAGTGATTCCTGGAAGCTGTGTGGAGTTTAACCTGAGTGACGTTTTCCTGTGGCTGAATAAACTTTTTAATCTTTCAGTTCTGGCTGAATCTTGGGTCCGCCTTTTTCTAATTCGTAATAGAGTTTTGGGTTGAAAGAAATTTACTTTTCATTAATATAATTTATTAAGAGACATCTACAAATTTTACAGTTGTAGTTGCAGTTTATAACACTCAATTAGAACCAGCAATTAAAAATAAGTCACAACATCCCAATTCATGCAAAAAATAAACCAATACTGACTTCTCTGCCATTTTATATTTTATTTACTTCCATTTTCTGTTAAAATGTTTTAAAAAAAAATCTGTGGGAAGTGGAATATTTACCCTTTTGTCGGAATGAGGAATCAAGATACTCATGTAAAACTTGGTAAATATACCAAAACGTGACATCATGATTGCCATGTTTATTTTGTAAATAATCAGCATAAAACAAAGATTTTCTACAAAAATTTTTCCCACAGTAAGTTTCTTTTTTTATACGTACCTAGACCTGGAAAACACCAAAAAACATTTTTATTATCTTTAAATTTCCAAGAGTGCAGCCGAAGCTCTGAACTGAGACTGCAAGAGAATATTCTGTCTGAAGAGTTGATGTGTTTAAAGGAATACAAAAAAAAATAATATGGAGCCAAACACCAGAGGAGTTCCTCAGAAAGCTACAAAAGTTAAGTGTAGAGTCAATTTGGCAATAAAAAAAACATAATAAATATTATAGTTTGGGTAAAACTGGTTTGGATGGAACGGCACCCCAGACCTACCAGGACTTACACAAGTGATCCGGGCCTTTTAGGACCAGACGTACATGACGGCTCTGATATGGAATGATTACCACCGTGTCCTCAGCTTGAGTGGAATAGAAAAAAATAAATAAATGCAAAAACATGTTAACTGCATTTTAAACAAAGTCCAGAATAAATACATATTTTATGCCAGAAGCAAGAGGCTGTAATTCAGCATAATATCAGCTGATACAAAGCTGATTTAGTGTTGCATTGTTAGGTAATATAATTCACTTATGAGTAGAAAGGTTAGAATATTAAATCATTATGTTATCAGAGCATTACGCTACAATTATATTCAATTTAACTGCTTTTAGGTTCTCTTCAAAGGGTACCTTCTGCAGTTTAGAATTCCTCTCCAAAACAATGCATGATTGCCGGAAAGCAAACACAGAAATGTGCCCCACGAAACACTTCTATTTGTTACTCTAATAGAATCACAACATCCTTAAAACATCGTGACTCTGAGCCACAATACATGATTTTCTCTTAATTCTTTAGATCTCAAAACCCGAGTCAAAACAATTGTGAAATAACAATTTATTTTCCTATTCCATTTTCTAATCCAATCCAAGGTGTCGCTATTGATTTTAAATAAAAATCACAGTAAGACTGTTATTCCACTTAATTTTTTAAACCTATCTTGTTTTTCTCCAAACCTAAAATGCTATCAAAAGACAATTAAGAAAGATGAATATTTACTTTTCCCTGAAACATGCTGGGATTTGTAATGACCTCGCACCAATCTGCAGGATGAGCCGTCTCCGTTGCAGATGCCGCAGTTGTCCTCCTTTGATGTGCTTCCCAGTTCATGATCACATCCTACAATCTGCAAACAACAGAAACAGTAAAGCTCTTACTTTGAACAGATTGTATGGTGTACAGTTATTTTATTTGACAGTCATTGGAAAAAGGTTTCCATTCTTGTCAATACAGTGATGGGAAAAACTATTCTATACTATGCTTTTACAGGATTTCCAAGACAAAGTAGCATCCAGGTGCCTCTAATCAAATGCACTTGATTATTTGATCATTAATAGGTGTGATAACCTCTATAAAAGAAGTGTTTTGGCAGTTTACTGGTCTGGGGCATGAAGGCTTGTTTTAAAACAATGCCAAGGACATCATATACAGAAGAGGAATGGATGCTCCAGATCAATCAGGGAAGGGTTATAAGGCTATTTCTGAAGTCATCTATTCTTCAGAGAGTAAACTTATGAACAAGTGTAAAACATATAAGACAGTTGACTATCTTCCCTCAAGTGAAGGTCCCAGCAAATTCGCTCCAAAGTCAGACCCTGTCACTCTCCGAGAAATTGCTGGAATAAACAAGAGCTTCACCTAAGACTCTACAGGCCTCAATTAGCAATTTAAGTGTTAAAGTTCATGAACATTGCAATAAGAAAAAGACTGAACAAGTATGGCCTGTTGGAAGGGTTGACAGGAGAAAGCCTCTTCTCCCCAAAAAGTGAACAATGCTTGTACAACTTTGGTACAACTGCATCTGAAATAGCCTCTTTCATAAAACAGTTCTGGCATAAACCTCCAAAGATGAGCCACTCGTTGAGCTGCCACTGGCTGTCCGTAAATCACGAACAAAGATGGCATTTTCTCACAAATGTGAACTCTCAAAATCAAGTTCTCCTCACAAAACAAAAGAAATTGTGAAGGGGAACTGAACTGGGTCGATATAGAGTGTTACACATGAAATAAGAGCCATGAAACTTTTCCGTTTTATTCCATTTCCATTTGCCACACCCACTGAAGGAACTACCCTCGGTTGAAATGAGACCTGATCGTTCAGACTGAGGTTGCCATAAAAACATCAGATATGTACAACATTTAGGAAACAGATAAAAGTGGAATGGTCTAATTTGGAAAAAATAAGTTTGGGCTGTTCTGACTGTGATAGAAAAATCTGATATAGGTAAGAGATTTGGACCACTTTGCCTCCAGTATGGACATACCCTAAGTCCTGCCTTTAGGTGTTTTGTGAATGGGTCTGCTGAGTTCAATATGAACTTCTCTGAATTGCAAAGTACTTCTGAGTCAGATTAGAAGCCATCTGTCGCACAGCTAAAATTTTCCCCAAACTGCATCATCAACAGCACAATGATCCCAAACAGCTGCTAATCAGGACTAAATGACTGAAAAAGAAAAAAGCAAGCTCTTGCAATGGCCAAGTCAAAGTCCAGACCTCAATCTGACTGAAATACTGTTGTGGAACCTTGAGATATCTGTGCAGAAACAAATGTCTGGAAACCTCAATGAATTGAAGCAAAGCTAAAGTAGAGTGTGACTAAGTTCCTCCACAATCATATGAGAGACTGATGAAGTTCAGATAGCAATAAATGCAAAAGGAATATTCTTAGGCGATCAAGTATACAGTATAATGTTTAATATTAATTTATCTTATAGTATCACATCTTTCTATAGAAACAACACACTGAATTTTTTTTTTTTTTTTTTACTTTTTACTTTGTAAGTAATCCAAAACAACCCCTTGGTGTAATGAATATTTATATCTAATCTTTAGCTTCCCTAAGATAGCATCAACAGTAATTTTCATCTGATTACATTTCCACATATTCTCCTTTTCTCTGCTTTTTTATTCAGCAATGTCCACAAGCAAGCTGTGTTGATTGATGGAGTTTTTTGCTATTTCTGTCAGTCACACACAACCAAAACCACACTGTGATTCTAAGCATGGTAAAATAGTGCACCGAACTGTGCATGCACGCAGCACTGAGGGATGTTACTTCATTCAACCGAGGAAAAAATGCATTGTAAACTATTTCCTGGATGGTCGGTCAAAAGCCACATGTCCAAAATTATTCTCATTGGGTATTCATGTGTAAAACAGATGGTATATGATGTAATTCAGCTTTCTGTGCATTAGTCTTCTAGGATTTCTTTCTTTTTAAGATCATGTACTTGAATGCAACGTAATGTGATCCCTTTTGAACCAGAGTGAAAAAGCGCGTATGAAAACTGAATGGCTCTTTTAGAAAGCAGTAGCTTACTATGGGCTCAAATGATGACTTGACCTGACGTAGCTTATTTTTTCTTACATGATCACCGTTTTGTGGGATCCGTTCTATAGTTTGTAGCAAAAAATATAGCTCTATTTTAAATCAGAGCTTCTTCTGTTGTAGACAAAGTGTAATTTATTGCTTAAATTTTAAATTCATTGCATTGTCTTCGCATCTTTATTATCATAAGGCAGTATAGATGCTTTTCAAAGACAAAGCCTGCAGCCTATTTTACATTAAATTATTTCTATTTATTTATTCAAACAAATTGCATTAATGCCTAAAGCCCCCCTAATATAAGATCAGAACTTCTTAATATAATCTATAAGCTATTTCACTCATTGGTACATCAATTGCTACATTAGTTCATAAATATGAATAATGAAATTCTGTCCACAATAGACATTTTTATAATGGGAACCTTTGTGGTGTCTTGTGGCAGTCTGAGTCGAGTTGTGGCGAAAAGCTTTGAGACTGATGAAAATTTTGCTTTTCACTGCTACACTGCTTTAGTTTTTATTGTGGCAGGTTGCATTGAGTCTAGGCTGCTATTGGGATTGAACAGATAGAAAGCAACGAATTCCAACTTTAAAAGAAGGTTAATGAAAATAAATGTAGCCCCAAAAACTGCATTAGCGCTGTGTTTAACCCTGACATAAAATTACCTGCAGTCATAATCTCCATGATCTTATGGTTAGCTCGGAGGGAAAGTGTTAATCAGGACAGGGCTGCTGAAAACAGCCAGATATCTGTCATGATTTTAATGTGTTTGAGTTTTGTTTTGGAACTTGTTCATGATTGCTCATGTTTTCCATGTGTTGCTTCAGTTCGTTTCCTTTAAGTTTAGTTTCTTGTTCTGATTATGGTGCATTCTAGTTATGTTAGTTTAAGATTTATCCTTTGATTTCATTGTCATTGTTTCTTTGCTTAGACAGTTATGTTTTGTTTTCACTCTCTGTGTCCACCACAGCAATCAGTTTCATTGAGTCCACCTGCACTTTGCCAGTCAGAGTCATTGCTTCACCTGTTTCATGCCCCATATATGCTCCTCTGTTCTGTTTACCCCTTGCTAGCTTATTCTGCTCTGTTCATGCTAAGACTGTTGTCCTCAACTGTTTGTCCACGCCAAGCCTGTACACAACTGTCTTGGCTTACTAAACCATTTTATTTTCACCGATCTGCTCCTGCCTGCCTTCATTTGGGTCCACTCCAAGAGCCACCTTCCTAACAAATATCTGTCATTTTGACTGAACTGGAAAAGCAGAATTATTTTAAACAAAAGTGACGTGTGAAATTAACCATAGTCACATCAAAGGAAACGCATCCTTTCATTGGCTGCTGCTTGTAACGTTGCACCCCAGTCAACCATTTATCAAGTCAGCAGAAACTTCAAGAAGTTGAAGAGTTCAAGGAGTTCAGTTGCTGTGAAGAAAGTTTCAGGGTGCAAAAGAAAAATAGCAAGTGCAAAGACCACCTTCTAAAGATGATTTACACCAGTGTCAATACGGTACCTAACGTATGGACATGAAGTAGTATGTCGATACGATTTACATAAAAATCGTAAATTGTAAAGTAGCTTGCTCAGGAGAGGCAGCAGGTATGTGTGTGTACTTCTATGAGGACAGTTATGCAGAGACTTTTGGACACTTATCTAATGTCAAGAGTGAGTTAAGGTATTTTCCCCAATAAAGTCCCTAAGGCATCCATAAACAGGACTGTCTGTAGAAGAAAAGGTGAATGCTACCAAAGCATTTAAAAACTTAGGAAACGTGAATTGTGGAACAACAGTATATAATAAAGCTTTTAGTAAAAATAATTCATAAAACCTAAACAGTAAAGTCTGTGAAAATTTCTGTTTGTCTCCAAACGTTTGGGGAAGACTGCAGTTTGGACCAGGCTTTTCAATTGGTCAAAGATGAAGGTAAAAATGTATTATTCAGGATATGTGATATAAAACTATTTGTAAAGGTAATTAGTGTATACCCACTGGGTTCCCACATTAAAACATTTGTGACTTTTTTTTCTTGATGATACATTTTTGACAAGGATTAAATTCAAACTGAACAAAAATCTTAAGGATAATGTCAGATTTTTTTCTTTTTAACCTCGATCAGGGTTCTTTAACTCCAGTCCTCGAGAGCTACTGCCCTGTAACTTTTAGATAGATCCATACGCCAACAAAGCTGAATCAAATGATTGAATTAACTCTCCAACATGTCCTCAAGTTTCGGAAAGGCCTGGTAATGAGATATTAATTTGATTTAGGTGTATTGGAGCCGGGACGTTTCTAAAAGCTGCAAGATAGTAGCTCTCAAGGACTGGAGTTGGAGAGCCCTGCTTTACATTATTGCCAGTCCTAGATGCACATTTTGGATCCTAATTAAAGACAAACTAAAAAAAACTAAGTCAAAGTATTGGAAGACAAAAGCAACCCAACCCTGTGATGTCTTCTCGCACCTGGCAGACTCCGCTGATGCACATGTCCAAAGACTCGGTATAACAGCGTGTTCCGTCCAGCACTTTAGGCGCCAGCTCCACCACAAGGCCCGAGCCCTTGGCTTTACACTTGAGAGAGCAAGGGTTTTCTGGATCGTTATAAACAGGTAGCCAGTCATGGAACTCTCCCTGGTATCGAACATCTGCGTGGGCTGAACACTGCTGAGCCCGGAAGTCCCCAGCATCCGGAGGGCAGTCCTAAGGGCAACACCAACAAAGCTTTTAAATAGTTTTATATTGTGACTAACACTGTGATAGCTATAATATATTAAGTATCTGTATAGCAATGTTTTTAAACAAAAGGGTTGGAAAGGGGTTGAGTATGCTCTACTTTGCAAAGAGGAAAGTGTTCAGGTCAATTTTAAAAAGCAGGAAAAGCCCTGATTACTCTGAAAAGTCTGCTATGATCAGGAGGATACATTAAATGGCAATAAGTCCATCATCTGCATAGTGGAGGTGATGAACACCATATTTTAAAATTAGCAACCAAGCAGATGCAGGAAGGTGCCAAAGAATAAAAGGGAGTCAAAGACTAATCCTTGGGGCACAAATCAGAGCTAGTAATAACGTAAAATCATAAAATGTTATCCCAAGAGTTCTGAATAAATTCTGAGGGAAGTCCTTAATACCAATCAATGCCCTTAAATAATACAATTGGATGATATGATGGATAGTTTTCAGACTATAAGCTTTTAAAAACAATTATTTAAAAAATAATAGTTATTTGAATCACTTGCTGCCCAATTAACCTTGGATAAAAAAGACAAAGGTCTGTCAGAGCTCTAGCTGGATTTCATTTCTAGATCAAATTCAAATAAAACATGTTAGATGTGTCTTAATCTTTTCTCCAGCAACAAAATCAGATGACTAACTGCCCTGGAGAAGGAAATATAATATTTTCTATTTCTCAATCCTCAATCCAATTTTTCTTTTAATTCCAAAGTAAAAGCTGCTTGAGAGCTCTATAGACAACATTACATACATGCAACAGTTTTGAACTTACCACATTACTGCATGAGCGATATTTGATATTCTGCCCCTCACAGATTCTGCAGAAAAAAAATAATAATAATAATCAGGAAACAAACCAAAATGCATACAAATCATCTGCATCCAATGCATCTGGAGTTTCATCCCAAATGTGGTGTTATTTTCCAAAATGTAATGAATGTAACTGATATTTGTCAAACCACAAACATATGCCAGTGGAGAGTTTGCAAAGTTCCTTCCAGTATAATCTACACAATGTGTCTCTGTAACTGAAAACAATCACTATATTTACAGATTTTATCCTAACCCAAAGAGAATCTTTAGGTAAGTATATAAGGGTTTAACAGCCCATGCAATTTGTGCAATGTAATTGCAATGATTGGTAATCTATTATTACACATATTTTATCTATCATGCATTTAAATTGTGCTTTCCAGTTTTATATTTGGTCAGCTGGAGAGATTTTCACCATCTACACCTGATTTAGAGCTTAGTGACCTAAATGTTCACTACTCATGGAGAGTAGTCTGGACACTGTGATGATGAAACAGTAAGAGAGCAGTCATGTTTTTCTAAAATCATGCAGCACTAATATGTTAGATTATTTTAGCACCGGAAGAAATAATTTCTGCCTCTATGTTTGAAGCTAAAGAAATTAGATTAAATCATGTTCGAAATGTTAATGTGCAAATACAGTGAAACTATGTTTCTCCTCAAGATTTATACCAGCCCACCTTTCTTTATATTGGGCAGAAACCATGCAGCAGGTTAAACTTTAACTTCGTCCCTGACAATTTGGTAAGAAAAATAGTTCTATATAATATATATAATCCAAAATTGCAATACTTAGTATTGAATGAACCTCAGCTTTGAAGATTTTGAATAAACTGCCATTTGTCTTGCATTACCAGTCCATAAACAAATCATAGCTACATAAATTAACAGTAATATACATACATTAGCAGAGCAGGCATAGTGGAGTCCACCAGTCTGTATCTGCTGAAAAGATTAAAGCACTTTGGATCATGACTGCCTCCAGTCTGTGGCGGTTCTGCCCAAACTATTGAGCTCACCACTTACTGAAACGGAGGATTCTTTTCTCGTCAAGAGATGATAAACCGCTGATGGTAACAATGATAGGCCAATCACCCGAGACCACAGTGGAAACTGATTAGATGATATTTCTTTTGAGTTTGGAAACTTAAGAGGAATTTCACTGTCTTTGTTCTTTAGCTAATCAGAAATCATGATTGGAGACAACGTCTCAGAGTTGGGACTCACTCATGAGTGAAGGGGTTGGGAATTTTTGCTGTGTTATTGCAGGGAGTGGATGTGGAGCGTGTGGCATGGCAAGAACATTAGAGCCTGTGACGAATCCAGACAGTCCCCTCTGCCAAGCCAAACAGCAAATCATGGGGCCTGAACCCAAACAAGAGACTTCCAAAGACCATGAGATGAGAGACAGGTAGCAAAGTGTGGAAACTCACTCAGGGACCAGGAATATATAAACTAGACATAAAAAAGGTAAAGGCAATAAAATGAATTTCCCTTTTCATTTCCTACTCACAAGGAAATCTTCAAAGTGGTGTTTAAATAGAAGTAGGTAGAGCCAGGACTGAAGGGTTCACCACAATGTCATCATTGGTTTTAATGTCAGAATATCTGGACCACAATACAAATAACTTACTCAATATCTATCTTATATTTTACAAACAGATGAACACAAGTAGAGAACAAAGCTAGATCTTGGGTTGGAATATTTTTCCAAGCCTTGATGTTGCTCCAACTCATCCATTTTGCTAGTTCATGTCAAGGTGTAAAGATGTTTTTATGCAGTAGGGAGGACAGTATCAGCTTACCACTGTTATTGCTATCAAACAACCCGAATGAACGAAGGAGCAGCACCTAACAATCTGCTTTGAGCCTGTTCTATTCGGATGCATCAGTGCATCTGATAAAACTATCTACAACTCAAGTCCAGTAGTTTGTTCTGTCTCGGCACAACTGATGTGCACAGTGAATGTTAAAGGAGCTAACTGATGCGCATAAGCTGAGAAGATGCACTGTGGCACTACTGATGCGCAGTTTCCTTGCGTCAATAGAGGGGTCTAGCCCTGGGTTTAAAGAGTAAATAGACTGAACTCCTAAAGCACCTTTCCAGTCATACCGACCACCGATCAAAGCGCTTTACACTGACACTAGGGGGGACGGTGGCTCAGGTGGTAGGGGCTTACCTGTAACTAGTTCTAACCCCCGCTCCATCCGTCTCAGTCCTTGTGTCCATGGGCAAGACACTTCACCCACCTTGCCTGCTGATGGTGGTCAGAGGGCCCAGTGGCACCGATTGTATGGCATCTTCACTTCTGTCCATCTGCCCCAAGGCAGCTGTGCCTATGTATGTAGCTTACCACTGTCAGTGTGTGAATGGTGGATAACTGATTGTAGTGTCAAGCACTTTGGAGTCAATGGACTGGATAAAGTGCTATACAAGTGCAGGCCATTTACCATTTACACTAGATCCACATTTACCTAATCGCACTCACAAACGCACACACCGATACACCAATACGCAGATCGGTAGGCAACCTGAGGTTATGCGCCTTGCCCAGGGGGAAGCTGGAATCAAAACTCACAACTCAAAATCTTTAGGATTAAGTAGCACTTAAGATAGTCTGCATTCCTTCCAAAATTATTAATACATTATAAAATGACTGAACATCTGCTGCAAACTAATAGGTTTTTGGGACAAACCCTGGGTACTTCAAGCAGAAAAGTGTCCTAACATTTCTTGGAATGAGTGTTAAGCACACACAAGAGATTATGACCATCTTTTAAAAAATTATTTTTATTCTCAGTGAGCATTTCCTGGCTGAATAAGCGTTAAAAAAAAAGACAACACACTTAACATCCCACTGTATCCAAATATCTATAAATTAAACAGTGACGTAAGCAGTTGTTCCTTTTGTCGTGCCAAATTATCAGTCATGTATAAAAGTGTAACAAAATGAAGTTGGGCCTGTTCTAAGGGAAGAATCTCAAAATAAATATTAAAGTATTTACCGTGCATGATCATGAAGAATGAAGAATACATGGTGCATTTATTTCTTGCTTTGGATGCCTGATGGCATTGCCTTTCTTGTAAAGCAGCTATGCTTTGGAGTTTTGTGATTAGGTAAGAGTGCTGGGTGGATGGGACTAATGAGGGCCAGATGATTAGTGTCCTAATCACCTCCAGGGTATTTTTGCCGTGGCAGTAAGTTGCTTGCATGGCCACTTGTGCGTGTCTGTGAGTGTAAAAAAGCTTAAATTGGTTTGGAGGGTGTTACAGGCCCATTTCCAGCCTCTCCTGCCAACAAAAATCCCTCACTCTCACACATAGACACACATAGGAGGCCTTGTGCTGTTTTTAATGACATTGTTATATCTGCCACCCCTGGCCAGGCTACTGCTCCCTCATTCCCACGCAGCAGTGGGGTGGATCTGAGCCCATTAACTGTAGCAATGACCAAAGGACACATAGGTTTGTAAACAGATCCACCTGGACCCTGATGAGTATGTAGAGCTCCTCGTATGCAATCACAGAAGGAGCCTAAGCCCCAAACACCTCTTAACACATCAACTGCCTTTACACCCAGTAGCGCTCTGAGGTTCACCTGACCAAAAAAATGCTGGGCAGCAATCGACATCATGAACTAAAGTCCTGAAAAATCTCCTGACCTCAGTGTTTACTGCAGAGTACAGAGGGGGTCTGGCACTTCAAGCAGGAGGTTTTCATAGTCTTGTGTTTCTCAGGCTCATTCTTGTGTGCAGAGAGCGCAGATGGATTCATGGTGGGGGGGGGGGGGGGGGGTGCTAGCCCCATATGGTAACTCGGTTGTGACCTTAAATACGATCTGTGCTGTTTTGTCAATTTGTCTTTTACACAGTTGAGATGTTTTATGATCTCACTGGCTGCTCCTGTCATTTGGCGTCTCCCTCCTGAACACCCCAGGCAGTGAAAAAGTGGTGAATTTTAGCAGCAAAGCTCACTGGCTACCTTTAGCAAGTAAGCAATAGATTCTGGGAACTGTAAAAATGAAGGAATGTGGTGAAGTCACTCTAATGCTATTTCCAAGCCTATAAATGTGACAATATTTCTATGAAAAACATACCCTCTCAGTCCTTATGAGCCCTTTTTTCCTTTTACCCATCAAACACAGTTTGGTTGCCCTCATTCAAACCTTGATCTTAAAGCTGAGCAGGTCTGAAGTCAAAGCAAGCAGGTGATTTTGGCTTGAGGATTAAAGGACTCCACTCTACAGTGCTCTGAAAATATTTGTGTTCTCTTACAGATTACTTCTGTCTTTGCCTTTTGTCACACTTTACTTTTTAACAAATTTCAACAAAGAAAAAGACAACCTGAGTAACCACAAAAAACAGTTTTCAAATGATGATTTCATGTATTAAGGAAATTAAGCTATCCAAACAAACCTGGCCCTATGAGAAAAAACAATTGCCCCCTAATACTAATAACTGGTTGTGTGTGATCCTTGGTGCCAACACCTGCCAGTAAGTGTTTCTGATATTGGGAAATGAGTGTATTACATCGCTGTGGAGGAATTTTGCCCCACTCTTCTCTGCAGAATTGTCCTAATTTAGCCACACTGGAGGGTTTTCAAGCATTTTTAGCCTGTTTAAGCTCATGCCACAGGATCATAATCAAATTCAAGTCTGAACTTTGATTAGGCCATTCCAAAACCTTTATATTGCTTTTCTTTCATCGACTTTGTTTTTCTGTATTTCTGTTCTTTAATTTCTTTAGATTGGGGCATGATGTATTACTTTTCCTATTAGTCAGACAGCAATCAGACCAGGGGTGATTATTGTAATTCAACTCAGGTTTCCAAAAAACGGTGTTTGATAACAGTTAATTTATGATTTAACAGCAGGGGAGGAGGTGGGATTGTTTTTTCCACATAGGGCCAAATTTGTTGGATTCTTTCCTTGAGTCTTTGACCATTGCGTGCTTTGTATGTCTGTAAAAACTAATACAAAAAAAGCTAAATGTTTGAAATAGAGCTATGATTTAAGATGGCATTGTATTAATTTGTCTTACTTCCGGTGACAGAAGCTATATGTAACCCCTTACTTTTCATAATAATGTTAAATGAAACTGGTTGGTAAATCATTGTCATTGTCAGCATGGTCAGCATTTTTTTCTGTTGCCTTTACCAATTTAATACAAGTTCTGTTTGGCACCTGAACCTAAACACTTACTGCAGGCTGTAATTGTGACCTTTCAACCATTCCCCATCACATAAGGATTTAAATCCCAAAAAATTAAAAACACACAAATTATAAAGACAAAAATAAAGATTAAGATCGAATCTCATTTTTTTCCCTTTCCTCTCGTTCTTGGACCAGCTTCTTGATGGATTTTCCCATTTCTCAGTAGAATATTTTACCCACTACCTGAATTAAGTACAGTACTTATTGGAGTATGGTTCTCCCCTGGTAGAGAGATTTGGATTAGGAGACCATAAACAGTGAGAGGCAATCTTACCTGGAGCTCAGACATCGTCTTAATGAATATGAAGCTCCTCCGGCACATGTACGAGAACACTCGCTCCATGAGCCCCAGGCATCCCACAGCGTGTCCCTATCTTCCTCCGATCTGGCCGTCCTTGAGTTCTGCAAACCAGACAGGAGGTTGAGAATGACTGAATAGTAGACCTTTATTTTTTCTAAACCATAATGATCAAAGAAGTCCTCAGATGAAGCCCTCATCACCTCCAAGAGTTATTTTCATGTTGATCCAAGATTGTCTCATGTAAGGATATAAAACGGAAAGGTTTGCCTAAAATGACATTTATAGACATTTATTAGAAATGAATCTTACCTGCTGAAAACAATGAGTGTATGTGACCAGAAAGATACAGTTCTACCTTCTTTACTAAGTCAGAGCCAGTCTTTAGGTAGTAAAAAGGGATTTTTTTCTAAAGTTCAGGCCACACTTCTGTGCCTCTCTGCTAATTGCATTGCGTTGTATTTGGCAGTGGGGTAAGGAATACTACAGCAGCACCCAAGATCAATATTATGAGAGGACAAGCGCACGTCTCGGATATGAAATGACAGCCAAAAACAGAAGATCCTCTCTGTTTCATCCATCTTATCTTGTTCCAACTTTCCGATCACTGTCCTAAACTGGACTAGCTAATTCTGCTTATTTTTAAAAAGATGTGCATTTATAAAAAAAAAATCTGGATTATCTATGATTTGATATAAATTATGGTAAAGTACTCTTACTTGGGTTTCTGGGCTTCTTTTAAAAAAAGAGGACCTCCAATGCTACATTATCTAAAAACTGAACTTAAGCTTAGAAAAAATAAATATACTTTGCTTTTCCTATCAGGGACAACAACATTTTAGCTTAATGAGAATAGCTGCCTGTGTATAAGGTGAATAGACGAAACACTGGAAAGAAAATTATTGAAAAAAGACTTGGAATAAGCATGTTTAGGCCAACAGGTGGTGAGAACACATTAAATAAAATAAAGTGCCACTGAACTGTGGTTTTCAGCTGTCAAAAGGAGCAAAACTGTTTCCACATGTTAAACGCTTAGGGGATTTTCCAATGGTATTAATCCTGTTAAAAAAAAAACAGTTGAATTAGGGCATAAATATGACATGATATGGTAGTTACTGTTGGTGCCTCCAACTCTACTAACATATTGTTCCTGGAGTTTCAAAAAGAACAATGGGAGGCAGATCTTTAAATTATTCTGTAGGACCAGCTCCCTTCTACTGTCTGTGAGACAGACACCCTGTTTACTTTCAAGACTAGACTCAAAACTTTCATTTTGTATAACGGTTATAATTAGAGTGGTTAAGGTAAACCATAGGCTATCTCTGTACAGTATTCATACTGCTATATGCTTAGACTGCTGCAGGATCTAATGGAAGAGCAGTTGCTACCATTTGCTGTTTGTTTATCTCGCCCATAGAAATTATTCCTGGCCCAATGCCTTTGTGTTTAGCTAAGTGCCTTTCCTGGACTGACTCATTGATGGTGCTGTTACTGCTAATGATTTTGTGTATCAGCTTTATTATTTGTGTCTATAGAAAGAACTCCTTGTCTAGTACTCCTGAGTTTTGGATAGTCGCTTTCCTGGACGGATGCATTAATGGAGCAAGTCCTGCTATTAACCTTGTGTAGTCTTTGCTTTTTCCTTCCATATAAAAGTACTCTTAAATTAATGCTTTTGCTTTTAGCTGTGCTTCTTTACCCCTGAAGTCATTGACAGGGCCATTGTTATTTTTCAATCAAAAGTACTTCTGGTTCAATGCCTCTGTGTTTAGCTGTATCTCTGTTCTGCACAGACCCGTTTACAGACAGATTGCTGACATTAATTTGTTGAAGAATTTGTGGTTCTGTCCCACAGGAAGTACTGCTGGCTTCTGATGCTTCTGTGTTCAGCTGTGCCTATTTCCTGGAGAGACCCATTGCTATCAGTAACTATAGGGTCTCTCTTTGTTTTTCTTTCTACTAGAAAGTAGTCCAGTGCTTCTGTGTTCTTCTAGGTCTCTTTATCCTCTCAACCTGCAGCCTGTCACAACAGATTTCCACTCATAATGAACCTGGTTCTGCTGGTTTCCTTTTGTTAAAAGGTAGTTATTCTTCTCCAACGTCACCACGTTTGCTTAGGATTGATGCAAATTCAAAGACTCAACAGCAAATGGCTTCTTTAGATCGAACGTTCTTTACAAATTGGCAATAAATTACCATTTGAAATGGGCTGTATTTTTGTATTATAATTTGGATTGATTTATATTGTGTGGATTGTTTTGAAATGAAATGGACCAATTTTGTCTTGTAAAGTGCCTTCAGATAACATTTGTGTAAGATTGGCGGCGCTCTGTTGACCTTTGGCTTTTTCATAATTCCACAGCAAGAGTTCTGATTTCAATTAATACCCATATATCAGAGATCTGATTGTTCCATATATTCCTAACAGAGTAATTTACTCTCAGACTGCAGAGGGATCTTTTAGGTATCAACCTCTTCTCCTGTGGAAACAGATCCCAGATTTTGTCCATAAGGCAGAGACTCCATCTACTGTTTATGCTGCTATGGGTTTGGGCTTCTGGAAGACATACTGATAAAGTCTCCTCACTCTGCTATCTCTGATTACTGTGAAACCATGCATTATCTACAGTTATTGCTGCCATTAACTTTAAAGTTCTCTCAGTCTACTTCTCTTTACAGAAGTCTAGCCTAGAGTTTCTCTTTGGCTGTGACACCTTTCTGGAGCAGGACATCATCTGAGGTACGCATTCCAATAGCTTCATCTTCTCTTTCTATAGATGATATACTTGACTCTGTCTTTCTGTGTTTTTCCTCATCTATTTTCTAGATGTAGCAATTAAAGGAGCTATTGCTGGTCATAAACTGTGTCATGTTTTTCATGGCACAAATTTTAGGACTGGCTCAGAGCTTAAATGCTGCTCACATTGAGCCAGGTTCTGCTGGAGGGTTCTTCTTAATAAAGGAAAGTTTTCCTTTCCACGGTTGCTACATGCATGCTAAGTATGAGGGATTGCTGCAAAATTATTGACGAAATAAAATAGTCTATTGTTCTCTGTCCTCATGCTTGTTCAGGAGGAGGGATTGTTGCAGTAAGTGAATGAATGCAGTCGGCTGGGTTTCCATATATAGAATACTTTTTACCAATATGAATATTAATACGACTACATTGTTTGATAATTAGCATCAAATTAGAATGTACCTACTTTGAATCTGTCAATATTAAAATATATTTCTGTATTTTAAATCTAATTTAATAAGATTAACAAATTTGAGCAAAGGTATCTACAAGCACTAAAACTCCAGTTAGGTTGACCTCTATGGACATGGATTCAGGCTTTGGTCTCAAGATGATTTAAACCCCCTGACCTAAAAAACATGACTTATATCTGAGCTCTCACACACAGCTCTTATGTGTAAGCCTTGAGAAAGAGGAAAACAACTTATTTGGACCAATTTTCCAACAGAATGGCACTGTATTCGTCTACAAAGATAAATGGATCTCACAGAGGAAAGCAGATACAATGCAGTAGTAGTTTGCTGATTATTTTCTTTGGATCCTGGTAGCAACAACACACATGCGCTGCAGAAACAGAACAAGGTGGCGGGTTCACATTATTAAAATGTGCGTGGGGACTGATATAAATGCTTGTCAGCGGTGAAGACGCCTGAGGAACAGCAGAGGCGGATGGCGAGACCTAAACAAAGTCAGCAGAGCATTCAGGCAAACATGTAGGCAACAGTGGTACTTTCTCCAGGAGCCAACTATTGCAGTGTTTAGATCATGGTAAATAAACACAGGCTGTGCACTGGGCAGCCCGTTTCCTTGCCACCTTAACCCTCCTTTGAAAAGCAATCGGGGAATTTTTCACTCAATTACAAACTAAGAGCTGTGTGTAGGGGCATAACAAGGCCTGTGAGGCGTGAGGAGGGGAAGCAGATGAAGGATGGAAGGGATAAAGATGAAGAGTTGTTTGGCTCACTGTGATTCTGTTGTTCTTGATGAAAACGGAGGAAGACGGGGCTTTGCTCTTTGGAGAGCAATCCTTCTGGTCCTCTGGCTACTAAAAGGCATCAGATAAAATCTTAGAGTCTTCCTAACCTTTCGTTGCTACATTTACCACCTGGGGCTTCGGAGCAACCTCCAGGTGGACCTTTTCAGTGTGAGCACACAGCCTTTAGTGTCAGGATAGACCTCACGTCACTTGCTTTTCTGCAGCCTCTTGTAAGAGATAAATTAGGCAAACATCAATTCATTAAAGCTTTTATGTCATCATAGTTTATCCTAAAATAAAGCATAGGGTAAACACATGATGAAAGATCTGTGCAAAAGTTTTATGCCAACAGTAATATCCTCCAACGAATCGGGACTTGGTTCTAACCTTTTGAAGTTGTCTACAGCAATTGTTTTCAAGGCTTTCTGGAGTTCTTTCTAAGTTTTTCTTTAAATTTTGGTTGCTTTTTTATTCAATTTTAGTCTATGTACCTGGCCATTACATTAGTCTCCAGTGCGTGTTAAGAAAAATGTGTACGAGTGGAGGACAAAAGAAGACCAAAAGAAACCCTTGCCCAGGAAATAACCCGTATCAATCAGTCATGCTTTGCAAAAAAGAGAAATATATATATCAAAGAGTGATTTAAGGATGACTAAAGACTTTAGCACAGTTCTGCATGAGCCCAAAGTATTACCTCATTCAGAAAAAAAAGTTATATGGCTTAAGGAACTATCAATGGCTCCTTCGAAAACAGTCATATACCACAGCGAAACTGGTTAGGGTTAACTAACCCTAACTCCAAAGTCCAAAGAAAAACTTATACAAAATTTAGAAAACCTGAAGAACAGTTAACTGCAACCACTTCTGAAGACTATACCAAAAACTGGCTCCTTGGAGGCAAAATATAAAGAAATAGGTAGTAAGTAAAGACTTTTGTTCAGCACCGTATATCCAGGAAATGTGTTAAGCTGTGACAGGCAGACTCTGTTTAAGACACCTGTCAACAGCTGAGGCTAAGTACATTTTCCCTTGAAGATGGAAAACTCCTGCAAAAAAAAGGAAAAGGAAACCCGACTCTGAAGCCTTCTTCAGCAGACTGTGTAAATATACAAATGATTCCTTTTTATAGTCTGAAAGATACACGATATGCTCACATCTGCTGAAGCCTTTGTCATGCACGACTCAGGGCAGTCACTGTAATGTAACCGAGAGCCCCAAAAACACAAAAAAAAAACAGCTTGCAGAATTGTTTCTGTGAGTTGGATATAAATAGTATTCATGGACTATTTTATAATAAAGCAAAGGAAGAAAGGTTATGAGTAAAAACACAAACAATAAGTCCAGTACCAGAATAAGTAGAGCCATCACCAGCAGCTTGCAAACAGAAGACTCATGCTCCATGTTGTCTCAGAGTGTGATCCTCTGTTTCTAGCTCAGCCTGTGTGACCCTGATGCTTGCTGCTCTAATCTCTGACTCACTCCTTGTGTCCTCCCTGCCTGCCTGCTCTCTCCGCTCTGGCTCTCAGCAGCTTTTCTTCAGAAGTAATATGTGGAGCTGGAGGGAGGGAACTGGGAGGCGGTAATTTGTGCGACCACTGTGCGTGAAAGTTTGGGGGTAAAATAGCCAGTGAGGGGGAAGTGAAACCGAGCTTTCCGAGGTCTTGGTTCTGGTACTCAGAGTCGATCAGTGGAGCGTAGTAATAAAAACAAGGAGCCGGGTCGGCTGCAGATTCACACCTTCACACTGTTATGTGCTGACAGTGGAAAAAAAGATGTACAGCTGCAGTGCTTTGCTAAAGTATTTATTCCTTGTTAGGTTCTTCATATTTTGTTATGTTACATTCACAAACTTAAAAATATTTTTTAGAGAATTATGATAATTGCAAAGAGGAAAGATTTTTTTTTTGCAAATAGAAATCTGAAAAATGTGGTGTGAATTGCTCTTATCCCCCTTTACTCTGATACCTCTAAATTTGCCACAAGCAAACGTGGAAGAAAGTGGTCTGGTCTGATGAGCCAAAAACTTTGTTCGCTAAATACTGTATATGGGGAAAACACTTACCCCCACCCCCTACCCCCTGTGAAACATGGCGATGGCAGCATCAAGGTATAAAAATAACCCCAAGCTTTGAACAAGTCACTGTTTAATCCGTCATCCAAAATGGAAAGACTGTGAAACAACAATAAAAGCCACCAAGACAGACAGTCATTCACCTAAACTGACAGGTCAGGCAAGGGGTGCCGAGAAGCAACTAAAGGTCAATGGCACCTCTGGAGGAGCTGCTGAGATCCACATATCAGGTGGGATAATCTGTCCACAAGACAATAGCCCAGCACTCCTCAAATCTGGCCTTTATGGTAGAGTGGCGAAAATAAAAACATTTAAAGGAAAGCCACCAGTCCTGTTGCAGTTTGTCACCCGCATCTATCAGCCATGTTTACATAGGGGACACAGTACATATGTGTAAGATGTTAATGTGGTTGGATCAGACCAAAATGTAACTTTTTGATCTATATGTAAATTGTGTGGTGAAAAAGCACTGCACCACAAATCACACTGAACACAACACCCCACTTTGAAACACGGTAATGGCAGCATCATGCTGTGGAGATGATGGTCTTCAGCAGGGACAGGGAAGCTGGTCAGAGTTGAAGATAAAAAGGATGGAGCTCAATAAAGGGCAACCCTGAAAGAAAACATGTTAGAGGCTACAAAGATCTACAAAGAATTGACTAAAAGGGAGCCGAATACAAACGCATGCCATGATTTTGAGTTGGTCGATCGCATAAAATCTCATTAAAATGCATTGAAGGCTGTGGTTGTAAGTGACAATTTATAAAGTTTAAGGATTATGAACTGTGTGTGATGGACTCTATAAACCAATTTCTCTTTCTCCCGTTTCTGTTCATGAAATTTCAGATTTCTGTCTCGTGTTTTTTTTAGCTCACGTTCACCGATTCCATTCCTCCGCCAATCCTGTCATGTCAGTGTTTCTCATTTCATTTTTGGCCTGGATGGTTTTGCTCTTTCTTGTTCCAGCCCTCTTACATATTTCAACCATTTCACACACACACACAAAAAGCTGTAACTGTACTTTCATTACAAATTGGTTTATATTTCCATGCAGGAAAAGAGACAGAGACATACATTTGGCATCGGATGTACAACTCCAGACCGTGCTTTGTCTTTCCCACCAGGGTACGTGTGAGAGTCCCATGTAAATCAGATGACATGGTCTGGTCGCAGAAGCTATCAAGATAGACTTTTTTTTATGAGCTGAACGTCGGCTTCAATAGAGCCTTTCATAACATCTGGCAGTGCCAGAGCGAACATGAATGCTGTGAAAGTGGGGAACGAGCCAGGTGTACCCTGGAGGGACAAACCATCTGGTTACAGGGGGAAAAAAGCAAACGTATCGATGGACAGCTTTTGGCACAGAGGGAATATACCATACAGTGAGTGGCTTTTTTTTTAGGCAATAGCAGAATGCAGGAACTCAAATATGAAACAGAACATTTAAAATAGAGCAGTTAAATTTAGTGCCAACCCACTGGTGCTCCTCGATGGGAGTTACATGGTAGCAGAGTTTAACAGGGGTCTGCTGCCGCAAACGTTCCAAATACAATAAAACGTTCTAAATCAGGAATCCCAAATAAAACACCAAATAGAAAACCACATAATTTTAATCAAATAAGGCTGTGTGGAATGTGTGGCACTGCAAAGCAAACAGTGGACAACCATAACCACTACATTGGACCGGACAGCTTAACCAATACACATTCACATACACTTCTTATGTTTAGCATAAAGTCGTACAGACAGTACAAGGCTCACTCTGTTAGATTTATCAGACGGGGGCATACCTCCCCTATTTGCACAATTTGCAAATAGGGGAGGTATTTAAAGCACACTCTTAATGCTGGTGTTATGCACATTTTCTCAGGTCAACACAGAGGTCACACCCCCTCCTGCTGACTTAATCTATAGCCTCCTGATGTTTACTTTTGTAGGAAATCCTTCTCGTATCTGCTTATGTGCGACTATTGAAAATAAACCGAGGGATTGTGATGTGCACCCCCAGATTTCAAAGCCAAATACACAGGGAGGAAATTAATGTGTTTGACTGACACTGGTTCTGGAGCTGCCTCTCTACCACAGCACTGTTGGCAGCGACCTTACTTGGTTTAAACAATAATCCGTGAAGAAGAGGAGGTGAGAAAAAAAAATACACAATATAATCTGGTGTTATTTTACACGAGGAAAGTGAAGATATTGGGTTGCATAAGGAAGGGAAGCATGCACGAGGTTTAGGACAACAGTGGAAATAATCGTCCAAAGACAAATGATCCAGTGTTTTAGCAGATAATTCTGCTTTATTAGTACTCACGACTGTTGTAGTTTTGGGCTTTTATTGTATCAACCCTGAAAAAAAAAAACACAGAAACTGACAACTGAGAGGAGATACCAGAAAACGAGCAGATGGACTGCAAACAATTTAGACAAAGTTTCTCTTTAATTTGAGATCAACCGACAGTATGATTACCTAAATCATGGTACTTACAGTGACTTAAGTTTACTCTTCAAAGTAGGTGAGGCTGAACCTGTGGTTTGTGGGTATTGTAAAATGTGTGCTTCTATTTCCAAGACAGTAGAGGTTATTTATTGACAAGGTGATAATAAACAACATCTGGACCTAACAAAGTCTGCCTTTGGAAAAATAAAATCCCAGTTTTTGGAAGTTAACCATATAAAAAAAAAAAACTTTAAAACTACTTAGTTTCTTTATGCTTTATATGTGAGACACACAGAGAAATTTCCTGTTTTTTTCAAGTTATCCAATATTTTAGTGGCCAGTGTTGCCACACACAGTTAATTTGTTAACAAACAGTTAATCTGCCTGGGTTATGAATAATTTTGAGCTTAAGTGTGGTAAGAATAAAAAGCAGAAGCTTCATATGTTCATGTAAAAACTACTTATTTTATCCTGTAAGAATAATTAAAAAGTATTACAACCTCTGACCATCATTAGGTGCAGTAATAATTTCCTGTATAATTCTTTTGAGCATCTGGGATGAATGAATCTGTTACTCAACCTGTTGATGGGGTTTTCCACTGTTTATTAGAAGAGGTCGGAGTTACTGACAGCGCTTTTACCAGCATCCTGTCCCTGACCACTTCGTTCAAGGTATCAAAGCTTTGAGCAATGGACTCTGCCTCTTATAAAGTTTATTCAGTTTTTTATTTTGTTCCCAGCATGCAACAGAAATAAAGACGGTGCTTGCTACAACAGACTGTGAGAACATCTGGAAAATCTCGTTGCATCTGTTGAATGATCAGAGCATTTGCAGGAAGCAAAGCCAGCACAGGCTCTTCTTGTCAACTGCCTTGGTCTTGGTAGACCAGTCAGCACCCATCTTCTGCTATTACTCACACTCATCTAACAACTTTTTTTTTCCAAGTGACTAGTGATAAATTTAGCAGCTTTTTCTGGTGTTCATGGAGACTTTTGGAGAGTCTAACATGAAAAAATATAATTTTTATTGTTTACAACAAGCTGCCAATAACTACTTTAGTCACTGAGGAGTTGGTACCAGTGAACGCACCATATCTGAGCACTAACAGCTCGCCAAACATCATCCCTTTTTGACCATCTTGTCTGGACTTATGGCATAAAAAAAACAACATATAATCTTTTTATTTTCATGTAAAATAAAAACAGCAGACAACCCAATCAATGGTCCCACCATATTTGACTTTGGGGACAGGTGGGAGGAAAGCTAAGACATAAAGTAAACAGTTCCTTTTTAAATTTCATTTTGTTTGTAAAAAACAGATTTCCCGAGGAAGCTTTTAAATTTTAACATTAACATTTTTATGACGATTTTTTAATTTGTGTTTTGTTGAATTAGGAAAAGGTAACATAATAATATTATATAGTAATATTATGAATATACAGTAAAATCTCTAATGCAACCCAAATGATTTGAAGTGCCTGTGACATTTTTTCCCCACAAATGGAGAAATTGAAGGAAAACATCTATATGTTGAAGGAATTGGGCAGTAATTGACATATTAGGATTAAAGACGTAAAAAGACAATTTCCACACAAAATAAGCATTTTCAATGTTATATTTTACAAGTCCAAAGTCGCCTTGAAATGACGTCTAGTGGGAAGTCTCCGGTCATTCGTTGTGCAAGCATCAATGATAAACTGTTCAGGTGGAAGCCAAGTTGCGTTAAAAACAAATCGGAGGGCTATTCGGCAAATTGCTTCGAACAAGAATCTTCTGAATTCACAAGAAAAATTATGTCAGAGGTCAGGATATTTTACATATGAAGGAGAATGTTGAAGCAGAGTCTGTTCAGTGCATCTGATGTGAAAAAATACCCAAAGAAAAATTTGTTGTTGCTAAATGGGTCAAGGCTCAGCAGGAAAGAACACTTCCTTGTTGCAAAAACAATATTATTTTATTATTAATAATCATAATAATCCAAAATTATTATGATTATTAAAATAAGATTAATTACACCCGCATACGATATATCTAAACAAATGTTTCTCTAAAGATTCTAATAAAATGTTAAAAAATGAGACACCAGGTAGTGTCTTCAGATCTTGAATCATCCCTTGTGTCTGCTGCTGCTGCTCCATGCCGTTCACTTAGCCTCCAGTTGTTTCACTCAGTGCGTATTTACTGTAACCCTGGATTTATACTGTATCTGTACCGGTATTGTTCGGTCCGCTGCGAAACCCAGAGGAGCTCCTAAAACCATAAAAAGCCAGTTATAAATGCGGTAGCAAGTCCAAAACAACTCATTAAACTAGGAATGAGTTAAACCAGTTAATATATACACGTGAATAAATAAATATATGTGTATATTTATTATTATAGTGAAATCTAATCTGTCTTTAGTGGATTATTTTGTAAATCCGGATGTTGTTCTCGTTTCCTGGTGGTGCTGTATGATTCATGCATATTGACTCCGGCCGTGCTCCGGCATCCTGCAAAAAGACTCCGAGATGGCCGTCCGCATGAAGCAGGACTTGTGCTCTGCCATCTGATGACAGCTGACTTTCTTCTCCTGACTCTGCTGCGTCTCTCTCTGATAGTGACTGAAATATATCTAAAGAAACATCAGATTATTTGCTGCTGTCTGTGCTGTCAGCCATTGTAGCAGCACTCAGTTTATGTGCAGGGTTCCCCTTTGACATCATAAAAGAGTGCAAAGCAATAGTCTGGAAATGCCTTTTTAGTGAAATTTATGACCATATTTCTCAACAGCTGTTCATTTCAGTGGAATGAATTTACTATTTAAAATATTTTATCAATATTTCCTTTCCATATATACACTACAGACCAAAAGTTTGGACACTCCTTCTCATTCAAAGAGTTGTCTTTATTTTCATGACTATGAATATTGTAGCTTCACACTGAAGGCATCAAAACTATGAATTAACACATGTGGAATTATATACTGAACAAAAAAGTGTGAAACAACTGAAAATATGTCTTATATTCTAAGTTCTTCAAAGTAGCCACCTTTTGCTTTGATTACTGCTACGCACACTCTTGGCATTCTGTTGATGAGCTTCAAGAGGTAGTCACCTGAAATGGTTTTCACTTCACAGGTGTGCCCTGTCAGGTTTAATAAGTGGGATTTCAAGCCTTATAAATGGGGTTGGGACCATCAGTTGTGTTGTGCAGGAGGTGGATACAGTACACCGCTGATAGTCCTACTGAATAGACTGTTAGAATTGTATTATGGCAAGAAAAAAGCAGCTAAGTAAAGAAAAACGAGTGGCCATCATTACTTTAAGAAATGAAGGTCAGTCAGTCCGAACAATTGGGAAAACATTGAAAGTGTCCCCAAGTGCAGTCGCAAAAACCATCAAGCGCTACAAAGAAACTGGCTCACAAGAGGACCGCCCCAGGAAAGGAAGACCAAGAGTCACCTCTGCTGCGGACGATAAGTTCATCCGAGTCACCAGTCTCAGAAATCGCAGGTTAACAGCAGCTCAGATTAGAGAACAGGTCAATGCCACACAGAGTTCTAGCAGCAGACACATCTCTAGAACAACTGTTAAGAGGAGACTGTGTGAATCAGGTCTTCATGGTAAAATAGCTGCTAAGAAACCACTGCTGAGGACAGGCAACAAGCAGAAGAGACTTGTTTGGGCTAAAGAACACAAGGAATGGACATTAGACCAGTGGAAATCTGTGCTTTGGTCTGATGAGTCCAAGTTTGAGATCTTTGGTTCCAACCACCGTGTCTTTGTGCGGCGCAGAAGAGGTGAACGGATGGACTCTACATGCCTGGTTCCCACCGTGAAGCATGGAGGAGGAGCTGTGATGGTGTTGGGGTGCTTTGCTGGTGACACTGTTGGGGATTTATTCAAAATTGAAGGCATACTGAACCAGCATGGCTACCACAGCATCTTGCAGCGGCATGCTATTCCATCCGGTTTGCGTTTAGTTGGACCATCATTTATTTTGCAACAGGACAATGACCCCAAACACACCTCCAGGCTGTGTAAGGGCTATTTGACCAAGAAGGAGAATGATGGGGTGCTGCCCCAGATGACCTGGCCTCCACAGGCACTGGACCTGAACCCAGTCGAGATGGTTTGGGGTGAGCTGGACCGCAGAGTGAAGGCAAAAGAGCCAACAAGTGCTAAGCATCTCTGGGAACTCCTTCAAGACTGTTGGAAAACCATTTCAGGTGACTACCTCTTGAAGCTCATCAACAGAATGCCAAGAGTGTGCGTAGCAGTAATCAAAGCAAAAGGTGGCTACTTTGAAGAACTTAGAATATAAGACATATTTTCAGTTGTTTCACACTTTTTTGTTCAGTATATAATTCCACATGTGTTAATTCATAGTTTTGATGCCTTCAGTGTGAAGCTACAATATTCATAGTCATGAATATAAAGACAACTCTTTGAATGAGAAGGTGTGTCCAAACGTTTGGTCTGTACCGTATAATTGGATTTATCATGAACATTCGATGTCACAGGCACTTTAACATCATTTAATGCAAGGTATTGACAGATGGCAATGAAAATTTGGGCAGATCCCAGTCAGATCCTGCTTGATGCATCTCAGTGACTTGAATCTGGAAGGTGATGTAGTTTGCTAAGATGTAGAAAAAAATAAAATTAGGAAACTTTTTAAAACAATGCAGGCTGTAATTCACCTTTTAAACAAAAGTGACTAACAATGTAATGCTTATTTTACCTCCGACTGCAATAGTTTTATGCTTGTGTTAATTATATTTTATTTTTTAAATAAAATTGCCTTATTGCCTGAGTATACTTTTATTGTAATTTGATGGTTGACAGATGGGATTAGTTACATAGACTATGATGTTTGCAGATAACCTTGTGATTGTAAACATTGTCTAATGAGGGTAGGAAAGAGAGCCTGGAGAGTTGGAGATATGCTCTGGAGAGGAGTGAAAGTCAGAGTCAAGCATGCAGAGAAGGCTCATGGAAGCAGTGAAGAAGATGTTGGCAAATGGTACACTGTGGAAATAAATATAGCAGCTGAAAGAATTTCAATTAAATTCACGTAGTTGCACAAAACCTTGTTCTAAAATAGTTTTTTTCGTATCCGAGTAGAAATCTATACATTAAACATTTAGGGTTTGACATAAAGACGGGAACCCAACCCATCATAGAAGGTTGGAAAACATGGCAATGTCAAACATCACCCATAATGAAGCTATTCCTGACTAAATGATTCTTAGTTCTTCCAGCTTTGCTTTCCAAGCAGCAGAGGTTTAGCCGATCCTTTGTCCTACTGCTCTGTACGGAAATAAAGGATCAAGTTAAAAAGTTGCCGCATTATGAGGTGACGACCTGAGCTCACAGTCTCAGAGTTGTCAAAAGAGGCGTGGCGCTGATGGTGTAGGGGTTAAGCACGCGACCATATGCAGAGGCTACAGTCCTCGAAGCGGTTCGAGTCCCGGACCCGGCGACATTTGTCAAATGTCTCCCCCTCTCTCTACCCCTCTTTCCTGTCTGCCTATTGTCAAAAAAATAATAAAAATAAAGGCCACTAGTGCCGAAAAAATATCTTTAAAAAAAAAGTTGTCAGAAAGAAAGACAAATGCAGCTAAAGTTACTGGTGATTGACATTAAGGTGCACTCAAGAGCCCAAAACATTGACTCCCATGGAGAAACTTAAATGAATCAAGCAGGATAAATGTTAACCTCGCACCACCCCCACATACGAGACCTACATGTGTTCTTGTCTTGATTTACGCCGAAGTCATTGTTTAAAAAGCTCACCGGATCACAGTGTAAAATGTTTTATCGGGACAAGGATTTTACGAGTTACAGCTGAAAACCAACTAAATTTCCTCCTGTCCAGAAAAAAGGGATTAAAATTTAAATCTACCTCTGTGACAGTCTGCTAAAACAAATCCAACACAGATGGAAGGGACAAAAAGTTAAAACGCCTGAAAATATTTCCTTTATTCCTTACTGTTTTTGATGTTTAGGATCTAACTTTTACTTTTATCTCCTCCACTCCCTATAAAGCAGATGTTTCCTTTTATTGTTCCTTCATCCTGATTGTTTATGAGGGGTGTTCTGTTGGATCGCTGAGTCTCACAAGTGATGGGAACATTTTCATACTAATTTGTGGGTGGGAGGACGAATAGTACTGCATGTTCGAGGAAAAATGATCTGCTCAGGGGAAGGACTGATATCCCAGTGCAGCTTTTATGAATGAAGTCAACATCTTATTTAACTTCTTCAGTGTTGCAGAGGAGACATTTATTCTACCTGGGTCTTGGCCTCAGAACATTTAAAGTGTAGATGAAGATTAAATGACTCGTTTCTTCAATGCATAAGGCATTACTTTGGAACAACTCGTGAGCTTATGCTGGATAGCTGACATTGGCTTAAACATCAACCAATAAATAAACTATGACCAAAGAATGTGCAACATGGAGCAGTTTGCTGAAAGGTAAATTAATCTGAAAACAGACATGAACAGATTCCTAAAACTAGGTATGACTCTGAGCCATGATGTTAGTTTTACACATTATAAAACAAAGTATCAGGAATTTTTGCATTAATGAATAAAAAGACAACAAAAAGACTGAAATTTTTGTCTTAACTGGTCCATAAACATCTATCCATCTGTACGTTCATCCATGCATCCATCCAGAGTCTCTGTTCTTTCATCTATACATTTATCCATCTATCCCATCAATCTGTTAATTCACTAATGAATCAATCAGTGACTCCGCATCCAATTTTCAAATCATCCTATCCAAACGTCTGTCCATCCGGCTACCTTCGGCCTACCCATCCATACAATCAATTATCCCTCCATTCATGCATCCATCCACCCTCTTCGCTAATCAATCCATCCATCGACAAACCCGACAGCCCGTTCATCTATTCAGATGGAACATCAGGTGAAAGATATTTCAACGTTTTTCCAACAAAGAAGAAACATAGTCGCTCTTGTCAGTTTTGGGTCTACACTGACATCTCTTCTAACTGGAACACGTCCGAACAACTTCCAAAGGCATACTTGCATCCGGACCGGATCCCCAAATCATCTCAAATGACTCCTTAATGGGGAGGAGCAGCGGCTCTTCTCCAAGCCACCCCCAAATGATGCTGGAGATTGTCACCAAATCACACGGACAGAATCTGGACACCCGGACACCGTAAGGGTTACTTCAGAACAATCTGGGATCCCCCTAACCCTTTCATGTCTGTGTCCAAACAAGACACCATGACCTCTTCCAAAAAGGAAGGAGCAGGTACTTTCTCTAGATCTTTCTGCTACATACTTATTCTTTAAATTAAGTCTGAAGTATAAAAGACAACTCTGTCCATGTTGATGCTAAAAGTCTCTTGTAAAAGGACCTTAGTTTGAGCATAGTTGAGCCTTTAGAGGAACTGACTCATCCTGATTTCCTCATGCTCTTCACACACACTGTGAAAGTTGCAACAGAACCACATTATCTGCAAAAAAAAAGAAAAAAGAAAGGATTGGACCCTGAGGTTGCCTAGTGGTACAATCTTTCGTCGATGATGGGTGCTGGTCAGTTTGTCCCTTTGCTATTTCTTACCTTTCTTGTTTGTTTTTTTCTTACCCAAAGAATGTTTCATACCAACCATTCGTTAATTTGTACCTGCCAGGTTGACATTTTGTACCTGCTTTGGCAATCAATGACAAATGACAGTGTTTTTCTATATTCTACCCATAGTGTTCTTTTAGAAAATGACTTTATAAGGGGACGATGCATCTTATTTACCAGCAGTAGGTCACTTAGACGAATTTGGATTTGATCAGAATGTGCCAAATGGAGTTTAACAAAAATTCAGAATGAAAGACTCACCCTCGCCGTCTCACCGTACAATGAATTCCCTGTGTGTCTCCCGACCTTCCAATCAGCATCCTGTCCGCATGATTCATCATCCAATCGCCTTCTGACGCCTTGTTTTTAAAGGACCTTTGGCTGTGATCCTCCTCGCTTGTCAGCTGAGCTCATCCCTCCTCCACCCCACCTCCACCATCTTTCTTCCCATCTACTCCTGGCTTCCTCGCTCCCTGGCCGCCAATCCACCACCAGTGTTGGATCAGGGGGAAGACATCTCTAAATATAAGCTTTACAATGTTCATCCTAGCTCATATCATTCTCAACATTCATGTCTTCCTCTCAGGTCCAAGCGCCAAAGATATAATTATGTAATTTCACATCATTAAAACTTTTCTAATTGCCAACCCTCTCTTTGTGAGTCTTTTTAGATTGAATTCAAGGGTCAATTGGACCAAAACAAATAGGAAAAGGGTCTAATACAACACATTCAGATAATAACATACAACTGAACTAAACTACATATGAGACCATGACAATTTACTTCCACAGTTAATGAAAAAAGCTAACTGTAATGAAAAACAAATTAATTGACACTGTTGTGAGCAAAATGATTTGTTAAGAAGTGCAAAATAAAAGTAGGAGGGAAAGATATGACAACGCATCGGGGAAAAAAACTGTGTGCAAATCAAGCTACTCAAGATCCTTTCCTTGAACATCACAACAAAGAGAATCGACAAAGGCTGGTAAACGTGGACAGGACTTCTGTTGTGGTAGTACATGGACTGAATAGCCCTTACAAAGCCACAAATGGACTCTACACCAGTAGACCTGATAAAATCCCCCCAGGAGGACATGGATTACTGAGTGGGGTCATGGAAATAAACGTATGTAATCATCACTAAAAACCAAAAATCTAAACATCTTAGATAGCTCCAGCAGAAGTGAGAACATTAAAATAATCCAACTGGGTTGCACGAAATTCCGGGTCATCTATTAACTTTGGAGATTTCTTAATCTGTACAGAATTAACTAACTGAAAAATATAAACCTGAACTTTAAAATCCTAAAATAATATCAAGTAAATCTATAAGAAAATGCATTGATAATAAAGAGAAAGTTAGATGTACGCTAAGAATGTACTATGTCTTCGTTAAAACTGCTACCTATAATGATTATAGCATTATATTTCATAATAAACATTTGAATTCTTCAGTGTGACATAATGAGAAAGCCAGTAACCACAATGTGCACCCACCTGAATATTCCCCTAAAACCCCACAGCCTCCACAGTGGAGAGTGGGGATACACCAGGTAATTAAGAATCAACGATGAAATTTACTGCTTCCTCAAACCTCCACTCATATGTTCTCAGCATCGAGCTTTCCCCATCAGCAAATGTTTTAGCAGCTTTTCCTGTGAATGGACAGGCTAACCCGTCAGGGTTTCCCCGCTACAGGAACTCCACCACCCCTGATCCCAATCCCACATATTCCACACCCCTTCCCTCACCCATAACAGCAACTGCGACATTTTTAAAGAGGAAGGGACGGGTATAAATTAGCCACATAAAACGGCCAGAGTCAGTTGTACTAGACCTCCACGGTGGGCTAGGAGGAAAGAAAAAAAGGAGTGTGGGACCTGCATTCAGATCCGGGCAGCAGTATGACTTATTTATGGACTAGTCAGCACCAAGTTAATCCCTTGTGCTTCAACCCACAGAACACACTGCTGCCCTGCCATCTGGAAAGAAAGTTTCTCTGAAAACTATTTTGGGAATATGTAAAGAACATGTTTTTGTGCAAATCCACAGCTGTTCAAATGGCTTAAAGCCAATGGCAATATTGTGATTATGTCAAGCGTTTTGGTATTTCTGTATCTAAAAGTCCAGTTTAAAATGCTTTATCATCTTGCTAGAGTCATGGAAAAAATGGAAAGCAGCCTTTGGTTGAGAAAAAGCGGAAAGTGACGCCACATGAAACAGCTTTAAAACCTGAAAAATGAAACCAGTTATAGATAATAAATAAACAGTTATAGATAATAAATAAACATTTTTATTGTATCTCCTTTGGTAAAAAATCCCAAACTATTTGGGAATATCAGAACAATTAACAGCTGTTTAAAAATATAGTATTTTAGTTACAGAAATACCTCTTGAGATTTAATAAAACTAATTTTTTCAAAACATTAATAGGCTCTTGTACATTCTCGACAAATCCAGCACAGTATTTTATATTCTACTGTTGAGTGGGCAAAAACAGCCTTCATGTATCATTTCATATTTCAATGAGTATTTATGTACCTAATTAAGAGAACCTAGTTGTTATATGGGTCATTTAAACATTTCACTCTGATATGCATTGTATTGTCCATATACAAAATGACTATTAAATTGTCTTGTCCTACTTAGTATCTGACTCTTCTAATTTGCCTTATTCTTATTCTTTTATTTTACAACAAAAAATAAAATTCCCCACCGTAAATATTCTTCTGTGCACAGTGTAGTATAAGATATGTTATTTTCAACAATTAACAATAGGTTCAAGTATGGAAGTAAAATATTCTCATTAGAATCAGACATTTTTTAGATTAAATACCGAATCTCATATGGATGTTAAAGCAATCAGCACTCGATCGAGTCAAGCGTCTTTTAGCCAATCAGATTACGCTTATTTGATCACGTGACACACCATTGCCTTGGCCAGAAGCGAGTCTTTTTACTGTTTGCTGGATAGTGGGTTAATGAAGATCAGTGATGAGATTTTTCTGCCAAAAATATATTATTACAAAACGGCAGGTAATTAACACCGATTTGAGATTCGGTATTTTTTTTTCATCTAATGGAACTGAAATGTTTGACTGACCTGATGACAGCTAGTGCTCCAACCATGTCCGCAGATGCTCTTGTTTTGAAGTGACCGGAAGAAGCGGCAACACATTTGCAGGTGAATTTTTGCAGGGGAATTTTTGCAGGCGAATTTCTGCAGGTGAATTTTTTCAGGCAAATTTTTGCTGGCAAATTTTAAGTACAAAAAAAAATTCACATACATAATTGCACAGGATAAAAAAATCAGTGTTATAAATTCAATGTCTAAAAAATGTCTGATTCTAATGAGACTATTTTACTTCCATATTCAAGCAATACACAAAATTTCTCAACAGGTGTGTTTAGGCCCAGTGTCAAATTATATATTAAGTTAGGATTATAAAATATAGAAAAACATTTAAAAATTAACATTACTAGATCCTGTTTAGGACACGTGTGTTTTGTGCTTCCTGTGAAACTAAACAGGCTAAACCTAAAACCGCTCCATCGGGGCTTGTTCATATTTGACATCTATCCTGCTCCTGTCATCTGTCTTCTTAGTAAATGTCTTCCTGTCAGAGAGGGTAACTTGCTTTGCTTCCATGTGCACCTCTCAATAAATTAGGCTTTGGGAGAAAATGTTTTTTTGTTGAAATAAAACTAAATTGTGGATCTCTGCCACTGTTCATTCATGGATCAGAAAAAAATTATTATATAAAGTAACTTCTCTGAATAAACAAAAATTATACATTATTTATTTCAGCTCTATATCTCATCTTCTTCCTCAGTGTGTTTATACATAGAGTCAAGTTTAAGTTTATTTGAAAAAAGAAAAAAAAAATTTGAATTTTTTTAAATAAGCTTATTTATTTACCCGTATTTCTTGTGCCAATAAAATATGTGACAATTAGTCCCTCAGACTATATGCTGTTAATAAAAAGTAAAGATCCAGAAAATAAACTGCACCATAAGCTTTTATATACTGAAAAAGTTAACTAAAGTCTGTTTGAATTTTGGTAAATTTGTGTAAAGAAAATTAATAAATCTCAGAATGTTGCTTTATTAGTGTCTGAAAGAGTAAATTTCCATTGCATTTATTTTCAAACCTAACAATAAACTATCAATTAAACAACAAAACAAAAAAATCCAGTGCACTAAAAGATATCCAAACCCTTCAGATACAGCTTCCGGTCTTTATGATGTTGTCCGATCACCACATGGCTGCTATACTCACAGAGTCATTATCCTTTTTTCGAATCTTGGGCAGATTGACACCATCACATCACTCAATGTTGTGCACAAACGTGTTCATGAGTGAGGCTCACATTTTTGAGAGCTTTGCAAGTGTGGAAAGTCAAAGGAACACAGCTAATTTTGACATCTTTTAAGGGTAGTCTCTGTTTGGGGGATGAACAAAAGATTTACTCTGTGGTTTTATGGAGCAAACCTTGGAAAGGTCACTGAGCAACAGCTGCAGTACTTCCTCCCTATGCGTACGCTCAGTGTCTTCTGAGTATCTGTGAGCACGTGGGCTCACACATACCTCACAAATAGTATTGTGAGGTCCTATTTTAGTAATTTAGGCCCTTGCATCTCCTCTTTGTTTTAAACTTGACTCTGCTGCCACAGGCTTTTCATTAAGAATATTAACTGAAGGCTCAAGCTCAAACCATCAACGCTATGGGGTTACACTGAGGGGATTTTTTGCTGCTCAGTATTTCTTTATTTGTTGTTTATGGACAGGAGATGGAGGAAAGACACTGCAGGTTCAAACTCCATCCTGCAGGTAAGTAACTGAAAAAACAATAAACGTATTTAATTTACACAATTGAAGGTTTTGTCAGCTGATGTAATGAAAAGGAATCAAGACTTTATTAAAAGAGGAACATTGTGGTGGGTTTAAAGTGACCACAGTTGCAAACGTGTTTAAACGGACGTTGTCAGTCAACGTTTTCTTTTCTGTTGATTAGACTATTAAAAATGTGAGTGAGAACAGCTGTTTTGGAAATTTAGCCTTTATAAAACACAGTTTACATGAGCAAAGACGATATTGTTTTAAACTTATATTAGATTAAGTACGATAAATGAACGAAAACTAGTAAAAGTCGAAGCTGTGAATTTAGATCAAAACATCTAGATAATGAACTATGATCATGAATGACCTCATTTTAACGTGGCTTAAATGAGTTCAGAACTAGTTCTTGTTTAGGCTCAACAGGGACAACAGGTGTATACTTCTAGCTCAGAGATTTTATATTGAAAAAGTATAGCATTCACTCGTGTGGCACAAAGCTTAAGAGCGCACGATCCATATACAGAGGCCTTGACGAAGCCGTCCTGACTCCAGAGACCTATGCAACATGTCTGCCCCCTAATAACTAAATGCAAAAATATGGAATTCAGTAATCTTAATTTGCAAAACTAAATTTTAATTCTCTAAAATCAAAGCTTTCAGTTTTTTAGATCAAGACAGAAGAAATGACATTGTTAGGATATCCAACAGCTTAGAAAATACTGGTCAGTAATGATTTGCGAGGAGTGAGAAAATACAACAGTACATTAAAACAGGGAAATCTAGGCGGATAATTTAAATTAAATTAAAACTCTGATCTAAGTTGAAATAACAGCGCCATAACAGACATGCTATTAAGATTAATTAGTCGACTCAGGCTGCAAAAAAGTGACGCTCAAAGCTGAAAATTAAGACTTGATGATTTGCAGACATGAAACCGGCTCTCGTTAACTTCTTCTATGACTGCAAAACGATACAATGATTCAACCACAGACACAGAGACGCAACTCCACATAAAAAAGGCCCCTGGTTAGTCTCAGAAGCCTACTGCTCATATTGTATGAGTGGGGGTGTTTTTACACACAAAGCTTTTCTGTAGCAGCAAAAAGACGTGTCTGATCCCCTTACAGGCTTCCCGCAGCTAAGGTTTCAGTTTTTAACCCTAAAAATAAAGTCACACCAATAACATGTGTTCCCCATTTTAGAAATCTGCATTGTGTGTTGTCTTTGGCTCTGAGATGATCACAGAAAGCGAGAGCAATATGATAGAAGGTAGACAGAGGAGGCTTTAACTTATACAGCGTCCTCTGACATTTTGCACTCTGCTAAAAAATGATGATGCAATTACATGGAGTCTGAAAGGAGCGTGTGTTCATTGGTTCCTTATTATGACCTGCATCTGACCGACAGATATGGAAACAATTAAAGAAGAAATAGATTGTCCTCAGCTGCATTGTTTCAGTTCCCTATGTGAACTGTTGACATACAAATCTTTTATATGCATTCAAAAAACATTTCAGTTTTACATTTCTGACTAAAACGAGTTTGCTTTTCTTGATGGTCATTCACTTGTTAAGTGAAGATGACTTTAGAGTTAATTTGCATGTATCTTTGGTCCCTGCCTATGGCAACGATCTTACATAGTTTAGGTAATTTATTTAAACTTAAAAAGGATTAAAGAAGTAGATGTTTAGGTCAAAAGAAACAAATATGCATAAAATAATAATAACTAGCAATGACCAGTTCTTTTAAAAAGTGAAGAGACAATAAAACTGCTTGGGTTGTAGACATGTTTGGTGTAGTGTCATCAGGACAGGATCTGAATTTCATGATCTGGAGTTACTTTGCTTCATTAAAGACAAGAAAGTCTGGAAAAAAAGATTAAGTCAGGGGATCTTATAACATCTTGCAGCATCTCTTTAGATTACAAACCATCTATAAACTGGCTGCAGTTGTTGCCTAACTGTAAAAAGGTCAAGGGTTCAAATCCTGGCCGATGCCTTTCTGTGTATTGTTTCCTCTGGACTTTTCAGCCTACTTTGGTTTCCAAAAACATACATTTTTTGTTCTTCGGGTATTCAAAATTAGTTTTGCACTGCACAAATATGGCCTTTAGTAAAGTGAGTCAGGAAAAAAGCTATTGTTAAAAGAAAGCCATTTGCAGTTTGTGAAAAGGAGTCTGGGGCAAACGTGGAAGAAGGTGATTTGGTCAGATGAGGCCAAAATAAACCTTTTGACCTACATGAAAAATGCTATGTGTGGCGAATAACTAACACTGCAGATCACGCTGAACACACCGTCGCCACCATGAAATGTGGTGGAGGCAGCATCATAGTTTGGCATGCTTTTCTTCAGCAGAAATTCAGGTAATAGGAAGACAGATGGTGGTAAATGCAGAGTAATTCTGGAAGAAAATCTGTTAGTTGCTGCAAAAAAAAGACTGGGGTGGACCTTCACCTGCCAGCAGGACAAGAACCATAAAAATACAGCCAGAGCCATAATGGAATGGTTAATGGTTAAAGCACGACTCAGAGGAGGCTGAGTCAAATGCATGCCACACTTTTCAGATTTTTTTAGTCATAAAAAAAAAATCTAAACCATGCATTGTTTTCTTTCTACTTAATAACTATGCACTACTTGTGTTGGCCTTTAACATTAAATCGCAATAAAAAAAATCTCTGAAGTTTGTAGTAGTAACGTGACAGAGTTCAGGGATAATAGAAAAAGTATACTATTGATTTAATTCTTGTTCTGGTATATAAATGTATATTTTCATGTGTACAACATTTGCCCTAATTTATTTACATTAAATGTCTTACACAAATACTTATATTCACTGGTTATGATCATGAAGCCTGCATTTTATGAAAGAGTCTTTTCCAAAGTGAAATTTTTCTTCATATGATTCTTAGCACACAACTGCAGCAAATCCATTGAGGAATGCCTCAAAAATGGAAAAACAAGGCCATAACCATATCCAAAGTATGATTTGGGGATCAGTCAAAGTCCACATTTAAAGCCCATCTAAATGTTTTTTCAGAAATTTTGAAACAGGCTGTATGCAAGAAAACCCTCAACCATCTTGGAGCTAATGGAGCTTGCGTGGAAAATGGATCTAAAGTACAGCTTCAATATGTTCGTGACGTTCAAAACTCATCTATATATCTAGGCAAAATCCAAAAGAAAAGTTTTTGTTTTTGCAGAAAAAGGTGCAACACTAAGAGGTATTACTTTTAACTGTCATTTGTATCAGTGCATCTCACAATTCAAACAACTTAAAAAAAAACCTAGAAGTGTAAAGCGTTAGGGCTGTTTAATATGCTTAAAAACCTCATTGCCCTTTATTTACAGCTTGTACATTTTGAATAAAATAAGCCCGTCAACCATAAACCTTTTTGTTCATACTATGCTATGGTACACAAAGTGCAGAGATCTCTCTCAAGCACCAACAATTCTGCACACCAACTAGGTTTTATCTATCAGCCTGACACGCTCTTCAAAACATGCTCTCCAGAACCCGCTTTAACAAAACCGCTGGCATATAAAATAGAGTACATAGAGAAAATGGGGCCAACAGGGCGCATCTAGCTTTTATTCAAAGCCTCATGGTAAACATGACTAAATAAAATGTGATCATCTTTTCCTCTACAGTTTTCAATCAGAGCCCTGCCCAACACTGAGGCCACTGAGTTAATGGTGAAAGAAAACAGCTGATGTTGCTGCTTTAGATTATGTAATCATGGGTTAAACTGTTGATGGAGTTATGAGGAGGTAGTGGGACATCTATTCATTTTTAATCAATTCACTTTGTGACTTAAACACTAAATGTTGTCCTAAGATGATATCACAGTTTCTATCATTGCCACATATGTTCCTGTGTCTAAAAATGGATTTTAAGTGGGGCTAAATGGGTTTTTTGGTGTAACATCAAAGGCTCTCCGGTATATATGGATTATCTGCACCATATATAATGTGGTCCCATTACATATGCTGCAAGTGTATTAGGATGAATGTACTTTAGCTTATTGAAAAATATGCTTTTTGTAGTGATGTCACATTCTCATTTTTATTCCCATACTTGGGCTTAAAGTTCCAAGCTATACATAGGCTATGCGTGCCTTCAAGAAGTCAAATAATAATTAGGTGAAATAATCAGAACATTAGGCCTACTCCCCCGCAATGTCAGCCACTCAGGCAAAGGTCATGCTGAGGTCAGTGAATATTCTCTATTTTTGGTTCAAGATTAGAATATGTTGATAAAAAATAGCTTAAGACAAATTCACCATCATTTTTTTTTTGTATGATGGAAATAAAACTCCTACTTTGTTATTTCTCTCAATCTCTCATGTACATATGTAATTTATAAAAAATATATATACTACATTTACAGTTAGCAATAACTGTGCAAATGGCACTAAAGTGCTAAAATTCGTTTAAGAAATGTTCTAAAATGTCACCATCAATGTTGTCTTTCTAAGGTTCAGCTAACTCCTAATCTAAAGAGCTGTTTGGTTTGACTCTCACCTGGACACATAACTTCCAGGAAACACAAAGAAAAACTCTATCTAAAAGCTGTGATATGAACAGTTTCAAAATTTCACGAAAATAGTAAACTCCTACTTTATTGAGCTGCTTGGGTAACATCCACAAAAGGCCCACAAAGAAAGCTGTTACAGACATGCCAACCACACTAATGGTGCTACAGTTTGAAAAATTTCACAATATGTTCTTGACATGGTTTTACTAAAATATTCCTATCTTTATTGAGCTATTTGGTTTGACTTAGTCCCTCACAAACGCACGGTGTAACGTCGCCTCATGAATAATTAAGACTCGTAAAAGCTTCATTTACATAACAATAGCCATAAGATTTATCCTTGAGCTTCAGTTCTGTTTTTTTGATAAATAGGCATGAACGTGGGAGTTTTCAGTCCATGCTTTGCTCTTTTGCCTACCAAGAAATATGTAGAAATTCGTATCACAAAACACAAAACCCTTGGCTCACTGTTCTTTATATTAAACTGTGAAAGGTAAATTAAGGTTCCCTTGTTTCACATTTACTCAGCAAAATCACCAATCGCATGCTCATGAACAACGAAACCTCATGTGTCCTCCTTTAAGGCTGATGTCAAGTAAAAGTTTGTCCAGGTGAGGAAGGGGAGGGGGAAAGGAAAGATTTGAAGCATGAATGTATAGTAACCGCAAAGGAAAAGAGCTGCAGTGAATCAGCTAAATCCCCATTTTATCATCCTCCCACATAAAAAAAAAATCCTTTACCATGTGTTCCCCTAGAGCTTTTGGGTTTACACCTGTCTAAATATGCTACTGTAGTGAACAACCAACCAGGGAAGTAATTGCAGCGTTGCGTAGGAAGCAGCCCGTGACAGTAAAACCGACACCACAGGAAACCGGGAGGATGACCACGAAAGGCAGAGGATGTTACATTTTATTCTATCTTTGAGGTTTTGTTAAGGGCTAATTTTGTCTATGTTCTCATACAGCAGCAGTGGGTCATGACTTTTCTTAGATGTCCACCGGACCTTACTGGTTACCTTCATAATGCAGAAATAGTAAGAAACGCAAATATAATCCAACAGGCTTTTGCAATTTTGCAACCTATCCTAGGACAATTGCTACACAAAAAAACTACTTGTTCAAATGATGAAAAAAATCTGTGGAAAAGGGCTACTTGATTTACAAAGCTTCAATATCAGCATCAGAGCAGACACTAATGCCTTTTATTGGTCGGATCTTGATCCCTGGAGACCCGCCTAAAACATGTCAAGCTAAATAGCAGCATCTTGTGTCCAAGACACAAAACTACAAGCCTTTATGGGGCCTGGCACTTCTAAACTGAAAAAGCAAGGGGTCTACACTCATATATGGTTCAAAGTGTGTGGTAAATGAAATTATTTGTGTCTATATTTTACCTGCAGTGGGTGTTTTGATCACTCCTGCCTCCCACTTTAGCCTTGGACATGAACATGGACCTAAAAGGAGTCCAATAGATGATGCATGGCATGGGCTGACAGGATGTGTCTGCATGTTTGGGGTGGTCTAAGCCCTCTAAACTCTGGCATAGGTTTACATAAACCCATAGCTTTAAGCATCAGACACAAAATGAAAGGGTGGTAAAACAGATCTTTGGCTCTTGGCATAGACAGAGCAAACATCAGACACACATGGGTCCACTGCACATTTTAAATCATTAGCAGCGACTCTAAACACAAACACTTCTCTCTTACCATGCTCACGTCACTGAATTCTTGCAGACATAATCAGAGACAAAAAGCAGCCAGAGGGGCCCCTGTTTCAGGGCTGTACTGAGCGTCTGTGTGGGCCAGACAGGAACCGCAGGCCGAGGTCTTGATGTACGGCTTCATTCTGCGCCTCCGTTTAATTGCTGTCTTTTGTTGCATGCCAGTGAGGCCGAAAACAGCGCCAGGTCTTGCATCCCCATTACTTACCGCTTCCTATCACTCCATCATCTGTGGCATCCTGGTGAAGGATGCATTAGAAGAGGAGCTCTTTGACTGCACTTCAACCCCTATCATTAACTCAGTGAGATCATTCAAAAACGCTGATTTTGAAAAACATAGCTTATTTGCTTGTGGTTGAACCTGCACAACCAAAGGCGCCACAAATCATAAGCTAAGCGTAGATTCCTAACATTGAGCAAACAGAACATTGCTCTGTTTTTCAGGGGTGAGAAGAAATAAGCAGAAGAGCACAGTTCTCTTCCTGACCTTTGTGCAGTCTTAATGATTTCTTCAGAAACTAAATGATTGATGGCTTTACATTGGCTGCGCAGCAATGTGAAGATTACCATCATCAATCAGACAAGCTGTATAACAAGACGTGCAGACGTTTTCATCAAGGGACACCGTTATGCCACACCAAAAGGTTGTTTTAAGTCAACTAACACCCTGGCTTCCAGCCCGCCACCTCCGGACAATGTTTTCACTACGAGACCTTCATCGTTCAGAGCTGGCCTCATAAATCTGGAAGCTTCAGTAGTCCACTGGGTCGCTTTTTACTGTGATTTCGTTCAGAAATAAAAGGCAAAAGGGGGAAAATTAATCCAGGACGCCTGCATCTGTGCTCTGGGAGGATGTGCTTTCCCAGATGCACCTAAGCTCCTTACTGCAAAACAGGGTTTGTGGTTTGATGAACCCACTTCTGGTTTAACTTTAGCTGTTTAATTGTAACAGTCTGATGCAATATTAAGAACACTTACTTGAACACTTACTATTTAACTAAAGATTCAAACTGTTTCAAATGACAAATCATTTTTGCTCATTTGGTTGCACACTCAATTATTGAGGTTGTATATTGTGGTTATTTCACTATCCTGTCCTGTCTGCTTAGGCACACAGTATGGTGGGACTAGTTGCACTGCTGTCTCAGTGGTAGATTTGTTCTACAAAAGGGGGAACATATCATAATTGTCGTGGATAGTCCACGACAATTATGAAGCAACAAAGATGAGAAGGACATAGAGCTAAAAACAAAAGGAGGATAATGCTAAGAGGCGTAATCCAACTGCCTGGGCACAGCCACCCAAGGTTGCAGTCATGGAAAAAATCTGCAACTTGAGACACAGCGTGGGTAAAAGGCCGGACCATGGCCCAGACTGAGCAGGCCTCCATGGGCCAGTCCTACGTCAACTACCCTTTCCCTAAACACCCCACCCATCCCCCACCGTCACCGTCCAGCAGCAAACAGATTACTCAACATCCCAAAAGTCCTGCATAGCAAGTTGAGCAAATCTGCTCTTAGAGACCATAACCATCGACTGCCTGTGCAGGTCAAACTGCACCAAGTGAATCAGCAGGCCCTCCGCACTCTACAGCAGCCCACACGCTTATGCAACAATCAGCTGACTGGTTTTTAAGCTAGAACGATTCCAACCTTCCCCCAACCACAAACCCCCACACCCCTCTACCCTGGTACCACACTTTGCTTACACTGAGAATGCATACCAAAGAGCCTAGGTAAAACAAAGTAAGGATGTGACGTCATGATTTATGGCTATAAATGTAATGTGAAAACCTTTAAATCCTTGCTGGGCGTCTGCCTAACTGAAACTGCGTGTCATACTCCACCTCTTTATACTGTCTTTTTTTGCTACACCTCCATTTGTCTCCTGTTAGTAGAGCAGCAGGGTGGATAACTCGCTGCTTTGCCTGTTGGTCATACTGGGCAGCTTCTTGTGTTAGCATCCCAAGTGATCACTTGTTAAAAGTGCATGGCGTTGTCCAGGCAGCTATTGTTCGTTTTCAATGGTGCACTCTGAAAGTAGTCCAAACCAAATGAAAGTGTCAAATTTCTTCCTAATCAGACAAACTCCTTCAGGCCATCCAAGTGTAAAAGTGCCCTTTTACGTCACAGTAGTCATTTAGTAACACAACTACATTTTATCTATCAACCTGCACTGCGTTTATGTTCAATATAAGTTCATTAACTGTAAATCATGAACCCTGAGAAGCTGCTATCTTTCTGATGACTTATTTCCCTCCATAAACATCTTGCGACTCTAGCTGGCACAAAAACCAAAGATCATTACCTGAAAGCAGCCGACGTTATCACTTCAATTTATACGTAAGCTTAATAAATAGGTGGTTTGATTTGCCCAACCGTTATAAGTTATGTTTATCTCGAGTTAAACATATTTCATCATTAGTACATGTTTGTTGGGTAAGCAGCAGCTCCTTCAACAGTTATGAGAAAATCATGAACAGTTACTTAATTAATGCAATCTTAACAACTGATCTGAGATCAAATTAACACAACTCTACCGGATCTGTTAGCATGACTGCATCAGTTTGGACCAGTGCTGTGCTTAGAGTAGTAGTAGTTGAAAGTGTTTTGTGGCCTGCAGCAAATTCAAGTGTATGTAAGGGAGTGTTTACAGGAGAGAGGTTTAGCTGAACATGACCTCAAGAGATCCTTAAATTATGCTTATTTCAGTTCAATGGCTTACCTCTGTCTTGTATAAAGATTTGGTCTAAGTATACCGTCTTCTGTTGCAAGCATTGTTCACTTTTCAGTTTGGAAGAGTGTCAGAGGGTCATTTTTCAATTTTGTGGTTTGTGAACAGATTACATTCTCTCCCAGGGCTCCATGTGAGCCGAAAATGCTTGTGAGTAAGAGCTGAGCTGGGGGGTGAAAGCTTGTGAAGGCATTTGATATGAAGTCTGCACAAATTCATGTTCCTGGTTTTATTTTTTCATGTTTAGGAGTACATAAACAGATTAGCAGTGGTTGGTACTGACCATGCACCAACGGGAGACCACATGTTCAGATAAAATCCTTCTTTTAATGCTCTCTAGGTTCTGAAAAATCAAAGCTGATGCGGTGAAAGCCTTATAATTTCCCAAGAAAATGCAGCTCAGAGAAAGACTCACTGTGGATACATTCTGCATACATAAATAAATAAAAAAATATAATATTTCATTTGGTATGCACATTACACTTGAGAGAAAGGACAAATCAGTGCCCCTAATTTACTCACACGGGAATCTCTTAACCCCCTACTAAATTTATTTCCAGTTATACAAAAAATAACAAATGTGTATTTTTCCTGTCAAACAGTTTCTAAATTAAGTAGGAATTGTGCATTTCAGTACAGTAGACACAAAACTTACATATTTGGGCATTTAGTATGCAAATTTGTGAAATCAGGCATAACTTGGCAGATGGTGGCAAAGTGCTTCCAATACAATGTTTGGTATGTGTAGAATTAGCATCAACAGACATTAGTGGTACACATACAGCTCCTTAGCTGTGTAGTGACATTGTAGATTGGATGTATATATTCTGAGCGAAATAACTTGCTGTGGTTATATATATGTTATGAGAGAATTTGTTAACTCCCTGTAAAATACTATAAAACATGTACATTTGTACATTTGATTCAGGGACTTCAAGAAAAATTCAAAAGGTTTAAGCGACTTCTGTGTAATACAAAAAGAAGCCAAAAGCACTGAATCCAAACAGAACAAGAGATCTATAGCTATTGTTAGAGAGACTAAAACAGTATTATGTTATCAAGCTTGCTGTTTTTCATGATCAGAATATACAGGTCCATCTAAAAAAAAATTCAATGATTTTTGTCACACCAATAAAAAAGGATATTTTAAACAGAAATGTCAGGCTTCTGAAAAGTTTATAAATGTTTATTTCTATGCATTCAATGCTTGGTTGGGCCTCCTTTTCCATGAACTGCTCCATCAATGTGGCGTGGCATGGAGGCGATCAGCCTGTGGCACCGCTGAGGTGTAATGGAAGCCCAGCTTTGCTTACAACAAATTCATAGCAGACATTTATTTAGGCTTTAAATCTGGAACCTGGAACAAATAGAAAATCATAAATTCGATTCCAGCTTCCTCCTGCCATATGTCGATGTGCCCCTGGGCAAGGCACTTACCTCAAGTTGCCTACCGATCTGCGTATCGGTGTATGAGTGTGTGAGCATTAGTGAGTGCGTTTGGGTGAATGTGGCTCTAGTGTAAACGCTTTGAGCGGTCTGTATGACTGGAAAAGCGCTATACAAGTTCAGTCCATTTACCATTTACCATTTAAATGAAAATCATAATGAACAAAAGAACGAAGGACAAGACGGAAAAACACACAAGAGGAAAGAAGGAAGGAGATAAGGGAAAAGAAGGACACAAGGAAAGAAGAGTGGTAGAACACAAAAATGAAAGGAAAGTACAACTCAGTTCAAAAATACTTTATTAATCCCTAAGGGAAATTAAATGTTGTTGTAGCTCTTATAATAAAAAGTAACAGAGCTACTTCAACCTGCTGCCACCTTTAGTGGTGCAATTCTGAAATGAGGAGAAAACAAGGAGACAAGGGCAAAAAGATGAAAAGGAAGGTTGTGGGAAAAGAGGAAAGCAGCTTTCAGGTGGAACATTTCCACTCTTCAGAGTACTCTGTTCAGACCCAGGAGAACCAACATGCTAAAAAAAAAAATTTCTAAAAATAAATAGAGTAATAATAATAATAATAAATTAGAGGAAAAATTACGACTCTGCAATGTTATAAGTAAAAGCATTTTGTTGTGATACTAATAAAAATACATTTACAATGTTTTTTTTAAGAAATTAGAGCAGAAAATAAATTGAAGGCCTTTCAAAAATGCCCTAAATTACACAGTTTATTAAGCCTTTCTGACTAAACAATAATACCTTATATCAAAATGTTTTGTAAGAAAACATTACAGTATAAAAAAATGGATACTGCCCAACACTCGCACTGGTTACAGCTGTTCAGTCTTGATGAGGCAAGCAAAACACTTGTTCTCCAACAGTGCTGTCTATGTCCAAAAGGTAGAATGATCTAAGCCCACATTGAATAGAAAATACTGGTTTTATTGAAACTTGTCCACTGCTTAGCCTCAACTCTTCTCTGTATGGGTGGTACAGATATGTCAGCAGCTTATAATTAATGCAGTAACATAGATTAACACTTGCAGATTGACTACATGCTCCAGGCTGTCTGAGCAGAATGTACTCCGATTCTATTTTGCCCCACGCTATGGAAAACAACTTTTCCGTGGCACTTATTTGAAAGTTAATGGAATATTTTTTATGCTGCAAAAGATAAAAAGAACTAGTATGTTTCATATCCAAAATAATAACTTGTCACATTGAAATGTTATCAATTTGCTGCAATATCTTTGTTTTGAAAACTGCGGTGAAATTTAATTTTGCTTATAAAGCTCTAATTCAGCCAGATTGAAACCACAGTCATAACAAGTGCCTTGAATGATCTCCATGACATGCCCAACCGCATGTACTGAGCCAGAAAAAATGCCTGACAGTAACAATCACCTCCACTAAGAACCAATTAGTTGGTGCTCTGCCAAAACACAAAGCAAAGGCTTTCTGGCACTAGCCCAACTCTATCTGTTTGTGCTTGTGAGTGAGCGCAAGCCAGACATGGAGAAGAACATCTGCAATGGGGAACCAGAAATGTAAGCAATCAGAAATCAATCATTCACCCTAGAAATTGTTTGCATGCCTTTACATGCCAATGAGGAGCAGATATTACAGAAGACGAGGAGAGAAGGGATGAAGGCTGAAAATTTCCCCTTTAATCAAAGACATGGATTTGGTGGCATGTGGGACTGTTGAAGGCTAAGGGCCCTGAAATCACTAACACATGGACTTCTGAATAACATAGAGCAATATGTGCAGATGTCAGCATGCAAACAGAAACAACTTTGGGATTACATGAGGACCAAGTCTCCTGCAAATGTGCACAAACCAGTAGCCAGTTACAGGCACACCCCAGCTGAATGGTTTGCGCACACTCACGTTTGTAATGTGGGTGTTGTGGTGAGGTCTCGTCCCCGTCTGCTTTACCTCAGCAGCACCGCTCCAGTACCCACAGTGCACTGCTGTGAAACCACATCAAGCGGAGGGAGATATTCACAGTGCCACAGTATGGGCCAAAGATTTACTGAACACATATGCTGCTGGAACAAACACAGGGGTGAGAGAATGATCCCCCAATCCAAAGCCACATGGCTTTACACCACATTCACCAGCGCTCAGCACTTTTTCAAAACCAGACCCTCCATACTGGGCTCATATGCATCAAACACGAGTCTGAGAACCAAAGTAAACAAGCCTAGAAAGCAAATTCTCCTAATTCAATGAATTTTTTTTCTAGTTCTTTCAGAAAGTGAAGGTGTCATCACTAGAATAAAAAAAAGCAATGTCCTGGCCTCTCAACAAAATAGTTTTACCAGTTTGAATTCAAACAACAATACAAAAATGTGGATTTACAGTAAAGCAAAAAAGAAGTCAAGAAGTCAGAAGTCAAAAAGATACAACTTGTGGTCCCATTTCACCTCTTACCACTTACCAACAACCTCACTTATCCTAATAAGCAAGGGCTGGTTACCACTAACAAGGTGTTCCAAGGATTTATGTAGGGCCCGGGCATCAGATCTTTTCCCTTGCGTTTTCTTTTCTGTTTTGACTACTGTTGTAGAGTGATTTTGTAGAGTTTTTCACATGGATGTAGGCACATTTTCTTACGAGGGACAATAATAATAAAGTAATATTGAAGCAAGGGGTTACCAGGGCAGTATCCCAGGGTGTCAAGGTTTCCAGGGCCCTATAATAGCTTTTTTCTTAAATAAACTGATGTCAAGCAAACACTGTATTTCCTAAATTCCATAGAAAACCAAAAGGCCATGTAACAGGAAGGTGTTTTAACGTGTTAGATTTTTCTGTAGATAAACAATACACAACTCTTAAAAAGTGATGATGCCACAAACCTAATTCTTGACCTCAAGCATGTCACATGTAGCTTAGAGATTGTCAGAACAGCAAAAACTAAATTCTATATTTTGATGAAACCAAAAAAGAACAATTTAACCTGAACTCTAAGTGTCATGTCTAGAGAAAAACAGGTGCTGCCCATCACCTGGATAACACTATTACTATTGCTAAGCATATAAGCATGGTGATAGCAGCATAATGCTGTGGGGGTGTTTTCCTAATAACTTGGCAACTAGTTTGCATAAAGGGGGAGATTACAGCAGACAGAATCTTTCAGAAAACGTGTTCCAACATAAAGTGGAAAAAGTAAAGAACTCTGAGAACTTTCTGATGTATTATATATATTTGAGCCTGTATGTATCATTTTGACTTTATGCTACTGTCCTGATCTGGTTTAGATCTCATTCAAAATACTGGGACTACTTTGTGTCATCTGGTAATTATAAATTAGAATAACCTGACATGTACTTCAAGGATCTGCTTTAGGGCTGCTTTTTTTCAGCAGCTATAACCTTACCTCAGATTATTATTTGCTTAAATTATGATGCTTCTTGTTTTTGATGTATTGGGTTTTTTTTTTATCCTGTGTTGCCATGTTTTCCTATAAAGCACTTTGAATGTCCCTGTATATGAATGGTGCTTGGCTTGCCTATCCTTATTGTGTATTAGAAACAACTCACAATAAATTAAAACTTGGGCATACAAGTCTGTTGTTCTAATTCACTAAAGCTATTTGCTGTCTTATCAGCCCACTGCACAAAAATCAAAGCCCATAAGAAATTCATGTCTCAGTATCAGTGAGTATTTCAGCAGCACTGTAGAAAAAAAAACCATAAATCACAACTTTCTTTTTAATATGAGTGCAAGTATACACCTAAACTTCACCATATTCATCTAACAGAATTCACACAGAATTTTCCTACTTCACAATTGTGTTCCTTCTTTTTAATGATGCTGCTGGTTATTTAAGGGTTTTTAACACCAACCTAATAAAAAGTATATAACTGTGCTTTAAACACTTAAATATTCATATGCACATGCACACATGTATATAAACATTTGCATAGTTTTGTTTTTGGGAAGAAATCTGCAACATCATGTCTCATATGCCAGACATACTGTAGATCTGTTAATGCTGCAATAGTAGTATGCACTTGTTTAATGTTCTGAAATAAAATGTCCAGAAAATTACTTTAGATAATAACAAGATGGGATGGAAAAAAGAAACACTATAGCCTACAAAATCTCAGTTTTGCAAAAGCTAGAATACACAGCATTTTAAAGATAATAAATTATGTATTTAACTGTGTGAAGTCGATGCTCTTTCCACCTTTTTTAAAACGCAGCTGCCAAGTCAGTTTGTAGTTGAAGCACTTGCCCCCTTTTGCTGCTGCCATGGCTACTAAGTGCTCCCTATTCTCTACACCCCAACATCAATTAATCCAAACCCTGACACCCTTGCTACAGCAGAAACGCCTCAGCTCTTGTACATCCTGAAGCTTAACAAGAAAAAAGCAGAAGGAAAAAAAACACCCTGACAGTTACTGTCTGATGTGCAATTAGGCATGTAAAGACGGTGAAACTGGGTTTCTTGGCTTACAATCCGGTGGTGGCTGAAAAGAAAAGGTGATGAACAAATCAATCACAATCTTATGAAAAGATAAGAAGGAGAAAAGGTGTCAAAGCAAAATCACCCTGCAAGATGTCGTAAACACCAGTCCATGAAACATGCAGAGGCAGGCCAAGCATATGTGTCCTCACACTGGGCCTCTAGTCATTACTACAAAGTAACTCTAATAGCTGTGATTAACAACCACTTAACTGCAACAACCCATAATATCCTGGCTCTTCTTGGTAATTTTAACCCATCAAGTGGTTCACAGAACAGTGGAAAATGATTGAACTTTTAAAGAAAGATGTTCTCTGCCTTTTTCACATTTAGACAACACAAAGTACTATGCTGGATACACTCAGAGCAAGATCCAAATGTATTTGGATTCGATTGCTGAAAAAACATCACAAAAAAGTGTACAGTATGTAGAAGCAGCAAGCTGGTCTGGCTCCAGAGGGTTAAGTGAGGTTCCCATCAACATGTGTAACCACAGCTAACGGGTAAATAAAACATCATGCCTTAGGAGAAGGATTCGTGTCTCATCAAAGCAAACAGGCAGTAGAAGTAATGCCTCTAACTTGCCATGTTACTCTGTTTTGCATCAACCCATATTACACCTTCTGTACCAGAGTCCCACAATCATCATTCGTTTGTGTTCATCACTGAGGTCTTCATAAATTTAGTTGTTTATTTTTCACTCCTCTGGTGTGGGGAGTTACATTAAACACACAGCAACAGATTTATGAGTTGATTTAGTTTTGTCTGGCATTTCATTAAGTAATAATTTAAGAACTCTGACAAAGTCAGATGAATGTTACCAGTAAGGTGCGAGGTTACTTGTTCTGTCTTTTAACAGTGAACTTACTGGATCATCTGGTTTATGGCTGCCACCGGGGAGGGGCTCTTCTGAAAGGTGATCTCTTCGGATCAGAGTGAATTCCCTGATAAAGACGGCGTCCCCATCACCAGCCCACACAGCGACCTAAGAACAAACAAAATGTCACAAAATGTTTATCATTTTCTTGACTTTCTTGATCTGACGATTTAGAAAACAGAACCAAGAACAGTCGGATAGGTGAGGGAGGTTGAACACTTCTGAATATAGAACTACATGGCAGAAACACCAATCTCTAAAGTATGCTAATATTTTACTTTTACCCCAGCATAGATTCATGATTTAGAAGAATATGAAATGTGGAGCTGCTGACTTACCTTCGGCATCTATATACCTGCATATGGATCTGCATGGTTGCATGAAAGCAAAGTCACAACATTCCAGTTTCCTCTACAGAAGGATAGAAATTACTATGCATCATGATACAAATCACGAATGCATATTTATTAAAAATGTTGAATAATATCTCAAATATACCATTCGATAAAAAATGCAAATAATCCTGATTAATAAATCACAAAGTTTGTAATTACTACGATTTTTTTTAATTGTGTCCCACCACTTGTAAAAGGTGTGTAAATATTTTAAGGCAACAGCAAAATTTCAACCTAATATTGTTTTTTTTGTAATAAACCTTTATTTGGGTACATTTATTAAGTGGAGAACATGTCCCAGATTAAGAAATTACTTATTTTACCAAACTCACCGTGGCCACAAGTGGCATTGCTAATACACTCCATTAAATGACTTTAGCTGGAGCATCTTTAACGCTTTACTTTTAATGATTAATCAGAGTTTCTAGGATCTTTTAATTAATAATCCATTCATCCCACTCGGCTAGGGGCATAAATATGATGAGACAAAAAGACCAATTTATTAGTAATGCCTCAAAATGGTGAAAAAAAAAGAGAGAGCATAGCATTCAAGTAAAACAGATGTGTGTTGATGCTAATAAATGACTACAAGAAAACAACTATTCTCCTCAACTTGCCCAGCTCTAAAGTCAGAGCAATAAATAAAAAGTTTTAAACAAACAGAACTAAGACAAACAATTCATAGAGCTTTAAAAGTAGAGAAAGATAAACGAATATCAGTTAATTCATTTTTGAGGAAGTTATGGTTAACTAAGAAAACTGTAAACTGTAAACATTTTTAGCTAACTCATGTGATTAGTGAGCTTGCACAATACCACCAACACTGTTATTTTTTTCAAAGGATTTCTGTTCAGTGAATTGGAGAAAAAAAACTTTCTAAATTTAAATAAAGCATTTAATTACGATGACCTTTTTGTGTCCTTGTTAGGTTCTCTTTATTGTTCCCTTTTTACAGATCCTGGAGACATTCACAGCGCAAGAAATGCGATAACAGAACACACAGAAATCCCGGTCTTCAGAGATGGATGGGTAGGGAGGATCTTGGATTGGGCCCATTTGCAGCACAGCAGGCCCCGCATTCTCAAGGATGCACAAACTGACAGTGCAGGGGCTCTGAGCTGCTCTCCGCTGGTCATAAACAACCTGCAATGAAGCGGGTCAACTGTGTGCCTCTAAGGCATGTGCTAAAGCAGCCCAGAACAGAGCAGGAGGAGACTTTTAGCTCTTCACATCACAAAGCAAAAACAGTGTTGTTAAGCAACTGCTGAAAAACTTGACCAAAGCTTTCCATGGGAACAAATCACAAAACTGTCTTTCAAATAAGACTTTAAATCTGGTCTAAAACTCCACAATCATCAATTCCTAGCTGCAGTGAATTAGACTGCTGAGGCTTCTCCAACAATATGTAAATTGGCACAATATGAGCAAAAAGCTCAAACTGCAATGTGCTGGCACGTTAGGGGTGACCAAATGTGGCAGCTGGTGGACCACACGTAACCTTTTATATGAAGAAAATGTCTTACACTGAATTATTTAAAACAAATCATAGTCACAGTAGACAGTGTGAATGTAGGGTCTGCAAATCAAGGAGGAACGATGTGAAAATTCACCTTATGCTTGTGAGAACATGGTAAAATACACTGATGGAAGCGAAATGAGAGTTTTTCTCCAGCATGATTCAACAATCTCATAACTATGCACCAAGGGAAACAAAACAACCATGAAAAGAAACTTTTTTTTTTCTACTCAAACTACTACTGAATTTTTGATTAAATAATAAAATTCTGTATCGTGGCAGCAAACCTAGTCCTCTCTGCTATGGATGCTGAAGAGAAAATGTTGCACAAACACGAGCCGCATAAAGCAAATATAAGTCAAGCATGCAAACATTAGGAGAAATACTGCTAGTGTGCGTGTGTGTGTGTGTGTGAGTGTGTGTGTGCCGAGCTGTTCTCAAACCAGCTTTGCTGACCAGATGTCTTTGCTCAAGGCTAAATTGAGGTCTGGGTGAGAAGAACATAACCCATCTCAGAAACGTTCTCACAACCCTTTTAGTGATGTGCATAAACAAATCTGCTTTTCGGTTTCTTGAGATAAAATCCATATTCTTTAAAAAAAATATGAAGAAGTTAGATATTATTGGGAGGTCATGCACTATTTATCAAAGTCTTCAAATCTAAAAAAAAGGAAAACAAACTGGCTGTTTGGTGTCAAAGTCAAACATTCTCAACAGTCTCCGCTAGGACATATGTTTGCTCGTAAAAATTGGGAGTACATGCAAAGCCTTTAGATCTATCGTTGTAGCCAAATGATTTCTAAATTTCTTTAAAATTTCAGTTTTTGTCGTGACATGTCACCACAAAAATGACTCTAAATTTTAAAAAGGGATCACATGCCTGTGTACTGTTCCCAGTTGCACAAAATTAACAGCTAACTTTGTTTCAGCATAGTCTTGTGTGAAAGAGAAGCTGTGAAAGAGTCTAGCTGGTAATCTCTGAAGAAAAGCATGCAGCCATTATCACGTTGCATCAAAATGGCCTCACATGTAAAGAAACTTCTGCTAAAAGCTGAAGATAAAGTTTTACAAGTTTTACAGATCATTAAGAATGTTAGAGGGACGGTTGGACTGAAGAAGGAAGTCAAGCAAACACCTGAATGGTGTCCATGAGGAGTTCCATATAAAACACCTAGCGCAGAGCTTGGCCAATGCTGGCAGCAAATGGGTGTCAGTGCATCTACACACACAGTGCAGAGGAAAGGGAAGAGATTTGGACTATAGCCTAGTGACAAGAAGTTCAGCAAAGAAGTCACCTAATGACGAAGGAAACCTTCAAGGGTTGACTGAAATCTGCAGGACGCACAAGGAAAATCACAAAGAGTGTCAGCAGTGAAGCCTCCATATCCAATCCATTCATGGGTTTCCTTCTCATCTAAAAAAAGTCCCTTTATTGACAACTTTGTATAAGCTCCACCATGAATAAAGAGGGAGATCAAAATACCTGCAAGGAGCAACCTCTCCCAACAATCCAGCATAAAGACTAAAGTGGAAATAAAACGACTGAACATTTGTATTTTGGGGCAGTGACCAGAGAACTCCAAATATGTTAACTCCATTGAGAAGCTTTGGTTATTTCTCAAAAAGCAGGAGGATAAACAGAACCCAAAAAACTGTTATTGAATCCAGGCTTCAGTTTGACAAGAATGGGTCATTTAACATGTTTTAAACCACCTCTAATTTCTTTACATTTTGCTTCCAATGATCCAGACTTTGTGTAAATATTTTAAAGGGGTTTTGATAAACACTGGTTGAGGCTTTAAGGTCGTTCACAGTTTCTCTTTAGAGTTTGGATCCTTTTTGACTCATTTACTGTCCACTATCTGACCCTGAAGGCACACTGTGTATAATGTGCTCAAAACAACAAGAGATGACTCAAAACATTCGCACAGCCCAGTACTATACAGCTATTAATACTTAAACATGAGTAAAATTCAATGTTTGCCTTGATTCCAATTAAACTTAAGTAAATTTATTTTGTTTTACTTAATGTTTTTTTTTTTTTTAGATCAGTAGTTTAAAGGCCAGTTATTCATTTAAAAAGAAACCACACCCTTCATAATTTGAAGGAACCAAAGTTTAACACTTTATTTCTAATTTTTGGTATTTGGTTCTCTCTAATTGAAATGAAAAATGCTAGAAAAGAAAGAAAACGTTCTCCTACAGCCACCCTGAGAGTGTATGTGTGTGTCAGTGCCCCAAAGAGCCATGGTAGACGTTAAACAGGGCACCAGGCCACTCATTCATTATCCTTGGAGCTGAATCGGATTTCAAACAGAAACTTTTCATCAGGGAAGAGAAGAGGAAGTGAACTCGGAGGGGAAAGTTGGACCTTCAAAAGCAGATAATCAACAGAAATAACATCCAACCTGATATTATAATTGAGCTTGCCTGTAGCCTGGTGCCAGTTTCCGCTGTCAGGGTACAAACTGGGAAAAATGAACAACATTTACTGCGCAACACAAGTACAAATGCTTATATTTCCAGCTGCACTGCTGCTAAATAATAGGACCCAACATTTGCACAAGATCACCTAATGTTTTCATGCTAGTTCATGTCTGAATGTCTGAAAACAAGTAGAGCTCATTTATTTTTTGAATTTTCTTATTTTAGGAATCTTGCAAAAACCACCACAAAATGGATGTTCCCTCAACATGAGGGAACAGCATGATTCTGCGGACCTGTTTCGCTTGTTTACTCATGAATTTTAGGATTTCAGTACTGATAATAGTAAGCTTTATCGGTAATGGACGTTACACCTAAGGTAACAACTTGCAATCTAACAAATAAACCCTTCTGGGTCCAATTTTCACTTTTCACTAATTCTTTTCAGGAGCTCAATGAGAAAAGTAAAACTGAAACTCAAGTTTCTCTACATTCTCTTATTCCTGATGGATTATTTAGTTATCTAATGTTCTTCCTCTGCCACCCTTTAAAGATATACCCAGATAACGTCCTCTGCTTTGGCTGCCAGGTTTCCCTCAACTTGATTTACTACTCCCACTCCCAGGTGCAGTCGGCATTGTGAATATGCAGAGGAATTGGGGAAATCCTGAGACTCCCACTGCTTTTCATCTGAAGCAAAGGTGAGAAGCCTTAAGGGAATTTGGGGGAAAAAGACCCGTTTTTGATAGATGAAAAGCTTTCTTTTTGTCACCTTCATCACACCCTTTTCATTCATGCTTTGTTTCTGTCATGTTTTAATGTCTCATAGTAATCCCTGGCACCTTTGACAATGCATAACCATTTCCTTTAACACCCTTTTTAGAGTCCTTACAATATTTGGTAAATTTTATGGTGAAATAACATATTAAGTGTTGCTGTTTACACTGCGGACTCCAAAATCTTGTCAACTGACATGTCAGTAGAAGCCGAGCGGTAACTTACTGTAATGTGCTCCCACTGCAGCGTTGCTGGCCGAGGTATAACTTGCATAGAGTCACTACAAAGTTCAAAGAAAGGTTTACCCTTAACAATTAAAGGGATTTAAAGGGAAGCGATCAGGGCGCGATTACATCCTGGTCTTCTAGCCATAAACTTGTGATCATTTCACAGCGCTTACACTGTGAAACTGAGTAATAATCCCTTCAAAGAAAGAGAACATTTGTAACATTGACACATATTTACTACATAAATTGTGTGTCCCAAATCAAAATTAACCACAAAGACATGCAGCAGCAATGCCTTATTTCTAAAGAATCTGTTATTAATCCAGAGAGATTGTACATGTTTTTCTTTATGCCTGAGAGCATGAATGGCTCAAAACCCTAAAAGCTTACTGTTATTAAAGTAAAGATTTGTGAGGAGAGGGTGCCACCTCACACTGCAGGCAAGCTCCAGAAATGCCACAGATGTTGTCTCTGATGTATGTGAGTCCAGGTTTTACTTGCTGCATTTGTGCAAAAATAAATTCAGGAATTAAAGAAAGTCAAAAAGCTTTTAGAGCTTTTGAGGTGAGCTCGAAAATGCACTGTCGGGGCTTAACAGGCAGTTGTAATACAACAGGCATTGGAAATACTCCATTACAAACCAGTTAATATGCTGGCTTTACTGGATAAATTCGGTTTTTAACTGTTTAAACACTGGATAAGCTCATGTAGAGCCCCACTAACACAAGTAAAATTCCAAGAAGTCAACACAAAGGCAATTTATGACAACAAAAAATGTTACAGGTAGCTGTGTGACGAACCTGAAAAGAGTAATGCTTGCGTCAATATAGTCAATAAACACAAGACTTTGACCATTGATCCCTTGGCCTCTATGACCAGTGTTGCTACACAGTTCCTTGATTTTACAACCCATTTAAAAGCATCAGACACAAGCAGGAACAGCAAAAAGTCTGGGAATGAGGCATTTATTTCTGCTTTTTAAAACTAACAGCAGCAAAATCAACTGTATCAACTCAATATGACTGAAATATATCTCATAAAGGCTTTCATTTGTTTCTGCTCTGGAGAGATAAAACCTCTGGCATTGGATTACAGTTGGAAAACATTTGAACTATTGTTCAGCAAACTTTTCTCTAGTAATTACTTTGTTTCTTTTCAGTAAAATTGCTAGATAAGGGACAGATATTATTGCGGGGGGGCTGGTGCCTATCTTCAGCAGTCAATACGCAAGACAAGACCAGTCCCCCCTGGAAAGTTCACCAGTGTATCATTTGGCAACACAGAGACACACAACTTGCACACACTCATACCTAAAGGCTATGTGGAGTAACCAGTTAACCTAGCAGTCATGTTTTTGACCAGTGGGAGGAAGCCAGAGAGCCCAAAGAGAACCCACACATTAACAGGAAAAATCCAAGCAGAAGGGCCCCAGGCTGAGATTTGAACCCATGACGGCAAGGGAACAGTGCCACCGTACAGCCCCTCCCCTTAAACATCATTTAAGGGGAGAATTCCCACTGTCTGGACCCTTGTCTTCTGACTTCTGAGAAGTGGTCCTCTTTTACCCCAGTGACCATTAAGGACATCACAAATCTATTGGCGCATATGACACTGTCATCGAGTCCCTTTGATGTCCTCCCTACATCTCTTTTTAAAGATATTTTTAATTGCATTGGTCCCAGTGTAGTAAACTTGATACATTCCTCTCTTTGTTCCGGATCTGTACCTCACTGCTTTAAAAGGGCTGCTGTTTGTCCTCTGCTAAAAAAGCCTAACTTGGATTCTTCTCTGCCTGAAAACTACAGACCTACAGGGGTTGGACAATGAAACTGAAACACTTGGTTTTAGACCACAATAATTTATTAGTATGGTGTAGGGCCTCCTTTTGCGGCCAATACAGCGTCAATTCGTCTTGGGAATAACATATACAAGTCCTGCACAGTGGTCAGAGGGATTTTAAGCCATTCTCCTTGCAGGATAGTGGCCAGGTCAATACGTGATACTGGTGGAGGAAAACGTTTCCTGACTCGCTCCTCCAAAACACCCCAAAGTGGCTCAATAATATTTAGATCTGGTGACTGTGCAGGCCATGGGAGATGTTCAACTTCACTTTCATGTTCATCAAACCAATCTTTCACCAGTCTTGTGTGTGTGTATTGGTGCATTGTCATCCTGATACACGGCCCACCGCCTTCAGGATACAATGTTTGAACCATTGGATGCACATGGTCCTCAAGAATGGTTCGGTAGTCCTTGGCAGTGACGCGGCCATCTAGCACAAGTATTGGGCCAAGGGAATGCCATGATATGGCAGCCCAAACCATCACTGATCCACCCCCATGCTTCACTCTGGGCATGCAACAGTCTGGGTGGTACGCTTCTTTGGGGCTTCTCCACACCGTAACCCTCCCGGATGTGGGGAAAACAGTAAAGGTGGACTCATCAGAGAACAATACATGTTTCACATTGTCCACAGCCCAAGATTTGCGCTCCTTGCACCATTGAAACCGACGTTTGGCATTGGCATGAGTGACCAAAGGTTTGGCTATAGCAGCCCGGCCGTGTATATTGACCCTGTGGAGCTCCCGATGGACAGTTCTGGTGGAAACAGGAGAGTTGAGGTGCACATTTATTTCTGCCGTGATTTGGGCAGCCGTGGTTTTATGTTCTTTTGATACAATCCGGGTTAGCACCCGAACATCCCTTTCAGACAGCTTCCTCTTGCGTCCACAGTTAATCCTGTTGGATGTGGTTCGTCCTTCTTGGTGGTATGCTGACGTTACCCTGGATACTGTGGCTCTTGATACATCACAAAGACTTGCTGTCTTGGTCACAGATGCGCCAGCAAGACGTGCACCAACAATTTGTTCTCTTTTGAACTCTGGTATGTCACCCATTATGTTGTGTGTATTTCAATATTTTGAGCAAAACTGTGCTCTTAGCCTGCTAATTGAACCTTCACACTCTGCTCTTACTGGTGCAATGTGCAATCAATGAAGACTGGCTACCAGGCTGGTCCAATTTAGCCATGAAACCTCCCACACTAAAATGACAGGTGTTTCAGTTTCATTGTCCAACCCCTGTATCTCCAAACGTCCTTTTATGTCAAAGATCCTTGAGAAGGTTGTAGCACAACAATTGAATTCCTTTTTAGAGGAAAATTATTCTATGGACATAGTTTTCACAGATTGCACTCCACAGAAACAGCATTATTAAAAGTTTCTAGTGATGTGTTGATGGCAGCTGATTCTGGAAAATACACTGTATTAGTTTTACTGGACCTGACTTCAGCTTTTGACACTGTGGATCATACTGTTCTTATCAATAGACTGAGAGATCTTTATGGTATGGTATGGTATCTTTATGGCCACGGTTTTAAACTGGTTTATTTCTTATTTATCTGAAAGGTCTTTTACTGTTTTTATGAGTAACGTCTACTCCGATGTCGCACAGCTGTGCTGTGGGGTACCCCAAGGTTCAGTTTTGGGCCCACTTCTGTTTTTATTGTGTTTATGCCCTTTAGGTTTTATTTTAAAATGCTACAGTAATGTCTCATACCATGTGTATGCTGATGATATTCAGATATACTGTTCGTTTTGATCCTCTGAGTTATATAAATTGACTGAACTCAGTTACTGCCTGTCTGACATCAAAATATGGCTGAATGACAACCACCTGCAGTTATATGCAAACAAGACTGAGACTCTTATAGCTGCTCCTGACGATAAAATCGCTGAAATCAGGAAGCATCTTGCGTTTTTAAACCCTTCGGTAAAACATAGACTCCGAAATTTGGGTGTTGTCTTTGACAGTTCTTTGTCTTTGGACAATCATTGTAAACTGTTAGTAACTGTTTTTACCATTTAAGGAATATCTCAAAGCTGCGATCTATTTTATCACAAAAGGAACTAGAAATGATTGTCCATGCGTTTATTTCTTCTTGTTTAGACTACTGTAACAACCTTTTAGCGGGTCTAAGTAAATCCTGGCTTGCCTTCAGTCTGTGCAAAACACTGCAGCCAGGCTTTTAACTAAGACCCACAAAACAGCTCACATAACTCCTGTTCTGGCCTCTCTGCATTGGCTCCCTGTGCACTTTAGGACTCATTTTAAAATTGTGGTTTTAACTTTTAAGGCACTTCATGGTGAGGCTCCCAAATATATAGTGGACCTTTTGAGGCCTCTCTGTCCTACTAGGCCTCTGAGATCTTATAATCAGATGCTGCTGACTGTACCCAGAACTTATTTTAAAACCTGTGGTGACAGGGCATTTCAGGTGTTCACCAAAGTGCTTTACATAAATAGATTTTTCCCTCATCATGTCCAACTAGGTATGCAACCACAAACAAAGCTAAAACAGGTATTGTAAATGGTTTGTGTGAGGAAATGGGGACACATATCCATGTATGGCTACTTTCAAAAAGCAAAGGACTGATTGGATGTCAGAAAGATAATCTAAGAATGCTATTCGCCCCTCCCTGCAACATATTATTTAAACCTGAGAAGGAGTGCTACATGCATCGTTCTTCCCAGTAAACACAAGACTTTGATCTGGGTTGGACCAACACTGTTCGTTCACTCACCTGACCGTATCGCAGACTTCAGGCAAAGGCTGTAGCAGCAAGAAGCTCCAAAGTGAAGGATTTATTCCTGCTATGTAAAAGCCATGGCTGTGAAACCGATCATTTCACCCAAATATAAAAGTCTCAGGTTTGTGCAGCACCAAGAACCTCAAAAGTATCAGATTGGAAGGAAGAGGAGCTCCAAAGACTTTTACCCTCCACTGATGGCCTTTATAAGGACTAGGCTGCATGTTGCGGAAAAAAAATCTCAGCGGTTCGGACATGGAGATATTCCTAACACCAGTCAGGTGACCTGAAAGGAGGTAAGATCAACACTTGCACACAAGTTCTTAAAAAAGTGGAGTATTTTTAAATACCTTTTGAAGGTTTTTTTTAATGCATACACATGTTTAACTATTGGAGGTCCTTTCATTGTGAGCCTTCTCAGAATATTATCAACATATTTTATCAAATTTTTTTCATGAATTATATAATTAACTTCATTCATCAAGACACCGTAACAGTTTTAACTCCTTGAATTAATTTTTTGCAGTTAATTTCTTTTTTTTTTTTTAGAAAAAAACATTCTTTACCCATCCTATACATGCAAATTGGATTTTTTGTTGAAAAGATTTTAACACCACACAATCAAAAACAATGTTTTGTTTGCATTTGGAATGGAACTCAATGACACAGATTTCTTTATTTAGATTCATAAGACACAAAGGATTTGGACAAAAATAAAAAATAATGTAAGGATTATGATCAATTAATATTTATCAAAATTATAATTAAAAATACATTTCTGAACCAAAAATCATTACTTACGAATAGAAATCAGCTATGCACTCTGGTGTTGTGATTATGGGCTCAAAGCAATTAATAATTACAATTAGTTAATTATCATTAATAAATGATAATTATTATGAGACATGCTGGAAATGGCAACGAAGGTTTATTTTCCGCAGGTTTTATAAATCCCGGTGACGTCAGAGCTGCGACGCCTGTTGAGCTGCGCATGTCGAACTGTGCAACCTAGTCGGTCTGCCCAACCAAAATAGATAACCCCAACAATAAGACACTTACAATCACCCTATAATAAAAATCCGAACAAATGTTATGTCATAAATACAATAAAAAACATGTCCAGGGACCCAGGAGGTGTGAATATTATATAATCAGTGCAATACTCTGCGTACCCTTTATTGTTTTTCCAAACTGTATTCACTGCAAAACATAATTGAGAACAAAAAAACTACCAAAAAGGAGAGGATGCTGCTGATGACGCAATGTTAAGGGTTAGGTTTTTCTATTCAAAGCAGAGCAATAAAGAAATACCACATGGACACTTTTATTAGTGCAGACAGAAGCAAGTCTTGCACAAATGTGGGTGAAGATGCCTGAGTGACGTACAGTGACGCATGGCTGGACTTGAACCCGTTACATACTGCCATATTTTTCCCAAAGAAATGCAACAAGCTGAAGTTTTTCCTTGCATCTTTTTTAGGTGTTTGGATCAGCCTCTGGTCAGAGGCACTGAGGTAGACAACATGCAGACTGTTTCCATCCATCCATCCATCCATCCTATACTGCTGTTGTGGGTTTTGCTCCATATCTCATCCTAGTTGGACAAAAACATCTCGCCTAAGAGCTGTTGGGAGGCTTCACAGACCAGTCAAAAACTCTACCTCTCTATAGTGACTCTAAACACTCCAAAACAACAGAATCCACCAGCCTCTCTCTTTGTGTGGAAATAAAAACCTTAAAAAACTGTGAAAGAAAAAGTTGTATATATGTAATATAACTGTTTTCAACTGTATTTATTAAACACATGTTAAGTTATTTGACAATGGTCCAGTTTTGATTGCGAGATTTCAATTTTAGAACAAAATATATTTAAACATGGATGTTTGTGTGTTGCCCTGCGATGGACTTGCGACCTGTCCAGGGTGTACTCTGCCTCTCGCCCGTAGACTGCTGGAGATAGGCACCAGCTTCCCCGCGACCCACTATGGAATAAGCGGTAGAAAATGTCTGACTGTATTTTAGGTGAAATGGGATTTACATTGATGTTAAAAGAAAGCTTTGTGTCTCATCTAAAAAACACACTTGTGTGATACATTACATTGACAAGAAACCATGAAAACATATCTAGACTTAAAAACATTCAGTGTGATTAAATTTAGGATCACTCTGTGGTGTTGGTGTAACACAGGCAATCAGTACAGCATAAAGATGCCCCTAAAGTCAGTGAAATGAAGAACAGGAGTTGCAGACAAAAATGGATTTATGATTTAGTGCTTCCAGACCTCAGACAGCTGCAGAGTAGAAATGTTTTCAACGTAAAAACTCCAAAATGACAGCTCAGCAAATGAAGAAGAAGGAAAACATTAAATTAAGTCTTGAAGCAGCCAGATTGAAAAATTATGAATCAGCCAATAATTTTTCGTAGAAAAGCAAACTCAGTTTCATGTAGATATAAATGTACACATTTTTTAAAAATATATAAATATAAATTTTAATTATTTTAATATACATTTTAATTATTGCTGTTTTGCTATTATTTAGTTTAACTAAGTGATGTCTTCATATGAATGAACAATATAAAGATTTAAAAAAGAAATCTTTTTTTTTAATTTACAGATAATTCTAGATTAATTTATTGTTTTTAAGTCCAACACTGTTATGGTTTGTCACTGTCAGTTTATTTTAGGAGAGAGGTTAATGCAGATACATATCAAGAATATGAATGGTGTAACAGAGCAATACGTTTTGCATGTGTACACAAACAAAGTATCAGCAACATGACAAAAGGCCCCCTCTGGCCCTGTTTTTTTGGCTGCATCTAACGTCTGCAGGAAATAATGGCTAGCCTGAGGATCCCCCATGCAGAACCTCATTATGTCCCTTTCTCTTATCCTTAACCTTGTATCCAACTTTCATCATTCCTTATTTCCTTCTTGTTCTTGTCCTTCTTGTTTCCTTCGTGTTCCTCCTCCCTTTGCGCTTTGCAACTGCCTTTCCGTCAGTCCAGAACCTCCGGGATGTCGGTGAAGTAGAATATTGGATCATGGACGTGCCTGCTGTCATGTCAACATCTCAGGAATGTTTCAGGCACTTTTTTGAATTCATGCCACAAAGATTTAAGAAAGTCATGATGGGGGTTCAATCTGGTGGTAGGAGGGTGTACCTAATAAAGTGGCCAGGGAGTGGACATTGACTGATGCAATTTTCTCGTCCTTCACAGGTAAAAAAAAGACAAATACTTTTGTCTGAGGATGATTGATGACTTCCACCTTTTAATATTTCATTGTATTGTGCAACACAGACAGGAGACTTATTAGAGCGTGTGAACTCATAGTCCAGTCATGGTTTCAAAGCAGGAAAAACTAAAACTTTGCACATCCTTAACCTTGCTGGTACTGAGATATGGCTCAAAAACAAATGGACCAAATCCATCATGTACTCTCACAGTGAGAGATTCATCCAAAAGTCATGAATTTCAACAGATTTTGAGTGGGGAGTACAGATATACAGTTACACCTATATGCAAAATGAGTTTTAGTGAAATAAATGGGCCAGGGTCATAGTAAAGACTTCATATTTGTGGCCAATTTGCACGTGGTCTTGTTAGATGAATGTAGTTTATGCAACACATTTTTAAGTGTCACAGATTTATCACTGGAAACCATCCTGAAACTTCAGGCAGCCCTTTATTAGTCTGATCCAATGACCCATCTGTTGATCCGCTCAGTGTTTTTTAAATAGCTGCGATGCTGACTTTTATCAGCAATGAACCTGCGTGTCATCCAGAGAGATGAACGGCACTGTAAGTGTGTTTTGGAGAACCAAAGCTCTCCACGTACAGCCATCTGTCGCCCTCCATCATTCCAGTTCGCAGAAGGATTACAACAGACAGCTGGGTGGCACGATTACAACCATCCACACATAGAAGGCCAACAAGTTCACGCTCCAGGACATGTGTGCTGCTGCAGGACTGATTTAGCACAGCAGGGTGATTTCACACATGAAGTTGACTGTCACTAGATGATTGATGATGACTGTTTCAATGGCCTTTATTACCGGCACAATAACTCTTATGACTGTCTTTCACTTTCACTTGAAGCTAGTGTAAATCAAATTAACAGAGAGGATTAAAGCAGGTTTAAGTTGCAAGGAAGCAGACCTCTCCATAAACATGGAGGTGCATTCCCATAGCTTTTTCAAACTGGGCCCAGTCAAGGCCCTGAAACAACGGCTTGATCACCAGCCACTTTGCTCGTAAGCTTCCTTGCTGAGGCCCCCTTAAAAAAAGAGGTTTTTAAAAGGCATGGTCTGAGAGTGTTTGGCCTCAACTGTAGAAATAATCTGAGGAGCTTTGTCATCCATTTAAACTTGAATTAGAGATTGTTCAGGAATCTGATTAGGATACACACAGGTCGCCTCTGAGGGGAGTTTTTTTACTTCCAATTTGAAGGAGATTCTGGGGCAGATCCCGATATTTACTAGAGTGACTACATATTTCATTTGCCATCTGAATGCCTTAACCTCCATGTTGAGAAACAGGCGAATGTCACTGGGGAGTTGGATATCTGGGTATACTGTCAAAAACCAGACTCAACTCCCACGCAGATACCTCACCCCATTGCCCTCAGGATGCAGATATAGCACACTGAGGTGCAGAAGGGCTCATTTTGGCAAAAGCCTGATGCCCACACTCATAACCGTCCTAAACAACAGGCCCTGTTGAAGCTGCCATTTATTGTTATGTGGAGTATTTTTATGATTATTCCGGGTAGTAATGTTATTTTGTGCCCTGTATTGTTCTGCATTCTGGTAATGGGAGTCCAGGGGCTGGTCTGTGGAAAAGAATTTACCCTTGGGGACAATAAAGTCTAAAGTCTATACTTTCTGGACCCGTTACCACTTCAACCCAATGTTGAATAAGCAAGATATCCACAAGTTATTGTTTCTTAGTCCAAGTCCAGTTTTAGGGTCTTTGAGGGGCAAGTCTAACGGCTCCCTCAGTCAGCTGTACTGTAAGCTGCGTGGACCCCGCACAGACTGTCCGTGGATGCTCATAGTCAAATTCTTACATTTCCCACACTTTCTGTTATGGCGTCAGATGAGGAGGAAGTGCTAATTTGCTTTGTAGCTTTGGAAAAACACAAAGAAAAGAAGGTGGTATATAAGGCCATTAAACCAGACAAGGAACGAAGAAGGGTAATACACCGGTCAGTGTGGCGCAGAGAGTGGCAGTGATGCTGTGCATCCTCACAGCCGGTTGCTCGGAGCAGTGTGTCACATATGAAACAGTTCGATGTGGACACTTTTTACCAACAAGCAGTTTATTGTGTGCCACCGCGTACGCAGTCGTAAAACTTTAGCATTGCGCAGAAATGTCCGGAGGACATCTGCTTTGAGTATGCCTCGAGTATGCGTGGATGTCCACTGAGTCAAGTACAGAGAACAGTGCCCATAATAAATTATTCTGTTTGCAGCTATTTCACAACATGGCTTTTTCAGAACTTGTAAAATCTAACAACAAAATAATAGCTGAATTAAAAGCTGAATTTAATTATTTTCAAGTCAGTAAAATTATTGGTTGTATATCAGCAACACAGAAAATCTGTCAATATACTTCATTTTTGTTCTTCCTTTTGGGATTTAATGATCTACAACTCCTATTTAGAGCCGAGTTATGTCCTTTATGAGAACAAGACATAAAAACATATTGCTTCTACTTTTCTTTAGGAGTAGGCTACAAGACATATGTCATACTAAAACCTAATCTAAATATATTGAAGACAGCAATTATAAAGCCCACAGAATTATTCTTTCCATGAAATATCTGCAAGCTGTCTTTGTCAGACCTCCCAGAAGACCAATACATTAAAAGCAGCTTGCCTTGTAACAGAGCAAAAACAAAACCAGTAAGCTGTTACCCTGACCACACATCACTAAAGGGCAAACAAATTAATCTTTCGGGGTGTTTGGCCAGGAGCTCTGCAGCCAAAATGAAACCCAAGGGAGAGGTTTCAATCTGTAAAGACCCTCTTCTCAAAACCCAGAGAAATTTCTTTCACAAAGTTTCCAAAACTGTTTTCCCTGACATCAGATTCTGCTATGAAAGACTCAGTCTTCTCCAAAGTGCTGTTTGCGGTCACCACCGAATTACTGGTGCATTCCTGCTCCCAAATTAAGCCCTTCATTTGAGAAGATGCCCGGCCATCGACAGCTTCAATTTCCACATTCTGTGGCATTCTCAGGCCCTGATCTCATCTGTCTGGCAGTCGACAAAAAAAAAAGAAAAGAAAGAAATTCAGCCCTGCATGTAGTGCAGCATTTTTAGGCGTCAGGCTCCATAATCCACACTCCATTTTTTAATTCTGCTCCACTTTGCTGGAAGCGAGCTGCACACAGGGCACAATATAAGTTTGGATGTTTACCAGAGCTTTCTACTAGCTACATAGTTTCTAAATTCATTTCAATTGCTTCTTTATTGTGTGTACAATAGTGGACGCATCCTTCATCACGCCAGAGCTGATGCTGTGTTTGTACTTTTTTCTTTAAGGACACAAACAGATTCTACTTTAAAACATTTAATAGACTATAGAACCCACATTCTTTAAATTGCAATGTAAACCTTCTTAGAGATTGGATCCAGTTTTATTAAACTATAAAACTCTGTGGTCTGACAACTTTTGTTTTCTATGGGCTTTAAAGCGATCACTGAGTTTATAGCATTAAGGCTTGCTAACTTAATGAAACACTGTGGAATTCCCTTACATTCTAATCAATTTGACATAGACACACATTTTCCCTGAATTTTAAACAGTATTTGGTACATGGTATATTTACTGTGACTTGGGCAGTCATTAGCAGACCACATGGATCATCTAAGAAATGCTTCTTTTAGCTCTATCCTTGGGTGAGACCATTAAAACCAGATCCAATCTCAGCAATCATGACCCCTTTTTGCGAAGAGGGACTATTTGCATTAGCATGCAACCATGCTTTCCTTCGTTCAGGAAGGTGTTTCTGACCCTGTTGAATAGCATCCCCATGTGCTGATACTTACACCGCCAGGCTTTAATAAAAGGACGGCATTGGCGATAAGAACTGCAGCCTGTTGTTTCAGGCAATGAATCACTGGAGTTCCATGAAAGATAGTATTTCATCCATACAGAATCTGCAAATTTAGAGTTGTGAAGCTAGATTTTGATACTATGTTTTCTAGCAAAACTGTACAAATGCTCATACCCACACGTTCCAACACTCCAGGAAATATCTCATATACAGTATTAATCAAGTATAACATTTCTTTAATGCAAAGCATGTTGTCTTCAACCTGCAATTTATTTCAGTACTGAAAAATAGGGTTGGAAAGTAGATAATAAAATACTTTCACACAACTTTGTTTGTGGTGCGACAGGTTGTAATCGTTTTCAGTTGTGTTTTTGCTCCTTTGCAAGCCTAAATGCTAATATGTTCTGCTGGGAGTTTCAACATTTATTGCAGCTAGTCATCAATCATGCAACAGACATTGTACGTACAATGGTAATTTTCATTAATGGAGACGATTAACAATGAAATATGAAAGCTTCACATAATTACATTAGCATTTGAGTGTAGATTTAAGGAATCAATGATACTTTTGTTATCATTTCTGCAAATATTGTTGGACAAATTCCCCTACATGAGCACCACAGCTGAGTGCTGAGAGCTGACAGAGTCAATGCAACTACCACTCAAATTTTGCAGCAATGCCAATAATACTATTTTATTCCGAGCTACACAGTGCTGTCTGCATTGATGAGGATTCACCCATGTAGCATGCTGGATGCTTGAAACTGACGCATTAAAATATGTTCTGATTAATTATCAGACAATTATCCCACAGCTTGGGGCACTCAGAGCATTGAAATGCAATTCCCTGGTTCTCAGTTATTCTGTGAATATGTTATAGCAAAAGTAATGTAACCTGTCCTGAAGAACCCAAACAATTAATTTCACATCCTCGACCCCAATAAACATGCACTATTAAGAATCAAAAGTGATAAAAGTACTTCAAAGATGTAACAGGACAAACTCATCTTCATTTCCTCAACCAACCAGCTGTTCAAGGACCAGCACAGGTGAGCAAAGTTAAAAGATAGGACATCAGAACCACATATTTGAGATCCAGTGGGTTCCCTCCAGTGGTTCATCCACTTGATTCTATGCCTTTGATTGATTTGAAGATTAAAATCAAAATTAGGTCGTAAAACCCATTTTTTTTTAGGTTTCACAGAGATCAGTTTCAATAACATTTTGAACATTCATCACTGAGTGATCACTGAGTCCCTTCACTCTGCAGTAGGAGAGTTCAATTGTGTAATAACTTTATTTTTATGTGTTGTTTGTGTTTGGGATTCATTGGTTTCATTAATAATAAATTTAACTCTTGTTAATGTTGATTGCCATTTCTCTTTTATGGTTCTTAGAGTCTTTAAAATGATGATTATCACTCAGTTTAATCTAAATGAATAATAATCCTGAGAAATATACAGAGATCTTACTTCTTTTAATTGTAAGACTGCTTAATTGAACAGTAAAAAAAATGTATCCTTAAGATTGATTTGAGATCATGAGACTGACTGATTTTTGATAAATTATGAGATAAATGAATTATAAATTATTCTGTTTATGAACATTTGCACAGTTTAACATGCCTCATTCCCACCACCACCCACATATGGCCTTAGGTATGAAGAGGTAGATGGAGTTAAATACAAATCTACATAATCCCACTCATGCTCTTTGACAGATGCCTGTGTGCATCTGGCACAGCGTCAGAAAAAGGTTTCATCAGTTCCCTTCATCCTTCTCTCTGCTTGAACAGAAGGAATTTTAAACTGTGGAGATTATATAGTGATTATTAGGAAAACCTCTTTGGAATTCAATCAGTATAGTGTTGACCACGAATTACCTGAAAACTCAAAAATTAAATGTGAATTAAGTAAACATTTGAAGTACCATTAGTAGAACAAACACTGAAAAGTCTTATTTATTAAAGTGAGATATTGTTGCAGAACTATCTGTAATTACTTTTCCAATCATTAATGTTCATGCCAAGTAAAATTTAGCACCTCCCAAACCTATTGGCATCCCTGGTAAAGATGTTTGACATAGCATGATTCCAAACTGAATCATTTAGAATAAACTAATCATTTCTTTGGGTCCATTTATTTAGTGAAGAAAAGACCCCAGGTTTTTATAAAGTCACTGTACCACAAATATTGGAAAATCAACTATCAGCAGGACAGCCATCTTCTTTTGTCTTCTCTTTTAACATCCAATAAACTTAGAGTGTTCCGAGAAAAAGAGCTTTGACACAATTTCTCTACATCATCCCGAGTCCTGGCTCCTCTCTTTTGCTCTCTTCTCTTCATGCCACACAACCAGTTGTCAACGGGATTTAGATCTAAGGACTGAAGTAGATGTGGGAGAAGGTAAATTCTGTGTCTGGTAAATCATTTCTATGTTGCTTTGGCCAGTTTTGGATATGCTTTGGATCCTTATCCTGCTGAAAGACCCAAAGATGCCCCTTTTACCCTTTTATTTCAAAGACTTCAAGACACCATGCAACCTAACAATTTCCCAAGGCCTTTGGAAGACAAACAGGCCCACAGCACCACAGATCATCCACTGACGCATTCAATCTTAGTCTCATCTGTCCCATATGTGTCAGCTGCAATCTACATCAAGCAAAAATCTATCCAACTGGCCAAATATGTTTTCTTGAAATACAATAACCTATCAAATACTGCATCTAAGCAGTCATTTATAATTGTGATATTACACTGATATTGCAGTAGCAATCATGATTTGATATAATGTACAGCTCTACCAATAAGTGGGGAGAGTGCAGTAAACATACCTTTTATTAATAAAAAACCCCAAAATTTTAAAGATTAGATTCAGTTTAAAAAGCACCCAGTTTCTGTGCTGAAGATCCTCCCACAGATCCAGCTTTAATCATCATCATTTTGCCTAGTGGGCCTCATCATTTTGCCTAGCGGACCATCATTCCATGAGGGGGGTGGTGTATATGTTAGTCACAGAGAGGATCAGAAACACCAAAGTGGTCTATGATAATGCAATCAACCTGATGTGACAACTTAATGTTGTCCATACATTGTCTTGTCAGTCCACACAGATTCCACAGAGTGCAATTATCTCTGATGAGTGACGGAGAATGAATGCAAGAAGAGCCCATCAACAATTCCTCTGATAAAAGACAGTTTCAGGAAAATAGAGGAAAATCAGTGTTGAGGCTAGACAGCTGATGCTTATACCAGATGATGGTTTCAGAGGCTTGTGACAATGAGTGCACGACAAGGAAAATTACTCAAACATCCATGTCATACCAGCATAATTACCGACAGGATGGAGTTGGACTGATGAATGACACCTGGGATGCAGCCCAAGTCCCGTATTTAAGGAAAAGGGGTGTTTAGCACAGGTGACGGGATGACTTGGCACATAATGTCTCCCACATTCTCCTAGTGTTAAAGAGCCAGATCAGATGCACCATTTGATGTCTTAAACATGGTGCTTGAGAAACATCTTACATCACGCATAAGTTTAAGTTAGGGGCACATTTTTTCCCGCTTGTTTCTGAACTTGCAACTGTTCATGTAATTTATGTATGTCTGCTGTCTCTTATGGTAACATCTGATAGAAAGTTCTAATTTAACGATGATATTTATGTAAGATTTTTATTTATTTTTCTTGCACAAGTGGGTAAATTCATTGCACATGGACAACAGTTGGCTTATCACAACGTTTCAACTTCAGTGGCAGCAAAAAAAATCCTAGAACATATATGTCTCTAAATGCATGAGGTTCCTCTGTGGATATTTTGTCAAACAATGACTTATCTCATGAACATCAACTGGCTTTGAAGGGGGAACAAAGCCAAAAGGAATCTCATTTATCAAATGACATTTTCAGACATGATAAAGTCTTGCTGGTTTCTGGAACATAAAAATGATTCCCTCAATGCAAATCCTAGGGAAAAAATTTAGGGAAAAAATGTCCACTTTACTGTAAAATGAGCTGGGTTATAGGTTTTTAAAGCCCAAAGTGGCCCCATGTAAGGCAATGCCTCAAGTTAGGTGATGACAAATAGAGGATGGAAGGGTTTTGTTGCAAACTACAGAAACACAAGCGCCTTGCATGACAAGCATCTAATGAGACAACACCCAGGAACAACTGATGAGCACATTCTGCCTGTCTGCTAGATTTTCCGCCGAATTTGTGTTAATGGAAACATTTATATGCATGTTTGGTTGATTAAAGATTTGCCTCTGTGTGTGTTAATGTGCGACTAAATTAATTTTACTTATTTCCATTTTAATCCCATTCAATGAAGATGAATCAAAAGAAACTATTTTAAATTAGACAAACTTGTAAATAATGCACACAGCGAATAAATGCAAAACATTTATAAATTACATGGAAATGATTCAGTCTCCATTGCTGAGAACAGGGTTTAACAGAATCAGTTGGGTTTTCTCTGTGGACTCATGACTGAACTGAGGCCTGTTTTTGTTTATTTCCAGTTCAATCTCACCACAGATGAAATTCTGAATTATGGCTGCAATATATCAAAAAAACATACAACATGTAGTAATGTACAGGGGTTGGACAATGAAACTGAAACACCTGGTTTTAGACCACAATAATTTATTAGTATGGTGTAGGGCCTCCTTTTGCGGCCAATACAGTGTCAATTCGTCTTGGGAATGACATATACAAGTCCTGCACAATGGTCAGAGGGATTTTAAGCCATTCTTTTTGCAGGATAGTGGCCAGGTCACTAAGTGATACTGGTGGAGGAAAACGTTTCCTGACTCGCTCCTCCAAAACACCCCAAAGTGGCTCAATAATATTTAGATCTGGTGACTGTGCAGGCCATGGGAGATGTTCGACTTCACTTTCATGTTCATCAAACCAATCTTTCACCAGTCTTGCTGTGTGTATTGGTGCATTGTCATCCTGATACACAGCACTGCCTTCAAGATACAATATTTGAACCACTGGATGCACATGGTCCTCAAGAATGGTTCGGTAGTCCTTGGCAGTGATGCACCCAGGGAATGGGCCAAGGGAATGCCATGAAATGGCAGCCCAAACCATCACTGATCCACCCCCATGCTTCACTCTGGGCATGCAACAGTCTGGGTGTTACGCTTCTTTGGGGCTTCTCCACACCGTAACTCTCCCGGATGTGGGGAAAACAGTAAAGGTGGACTCATCAGAGAACAATACATGTTTCACATTGTCCACAGCCCAAGATTTACGCTCCTTGCACCATTGAAACCGACGTTTGGCATTGGCATGAGTGACCAAGGTTTGGCTATAGCAGCCTGGCCGTGTATATTGACCCTGTGGAGCTCCCGACGGACAGTTTCTGGTGGAAACAGGAGAGTTGAGGTGCACATTTAATTCTGCCATGATTTGGGCAGCCGTTGTTTTTGTTTTTTGGATACAATCCGGTTAGCACCCGAACATCCCTTTCAGACACCTTCCTCTTGCGTCCACAGTTAATCCTGTTGGCTGTGGTTCGTCCTTCTTGGTGGTATGCTGACATTACCCTGGATACCGTGGCTCTTGATACATCAAAAAGACTAGCTGTCTTGGTCACAGATGCGCCAGCAAGACGTGCACCAACAATTTGTCCTCTTTTGAACTCTGGTATGTCACCCATAATGTTGTGTGCATTTCAATATTTTGAGCAAAACTGTGCTCTTACCCTGCTAATTGAACCTTCACACTCTGCTCTTACTGGTGCAATGTGCAATCAATGAAGACTGGCTACCAGGCTGGTCCAATTTAGCCAAGAAACCTCCCACACTTAAATGACAGGTGTTTCAGTTTCATTGTCCAACCCCTGTATGTGAAGGTTGCGATATCGACATGACTTCCACGTACTCGTACTCATACTCATCCTTTTCCGCTTTATCCAGGACCAGGTTGCAGAAGCAGCAGACTCAGTAGAGACACCCAGACGCCCCTCTCCCCAGACACCTCCTCCAGCTCCTCCGGGGGGAGAACCAAGGAGTTCCTAGGCCAGCCGAGACACATAGCCCATTCCACCGTGTCCTGGGCCATCCCCTGGGCCTTTCCCCGGTGGGACGTGCCTGGAACACCTCCCAAGGAAAGCGTCCAGGAGGTATCCGGTATAGATGCCCGAGCCACCTCAACTGGCTCCTCTCGATGTGGTGGAGCAGCGGCTCTACTCCGAGCCCCTCCCGGATGGCCGAGCTCCTCACCCTATCTCTAAGGGAGTGCCCAGCCACCCTACGGTGGAAGCTCATTTCAGCCACTTGTATCCGGGATCTCGTTCTTTCGGTCATGACCCAAATTTCATGGCCATACGTGAGGGTAGGAACGTAGACCGACCAGTAAATCAAGAGCTTCGCTTTTCGGCTCAGCTCTCTCTTCACCACAACGGACTGGCACAGCATCCCCATTACTGCGGCAGCCACACCGATCCGTCTGTCAATCTCCCGCTCCATTCTTCCCTCGCTCGTGAACAAGACCCCAAGATACTTGAACTCCTCCACTTGAGGCAAGAACTCCCCTCCAACCCGAAGACAGGAAGCCACCCTTTTCCAGTCGAGAACCATGGCCTCGGACTTGGAGGAGCTGATCTTCATCCCAGCCACTTCACACTTGGCTGCGAACCGCCTCAATGCATGCTGAAGGTCTTGGCTAGAGGGGGCTAGCAGGACCACGTCATCTGCAAAAAGAAGAGACAAATCCACTGGTCCCCAAACCATACTCCCTCCGGCCCTTGGCTGCGCCTAGAAATCCTGTCCATAAAAGTTATGAACAGAACCGGTGAAAAAGGACAGCCCTGCTGGAGTCCAACATGCACCGGAAACAGGTCAGAATTAGTGCCGCCAATGCGGACCAAACTCCTGCTCCGCTTGTACAGGGACCGGATGGCCCCTAATAAAGGGCCCCGGATTACTCCTGGAGCACCCCCCACAGGGCATCACAAGGGACACAGTCGAATGCTTTCTCCAGGTCCACAAAACATAGGTGGACCAGCTGGGCAAACTCCCATGAACCCTCAAGTACCCTGTAGAGGGTATAGAGCTGGTCCAGTGTTCCACGGGACGAAAACCACACTGCTCCTCCTGAAGCCGAGGTTCGACTATCGGCCGGACTCTCCTCTCCAATCCCCTGGCGTAGACCTTACCAGGGAGGCTGAAGAGTGTGATCCCCCTATAGTTGGAACACACACTCCGATAACCCTTCTTATGAAGGAGGACCACCACCCCGGTTTGCCAGTCCAGAGGCACTGTCCCCGACCGCCACGCAATGTTGAAGAGGCGTGTCAACCATAACAGCCCTACAGCATTCAGAGACCTGAGGTACTCAGGGCTGATCTCATCCACCCCCGAAGCCCTGCCACCGCAGAGCTTTTTAACCAGTCCAGCCCCGGGTCCCCAGCCTCTGCTTCCACCAGGGAATGAGTGATGGCAGGATTGAGTACTCCTTCCTCCGCCTGATAATGTCCCCAGTCAAGGTCAGCAGCTCCACACCTACACTGTAAACAGTGTTGGCGAAGCACTGCTTCCCCCTCCTGAGGCGCCGGACTGTTTGCCAGAATCGCTTCGAGGCCAACCGGTAGTCCTTCTCCATGGCCTCAGCGAACTTCTCCCAGGCCCGAGTTTTTGTTTCTGCCACAGCCCGGGCTGCAGCACGCTTGGCCTCATGGTACCCGTCAGCCGTCTCAGGAGTCCCACAAGCCAACCACAGCTGATAGGACTCTTTCATCAGCTTGACAGCATCCCTTACAGCAGGTGTCCACCACCGGATTCGGGGATTGCGGACGCGACAGGCACCGCAGACCTTATGGCCACAGCCACGGGCGGAAGCATCGACAATAGATCGCATGGTCCACTCAGACTCTATGTCTCCAACCTCCCCCGGAATCTGGTCAATGCTCTCCCAGGGGTGGGAGTTGAATGCATCCCTGGCCGAGGGCTCCATCGGACGTTCCCAGCAGACCCTCACTATGCGCTTGGGCCTGCCAAGTCTGTCCGGTTTTCTCCTCTACCAGCGGATCCACCTCACCACCAGGTGGTGATCAGTGGACAGCTCAGCCCCTCTCTTTATCCGAACGTCCAAAACATGCAGCCGAAAGTCTGAAGACAGGACAACAATGTTGAACATCGACCTCCTGCCTAGGGTGTCCTGGTGCCAAGTGCACTGATGAACACCCTTATGCCTGAACGTGGTGTTCATTATGGACAATACGTGGCTAGCATAGAAGTCCAGTACTGAAACACCACTCGGATTTAGATCAGGGAGGCCATTCCTCCAAATCACACGTCTCCAGGTCTGACTGTCGTTTCCCACGTGGGCGTTGAAGTCCCCCAGCAGAATTAGCATTTGACCACTTGGTTGTAGTTTTATAATGACCTTAACAGGACACCAAAAAGCCCTCCTAAAATATTTTTTACTGCATTAAATAACAAGCGTTTTATTTATTTTGTCATGCTTGAAGAGGCACCTTATACATATAATTTAAACTTTAAAGCAAAAATTTTGGTTCACTTTTTATTATGTTGTATGCAATAAATGAAAGTTTAGAAATGAAATAAAATTGTCAGTTTTTTGGAGGAAAACTAGTTACTTAAATAAATCTATTAACCAAAAAGTTTTTTAAAGTCAGCAATGGTGTTGCATGTCATTCTTCTTAGATCATGTTAACCTAATTTTAGCAAGTGGTAAAGAAATGTTTTCTTATGATGTTTAAATAAAAGAAACTTTTAAAAATGACTGTAACTGCAGCAGCATTACAGTGTAATTGTGCGTTCCATTTGTACTTGGAAGTCGCCCCCCAAAAGTCAGAATTATGATTTGCAAAGTCGGGGCAACACGACCATACCTGACTTTCGCATTCAAGATGTCTGCTACTTTAATGGTAGTAAAACGTTCTTATTTTGACTGATTTTTTGTAGTTATTTATTATTCATGCAACATTTAGTCAGTCGTACTCTTACTTCTTTTTAGTGTTTATAAGACGAGATGTGTCAACGCTGTTTATATGCACGAAATACTGTGTAGAACATTGTTTATAGCGACGGTTATTGTTTTAAGATTGTTGTTACAGATGCAAGCATTACGAACAAAAACAAGCAGGAAACTGGAACGCTACAGCTCAGATATCACGCAAACTCCGACTTCCCAGTTCTGACTTCCGAGGTTAATGGAATGTAGCATAAGTTTTAGATGTGGAGATATTAAAAATATGGGCTTCAGTGTAACTGGAACAACACACAGATTTGAAAATGATCTTACACTTGGGAGTAAAAAAGCAAAAAGGAGTCTGCAGCATGATCTCTACTCATTATCTCTACTCATTAAGGTGATAGCATCATGGTTCACACTTTTCTTCATGTATTCTTCCCGTTTTCTAACTTGGAACAACACTAATATTTCAGTGTTCATACTGGAGTCGTAGAAGAATCGTACGGTTTTCATTCTTTTACACTGGTTCCAAATGTTTGAAGTTTTCTATCTATGTTAGTGTTTGTCAATCAATAGTTGGGGCTTAAATGATGTTTTACATCTGTCATCTGATTGAAACTACAGTAAAGGTGTGCCAGAATAACCTTGAAAGCACATTTACCAACCTTGTTCAGCCTGGCTGCACAGAAAAGGGGGCTGAAGGTGCACTGTCGAAACAAGGAAGAAGTTCAAGGCGAGGAAAATAATTGGATTTGGCTCAAGCTGAAGAACCAAGTGTGGATGTGTGCGTTAAGCGCTGTGGCTGTGTTTGTACAGCTGGTGAGTGTGGCCAGGGTCACTCAGCAGGGAACAGGGTTTGGCACTGCTGGGCACAGCTACAAATCTGTTGGAGAGCACAAGCTTCAGCAGAAAAATGCTCGCCCGACCAGAAAAGGAGTGTACCTTTGATGCACCATTTCAGATACAGATGACATTTTTATTTTCTCTCGTCAGAGTACTGGGGCGTACTGACCTGGCTCAAACGCTGATCTTAGTTCAGAGGGAAACAATTTTTTTGTCTTTATCATATCATGCTGGATTTTTAAGTTGTCTGACGGCTCCAATTTAGTATTTTTGATGGGAGACATCATGCGCACGATGCTGGTTAACAATTCTACCTCTATCCACTATAAATCTGTCTTGAAAACCATCTGCACCGACTGAAACAGTGCAAACAGAGCATAAAGTTCATCCAAACACATTTATTCGGTCCTTCAAAGTTTCCGCTGTGGCTTTAGTTTTTGTAAAACATTTTAGCTTTTCAAAGTGATGAACAAACCCCTGGTGGCACAAAATCAAGAGGTTTAAAGCTATTTCTCACAAAATATACAATAAATCAAGGTTTACCTTTCAGAAGAAGCCAATATGAAATGAGAGTAAAACACTTCTTTACACTTTTCTCTCTTAATCATGCAGAGAAATTGATTTGTAGTGCTTGGCATGCAGCGCAAACACACACAAAGACACAGAGATTAATAAGTTAGTGACATGAAGTCGAAAAAAAAAAACTTCAAACAAACAAAACACAGCGTGAATCTTCATCTGAGAGATACAGCTACAGCGTCAGGCTGTTTATTTGTAAAAAATTTTGAAAACCATAAATAGTTTTCTTTTCTCTTCACAATTCTGCTCCACTTTGTTTTGGTCTGTCACGTAAAGTCCAAAAAAATGCACAACAGATTATAGATGTAACTTCACAACGTGCAAAGCCTCAAGAGATATAAATGCTTTTGTAAGGCACTGTATAAAATCTAATAAATTTAATCATAAACACACAGGCTTCCTGAATAACTGAGCATCTTTGTTATGAACAAGGTAAAATATAAAGCCATGGTGAGACTCTATAATCCCATTGTAGCCATGAAAACAGTATCTTTTCTTTCTTCTGACGTTTCAAAAGAGGCTTTCAAAATACACCCCAGTTAGAAATTCCTGACAGAATTGACTTACTCTGGCATCTAGGGTTTCAATCTGATAGCTCCTAAACTGTGTCTGCAACCAAATTCTTCAATATGTGCTCCTAGCAGCTCTCCTTTTGTCGCTGGTGTGCGTGAAAGAGATGGCCTCGTACGCTTCTGGTGTCAGGTTGGCTACAGATATCCCAGTGACACCGAAAGATTTTAAGGGGCTTATCAAGAGTCAGGCAGCCAATGAAAACATCAGGTACAGCTTTAGGTTGATCTCCAACTGAACCCTCCAGTGTATTATGGAACGAGGAGCCAAAAAAAAAAAAAGCACTGCCACAAATCAGTACACAAGCCAGTCTCTGTTGGCTTGTTTCTCTGTCTGTTCATTTGGAAGCAAGCTGAAGTCGTAATTAAGGTACAACAATGTTTCATTTCAGCACTGCCAAGAGAACGTGATACCCGAACAAGCTGCGTTTGGCTCAATAAATTGTGATATTGTTACAGGTGACCTCCCAGCGTGAACAATGGATGTCTCAATAACAGATCTCCTGGATATTGAACAATCTGACCTTGGCTAAGCTGTCTGTTTCTGTTTCCAAGGATTAGAAAACTAACTGGACCCTTGAGATTACCCCCAGTGCCCGTAAATGTGATGCCTCTAGCAGGTGGACAGGAATTGAGCACTCTGTTAATCTTTAAGAGTTAGACGGGCAGGAAGAGAAGCAATAATGGGTCACAGAAAGGACAGACAGGTAACATGTATGAGGAGTGCTTCAACAGAAAGATCACAGTGCAGTTTTGTTTCAGGCTATATACAGTGTCTTCCGATTTTTTCCAACTTTGCCTTGAAGAATTGTGAAGCAAACAATACTAAATACCAGAAATACCAAAAAAACTTCACTGTGCATAACTGTTCACCCCCCTTAAAGTCGGTACTTTGTAGAGCCACCGTTTGTGACAATTACAGCTGCAAGTCACTTTGGAAAGGTCTCTATAAGCTCGCCACATCTTGCCACTGGGATTTTTACATATTCCTCAAGGGCAACATTGCTCCAGCTCCTTCATGTCGGAAGGTTTTTGCTTGTGAACAGCAATTGTCAAGTCTAACCTCAGATTCTTAATAGGATTGAGGTCTGGACTTTGACTAGGCTATTCTAACATGTTTAAATGCTTTTCCTAAAACCACTCGAGGGTTGCTTTAGCAGAATGCTTCGGATCATTGTTCTGCTGGGAGATGAACCTTCATCCCAGCTTCAAATCATAGGCAGACTGACAGGTTTTGCCCAAGAACCTCCCTGTATTTAGCACCATTCATCTTTCCCTCGACTGAGACCAGTCTCCCAGTTCCTGCTGCTGAAAAACAAGCAATGGCTTTTTTCTTGGCACTCTTTCTTAAAGCCAAGCTTTATGGAGTGTGTGGCTTATTGTGGTCCTATGGACAGATACTCCAGTCTCTATTATGGAACTCTGCAACCACTGCCTCTCTGATTAACGCCCTCCTTGCCCGGTCTGGGACTTTTGGTGGGCGGCCTTCTCTTGGCAGGTTTGTTGTGGTACCATATGCTTTCCATTTGAAGATGATGCATTTCAGGGAGCTCTGTGAGAACATCAAAGATTTGGATATTTTTTTTATAACCCCATCCTGACTTGTACTTTTTAACAACTTTGTCCCTGATTTGTTTGAAGAGCTCCTTGGCCTTCATGGTGTGATGCCTCTTGTTTAGTGGTGTTGCAGCCTCGGGGGGCCTTTCAGAAAAGGTGTGTTTATACTGACCGATCATGTGACACTGAGACTGCACACGGGCAGACTTCATTTCACTAATTATGTGACTTTTGAAGGTAATTGGTTGCAGCAGAACTTTTAGGGCCTTCATAGCAAAGGGGGTGGAAAAATACGAAAATGCCAATTATTATTATTTTTTTTTAAACTTTATATATATATAGTCAGTCAGTCATTTTCTACCACTTATTCCATAGTGGGTCCCGGGAACGCTGGTGCCCATCTCCAGCACGGGGAGAACATGCAAACTCCATATATATAGATATAGATATATATATCTATATCTATATACACTGCTCAAAAAAATAAAGGGAACACTCAAATAACACACCCTAGATCTGAATGAATGAAATATTCTCATTGAAAACTTTGTTCTGTATAAAGTTGAATGTGCTGACAACAAAATCACACAAAAATCATCAATGGAAATCAAATTTATTAACCAATGGAGGCCTGGATTTGGAGTCACACACAAAATTAAAGTGGAAAAACACACTACAGGCTGATCCAACTTTGATGTAATGTGCTTAAAACAAGTCAAAATGAGGCTCAGTATTGTGTGTGGCCTCCACGTGCCTGTATGACCTCCCTACAACACCTGGGCATGCTCCTGATGAGACGGTGGATGGTCTCCTGAGGGATCTCCTCCCAGACCTGGACTAAAGCATCCGCCAACTCCTGGACAGTCTGTGGTGCAACATGACGTTGGTGGATGGAGTGAGACATGATGTCCCAGATGTGCTCAATCGGATTCAGGTCTGGGGATCGGGCAGGCCAGTCCATAGCTTTAATGTCTTAATCTTGCAGGAACTGCTGATACACTCCAGCCACATGAGGTCTAGCATTGTCCTGCATTAGGAGGAACCCAGGGCCAACCACACCAGCATATGGTCTCACAAGGGGTATGAGGATCTCATCTCGGTACCTAATGGCAGTCAGGCTACCTGTGGCGAGCACATGGAGGGCTGTGTGGCCCTCCAAAGAAATGCCACCCCACACCATTACTGACCCACTGCCAAACCGGTCATGCTGAAGGATGTTGCAGGCAGCAGATTGCTCTCCACGGTGTCTCCAGACTCTGTCACGTCTGTCACATGTTCAGTGTGAACCTGTTTTCATCTGTGAAGAGCACAGGGCGCCAGTGGGGAATTTGCCAATCCTGGTGTTCTCTGGCAAATGCCAAGCGTCCTGCACGGTGTTGGGCTGTGAGCACAACCCCCATTTGTGGACGTCGGGCCCTCATACCATCTTCATGGAGTCGGTTTCTAACCGTTTGCGCAGACACATGCACATTTGTGGCCTGCTGGAGGTCATTTTGCAGAACTCTGGCAGTGCTCCTCCTGTTCCTCCTTGCACAAAGGCAGAGGTAGCGGTCCTGCTGCTGGGTTGTTGCCCTCCTACGGCCTCCGCCACGTCTCCTGGTGTACTGGCCTGTCTCCTGGTAGCGCCTCCAGGCTCTGGACACTGCGCTGACAGACACAGCAAACCTTCTTGCCACAGCTCGCATTGATGTGCCATCCTGGATGAGCTGCACTACCTGAGCCACTTGTGTGGGTTGTAGAGTTCGTCTCATGCTACCACGAGTGTGAAAGCACCACCAAAATTCAAAAGTGATCAAAACATCAGCCAGAAAGCATAGGTACTGAGAAGTGGTTTGTGGTCCCCACCTGCAGAACCACTCCTTTATTGAGTGTGTCTTGCTTATCGCCAAAGATTTCCCCCTGTTGTCTATTCCATTTGCACAACAGCATGTGAAATTGATTGTCAATCAGTGTTGCTTCCTAAGTGGACAGTTTGATTTCACAGAAGTTTGATTTACTTGGAGTTATATTGTGTTGTTTAAGTGTTCCCTTTATTTTTTTGAGCAGTGTATATATACAGTATAATATACAGTATATATTATATATATATATATATATACAGTAATTATAAATATATCTATATATAAAATTTTATATATATATATTATATATAAAATAATTAATATATATATATATATAAAATTTTATATTAAATATTTTATAATATTGATTTGTTCTCTTTGTGTCTCTGCTCTGTTCTCTCAAACCCCAGTCGGTCGTGGCAGATGGCCGCTCACACTGAGCCTGGTTCTGCTGGAGGTTTCTTCCTGTTAAAAGGGAGTTTTTCCTCTCCACTGTCGCTACATGCATGCTCAGTATGAGGGATTGCTGCAAAGTCAACGCCAGTGACTGTCCATTGTATCTACATGCTCATCCAGGAGGAGTGAATGCTGCAAGTCACTGACTGGATGCAATCTGCTGGGTTTCCTTAGACAGAAAAACTTTTTATCCAATTTGAATAAATAACTGAATCTGACTGCACTGTTCAATGATTAAGATTAATTGTAATGTATGTACCTGACTTTTGTGAAGTGCAACATGTGTTGTATATATATATATATATATACACACATGCACACACACACACACACACACACACACACATTCAAATTCACCTGGTCAGGACAAAGAGTTTTACAATGGTTGACTAAGAATTTCAAAAAGTAGACGACAAGAACAGAAGTGTCTCGGCAAACGTTGCAGTCGATTTGCCTCTGAATTTGGAAACGAAAAAAATAATAATAAAAATGAGATTCCAGTGCACATTAAGTGATTGAATCCAAGTGTCATATGACACAGATTTTCCATTTAACTATAAAATGTATGGCCCAGCTATCAGAAAATGTATTTATTTCTCTATTACTTGAGATTTTATTATGTTATATTTCTGTACCTCTTTTCAGAAACAACAGGACTAGGAAAATGACAACACTGCAGCCATTGAGCAGTTGGCTAAGAATGACTGATAAAGAACCATGAAATCCTCATGCTCACTGCAGCATTATGACGACACCCGGGTGTGCCTGATATTAATGAAACACAAGTGGCGGATCTGCCCTCACTCCCTTGCGTCATTCAGATAACCGAGGCAACGAGTTCACTCAGGGTCTGTGAGTCAAACTGGCTACTGATGATTAACAAAAGTCCTCAGCTAGCTCTGGTAGAGCCAACTTCCTGACTGATTCAAGCCGAGGCTGATGGGCGAACAGAAGCCACAGACTCCTACCTATGAGGTAGTTTCAGAGTCTTGTGTACAAGGTTAAAAGAGAATGGTCGGTTTGTAAAATGGACCAAGTATTAATGAAAACCTGAACTTTGAGTTTATAATATTTCAGATATTTCTAGACTGAGTGGGAACCCAGTAGATGAATTTTTGGGTTTGATTCAGACCCTGCAGAAGGCTTATTTCAGAGGAAAGAAAAATAACTTTTAGAGATCGTAGTTTTGCTTCATCACCCTGAAGCCAAAAGTAAAGTGCTTTGGTTCATGTTTGGGCAGCTAAAAAAACCTAAAATAAAAACTCTTAAAAAGTTGCCAGTTGCCCTTCGCTGCATGTTACCGACGCGAGTTGCAAAAGTGTACAAAATTACTTCACAGAGATGGTATTATCATGTAAACATTAAAAAGCAAGGTTTTAGGTGTGTACAACCATAATTCTGTCCTTTTCTATGATACAGGAACTATCTTCACTGTCAATCTGCAGAGGAACAGGGTGGAGCTTCCCCAGGGCATTCCCCCCCTGACAACTCTACTGAAGAGCAGCTGTGCATGCACATGTCGTCTGTTTCCACCTTTTCCCACTGCCACACCAACACTCCATAGTTTGACCTGTGAGGAGGAGGATGCCTGAAAGCTGAAGTGGGTTGGATTCAGGAAAAGGAAGAAGCAAAGGCCGAACAGAGATGACAAGCTCTGCAAAGGGAGTGTACCAAGAGGCAATGAAACTAAGATTCATGATGTAAATGTATCTTCATAGTATTTGCTTTTTACAAGAACAGAACGCAACCTAATCCTTGTTTTATAAATCATTTAAAAACCTGAGAAAAAGATGAACGGAAGCGACAGTTGTGAGCTCAACCTGACAGGTTTAGTTTGGAGTCACTCAAATGATGTGGTGGAGCAAGAATAACTGCTTGTTGCATTGCAGGCACAGATACTTGCACAGATAAAAACTTAAAAGCGACAAGCGAGACAGATTTCATGCCTGTCGTTGCGTTTGAAACCTCATCCCTGACTGTTATACACATCTTCATGCAACTACGACTATGCTGCTGCTGCCTAAAACCAACAACTAACATGATTTTCACAGTGACTGAAGTCGAGGAGCTTCACTGCTGGATATTGCAACATTCGCTTGGCTGTCTTAAGTCATTATAGTGGTCTGTAAACCTAAATGTTTTCTTAGCATTGCCCAATTCCACATCTGTTGTATAAATTAGCGACTGGCAAGCTCAGTCTGGTTTTCAGGAAAATATTTCCCTGCAAAAATATTTGTTGTCAGCATGAATTAGGCCACTACAACAACCACTTTCTGTACTGTAACATTAACTGTGAGAAAGTGGCGAATATAAGGGGAGGAAATTGCCTTTTTGTTAGCTTTGGGCAAATTTAATCAATCCCAAAGTTATTAAAATCAAAGCTATGGGTCAGTTAGGTTTAGGACCTGTAATACAGTCAGACAAATTCTGCAGCTGGTTAACTATATAACCATTGCAGAGTTTGTTTTATATCGAATCCCTCGTTAATGGAGGAAAATAATGTGCTTTTCCACACTGAAGCAAGGTACAAGGTTTGACTGAAACTTTGAAAATGTCAATAGAGTCATATTTCTGAATAGAAAAACACTGAAATACGACCAACTGTGGCTTCTAAAATAAAAAACTTAAAGCCCCATGAAAAAACACACTTAGCAACAGATTTTTAAAGTTGATTGAACTTTTTCAAAGTGCTTTATTGGAATTTCATATGATGAACCACCACAAAGTAGTGTATATTTGTGAAGGCATACATAATTTGCTTCACAAATAAAAATCTTAAAAGTGTGGCACGGATTTGTATTCAGGGACCCCCTCAGAGTTCATATATTTTACTGAAGTTATAGCTGCAAGTTATTTGAAAAACTGAAATTTCTGCTGATTGTTCTTTGCAAAGTAACTCAAGCCCAGTCAGAATGAACTAAAAGTGTCTGTGAACATTACTTTGAAGTATTTCCATAGATTCTCATATGAATTAAGGTCTGGACTTTGACTGGACCACATTCTAACACATTTCTGATCTAAAGCCTCCACCTCTGTCTTAAGTTTTTGCAGCCTCTAATAGGTTCTCCTCCAGGTTTACCCTTTATTTGAGATCATCATCAACTCTGACCAGCATCCCTTTCCCTGCCTAAGAGTAGCATCCCCCACAGCATTATGCTGCCACTACCATGCTTCACTGATGGAACTGTGTGTTTAGGTTGATGTAGAGTGTTAGTTTTTCTCCACACATAGCATTTTATGTTCTATGTAGTGTTTTGGATGTAGGCAAAAAAGTTAAATTCTGGTCTCATTTATTTAGACTATGTTCTTTCACGTTTCATGTGTCACATACATGGCTTGTAGCAATGTAAGCTCTGATAGGCCTTTACAGAGCAATGATATTTATACAGTGATTAAAATCTACACAGGTGGAATCTATTTACTAATTGCAGTGGATTGTATTTAGGAGTATCGGAGTAAAGTAGTCTGAATTCAAATGCATCTTATAATTTTTACAGATTTAAATAAAAAGAAAAAACAAACTCAAAAAATTCCCCCAACTTCACAATTTTCCACTACATTGTCTTTGTCTGGTACTTTAATAAAATACTGTACATTTAAGTTTGTGGATGCATTGTGAAAAAGTTGACGGTGTATAAATACTTCTTAAAGGCACTGTCTATAAAGACCCCCACAATAGACTGGCAAGCAATGCCAGCTCCTGCATAAACCAGATTACTCCATTTAATAGGTTCTTTCTTTAAGCAGCAGCTGTGTACCTAGCTTTGCTCATTGCCCTTTAGGTTCAATGCATTTAAAACAGCAGCTTAGCAAGTATTTGTTATTGCAACAAAAATCACAGGAAATATTAAGGATTCAACACTTGGCAAGTAGTACTAGTAAGGATGCTTCCACTGTTTTAGTTTCTTATGGCTGGACTGTTTCTGGATATGTCATGCCTTGTATGTAGATGGCTGCAGAGCAATTGTAAAAGTGATGTATGGCTATACAAAAAGATGTTCACTTTTATTTTTGCCTTCTGCTCTAAACTGTGGAGAAAGTTTGTAGCTCTGCAGCTTATTCAAAACTGTCTCTTATCTCTGGAGAACTGAGATTGTAATTGGTATCCCTAATCTATCCCTAATATTGTGTTAAATAAACCCATTATTGTTTAAGTAAACCACGAGGTTACATCATGTGATATCTAAGGTAAAACCTTTGATTAATCCCACACATCGATAAGTGTTGGAGGATATAACAATTTTTTAAGCTCACATTTTGCAGGAAAAAGAAAATCACTCCTCCACTTCAGACCAGAGGATGTGCAGCCTCATTTTTATCTCCTCTTAACTATTCTTTCACATCATGGTGCATTCACTGTCCCTAAGAGGAACGGGTTTAAGCAAACAAAAAAAATGGAGAAACATCAGCTTTCATTTGCTTATATCAAATTCCAGTTTAAACTGAGGTCTGACCTGCTGATTCTGAGTTTTCTGCTGAGTTTATTCTACTAACTTTAGCACATGCAGACTTATTATTAAGTGAAAACTTTGCTTTCATTTAACAATCAAATGTAGCAACTATTGACCATAACAGAAGAAATGCTGTGGGTTCTTTGATAGAAGAAGAAGTTTTGAATCCAACAGAAAATGAAGTAGGCTTGTAGTTTACAAGTCAAGTTCAAGTGAAATTTCAACTTTTCTCATCAAATCCACATCTGAGACACCTCTAGCTCTGTATCACTGTAGGTTAGCTTTCCAAACCTGTACTATTTGCACTTAGTCCTAAATTATCACATGAAAATTTCATAATTATCTTTCAATACATTCATATTGATTAACAGTTATGTTACGACATTTCAATCACCATCCAAAAAAGCCTGCTGAGGTCTAAAAGATAAAAACTTGAAAATTATTTGGTTCACTGCTGAATAAAGTAAACCAAAAATTGTTTCTCTTGATCTAAGTTTACCATGACTTTAGAACCAAGTTTCTGTATGTTCTTGAACCGGTAAGTAGTGTACCTTTACACCCCTATTAGTTATAGCTACATTTATCCCTGTTTCTCTGTTTCTATTATGATCGATGTAGCATTTAGTTTCTCTCTAGAATTTACTAATCAAATAATCTTTGTCCCAGTAATCACCCTTCTCTTTATTTATACTTCCACTGTGCATCCAGTCTTTGTCAGATCCACTTGTTGTTGATGACTGTTGGCAGTCCAGTCCTACATGGTTTTCTGTTGGCCTTCCCAGTGCTGTTTTCTTTGCGACCGTGACTTTCGTTAAACTTCCCACTCTGGGTATTTGGTCTGCATTTTGATCCTACATCACACCACAACTTGAAAAGAATGGTACATTTAATAACACACCACTGGCATTTGTTTTTATGTTCATAGTCAAATTGGATACAATCAATGTCTATGGGAATAAAGTCAGCTGCAAATAATAGAAACTGAAAAGACAGGCTGTGTAAGATGTGGTTGATTCAAATTGTTGAGCATAGCATTTTTCTGACATTACAATGCCTCTTCAGGAAATTGCTCCAACTTGTGAAAAGGGGAAATAATTAGCCTGCTGTAATGAGCTGTTATTTTCCCCATCATTCTATCACAATGACTTTCACCTTCATAAACGTCTACAGGCTACACATATTTGGCACAGACGGAGTTCCCTCTTGCTCATGTAATGATTTGACCATAATAACAGCTTTCTCCTCTGTTGATGGAGCAGCTTGTGTAGTAGAGATCCGCAGTCACCCACATTCCTGCTGCACCCTCCTGCCAATTAGTGACAGCTAACGTTCTCTTTTTTTATACTCACACACCTTTCATCAGTAATAGGCTGTTGACAGTAGGAAACGCAACACATGAAAAGTCTACTTAAATCTCTCAGCTTAAAAAATAGCTGTTTTCTCTACTTACCGATCATAATTAGACAACCCACCCCCACATTCCATCTTCCTACAGATTTAACAAGCTCAGCCCAGTTCATCTCAGGTGTTAGGACAGCTTAAAAGATGTGTCCAATCAAGGCGGTCAACAAACCTGACCCAGTTACAGCAGTTCTGTCCGCTGGATTGGTTCAAAATTCCAGCAACCTATTGGGAGAAGCTTATAGAAGCATACTTCTTCCCAAAATGTTTGACCTAAATTATGTAGTTTAAAAAGGGGACCCACCACATGGAGAACAGGAACTAACTTGCATGACCAGAGACCAAAACAAACCTCTGAATCCCAGAATGCACAGCATTAACAGATTTCATGATGTGCTTCTAGGAAGGAGGGGTTACCACACACCTGGATTCCCCATGACGTCATAGAGGTATAAAAGTCTGCACAGAGCAGCATTCTTCCTTTTCTGTAACAGACAGGGTGGGACCTCCACACGTGAGCATCTTGATCTCGCTGCCCGAGTAAAAGACTGCATCTTCTAAGAAGAGCCTTGGTAGTAAAATACGGTCAACTGTTTTTTTTTTTGATCTGGTGACCGTACCCGGGCAAAAAACAAGACTAGCCAATTGAACCTGGCTGTCTGAGCTTCCGCAGAAATTAGTCTGAGCATAGATTCTCCAAGAAGATGCAATCTCTAAATACTTTGAGAAAGCGGTTTTTCCCTTCATAGACCTGAGAGATGATGGCATAGAAACCACAGGTCCATGCACTGAATATGTGCACCAGTCTCGGGCATCCGGTCGCCCCAGCCACTAAACCAAAAGCGGCCACCAAACCTAACTGGCCCATCGGACATGCTGGACCCAACATGCTCCACTGTTCATCAGAACAGTCACAGTAGGAGGTTATGTCTAGGCAGAGATAATTAATTAATTAATTAATTAGAATTAAACAATTAAAATATTGTTTATTTCAATGCATTTGCTTTGCTGTGCTTTAAATTCTTTAGGACGGAGCAGGCCTCTAGCCCCTCTACCTAGGCTGTCAGGACTAGCGCTGTTTTTGAAAGTTGATAACTGGTAAGGAGTCACTGTACTCCTGCAACATGGGCTTCAACTGGTTTGGATGTGTTTCGTCTTCCTGTCCTCTCGCTGTCCCCCCAAAATATGTTTCTGCAAAGTTTTTATAAGCAGGCAAGATGATAGTTGTTTATTCTGACTGCTAACATAAAAGCCCTGCTAATGCTAACTCTAAAGCCCTGCTAATTATAACACGGTAGAAACTATTAGCTCCACTTATAGTGTAGTGTCTTTTTAGTGTATGTAAATATCTCATATCAACAGATAAAGTAGATCCACTAGTCAAACAAAAACATTCTATCCTTACTAAAATGTATCAGAGAAAATGCTGGTTAGTTCCAGGTTTTAAGGACTCTAAAACTCAATATCTTTAACAGTAAGAAAGGGATTCTGCAAACTTTTGTAAAGCAATTCAGATACCGTCCATTTTCCTTCTTTCATAAGACAAGTTTTCTGTTGTTTACATTCAAATAAGTCTTTAAATGCATAATGTCTTTCCAGAGAGTATTTCCAGGACGGCTTGCAAAGCCAGCAACAAGAATGAAAGACATTACTTCTGCAGGTATGTTTGTCCTGGCAGTCTATCTTCTCTAAGTTTTCATCTGAAATAATCTGATCTTTGTGCAATTCCTTTAGATTGTGTTGTTCTGATCTCTTTTATATCCTGCTGGTACCTGGTCAATTAAGTCCCAACAGCTCCAGCAATGAGGTAGCTCATGCTCACATCACCTGAGACATTTTTTCATCTGCTTCTTTGCCATCAGGCAGCCAGGAAGAGTAGAGGGATTTGGACTTCAGCATGTTTCCAACAAGCCAGGTGCATGCGGGGCTGCGTATGGACATGTGCCCCCACTACCCTCACTGTGGATGATGTAATCACTATAGAGGTATGCTGGGGTGGAATTCCCCAGTGACACTTTGAATGTAACACCAAGCCAAGTGGAGGGACTGAAAACAACTGTGACCTAGGGGTGCATTTTTGTCATAGCAGAAATTTCTCTCAGGGTTCAAACATCAATCCCCTTAAACACACGACAGCAGGATTGTATGGGCCATGTAAAGACATTGAGATCTGAATGAGGGTCATTTAGAGTTTGCAGTCAAGTTCACTCATAGTTCAGATCTGCTTCTGGAGACAGGATACCACCACTCAAAGGTCCAGGGTGTAACTTTAGAAGTATTGCCAGGTCAAGTCATTTTGTTTCATGGTCAGAACTGGAAATTGTTAAAACGGAATTTATTGGTTTTTTTGGTTTTTTTTTGGTTAATTGTAACTCATTCATTTGCTTGAACAAACCATCCTTAAATTATCTGCAGGTTGTAAAAAGCACTGCTAACAGGCTTTGAACCAGTGTAGTGTCAAGCACTGGCACACACCTCAGAACTTTTAAATTTGGTCTTTGTTTATGTTTTTAGTCTTTCCTTTGTACAGCACTTTGTGATCTATGTCTTGAAAGGTGCTACTTAAGTAAAATTTTACTTCCTACTTACTATGTGTGTGTGGATCTGAGGTTTTTACATTGTTATTGCAGCAGCAGAATTTCACACTGAAAAACAGAGAACCAAACCCTTTAATCTCAGTTCAATCTAAGTAAATGTGTTTGATGGGGCATTAAATTATTGTTTTCAATGACATCATAACTGGTACAATTAGTGCTTCCCCTGCTGTTAATACTTTTTAAACTTTTTAAACTCCCTTTTGCCAACAGGACAGCACTTAGCCTTCTACTATAACATTGTACCAGACAGGCATCTTTGTTCAATCTCCCTAGAATCCAGAATCCTGGCTCCACTGTTATCCTCTTCTCTTCTCTTCTCTTCAGCTCACCCCACATATTTTCCATATGATTGATTTGGTGTATTTTAGATCATTATCCTGTTGAAAGAACCAATGATGAACCCATTTTCATTTCACTGGCAGATTTTTTTTTCATTTAAAATCTTATAGATATTTAAAGAGTTCATTATGCTACACACTGAAATGAAGACTCATAGGATTGTTGGCAAACAGCATCACAGGTCCTCCACCATACTTTACAATGGGCACTAAGAGGCTTTTCACATATTCACCCTTGGTTTCAAATCAGACCGTGTTGATTGCCAAAAAACTCAATGTTAGTATCAGCTAACCTAAGCACACAGATCCAGTTAACATCCCAGCAGGGTTTAACAAACTCCACACATTCTTGCTTGTGATGATAAGACAGAGAAAACATTGTCGTGGCATGCTCTTCAAATAAATGGTTGTGTTGTAGATGGTCTGATTGTGTCTTTGGTTATGAAGGCTTGGCGACTTCAAGATGCCACTCTTTCCTGAAGTCCTATCAGTGAGCTTTGGGGTTGCCTTTTTTTTAGCTTACTTTCTTTACCGTCATTCACATAGTTTCTGGTGGCATCAGCCTTGTTTGTCACAGTTTGTCACAGGTATTTTAATCTTTTTCATTGCTGCTCTGACTGTATAAATAAGCCACTTTGAGTGAGTAGCTACACATTCGTCTAACTTAAATGGTATGTTCTCTTGTCTTTGACATTTTGAAGAGTGTCTAAGAGGATTGAGCCTCTATGTCACTTCATATTTCAACCCAGGGAAACAGGAGGTAATAGTTTATAAGTTAATAGTTCCCAGACACTAATCCACCAAAAAGATAAAAAAGTATACATTTAAAAGGAATCAGTGACATTTATTTTCTGGGAAAGATCAATAGGTCTGGCACCAGTGGCTTAATATAGAAATTACTTCCCAACTGAATAAATATATAGTAGAGGTTGGATTTTTCTAACGATTTCAGTGAAACATTATGTAACTGGATAAAACATACATTTATAGTAATTCTTCTTACATATCGTTACTTTTCCTCAGCCTCAGAGGAAAGGTTAAATCAGATGTTTTAAACTTCATATGTGTGTTAAATCCACAGGTTACTAAACTTTGATAAAGGAGGCAGCCCAATATCAGAGTTACTGGCTCTTGCCAAACATAAAAAAGCTTGATAAAACTTACCCTAAAGCCCACTAATCTAATAATTACAACGTGTTTGCGTAATCGTCATAAAAGACACATGAAGCTACACTAATTAGCAGATTACTCATATTTAGGATGAGACAGTTATAAATCTTCTGGCCTTAATCTTGGCAAATATGAATTTAATGGAATGTCAACATACTGCCTTAAGCTTCTTGTTGCTTTTTGGCTGTCTAAGCCAGTGTAAGTTTGATCCAACTACTACAAAGGGTTTATAATTGCCTAAGATTTTTCTTTCACAAACAAAAACGTATTTCATTTAATCTTTTTTATTCTATTTTTCACTAAATAAAAGCTGCAAATGTGAAATACTTACTTACTTTGATTTCAACACTACATACATGCCTCATAAAATACTAAATAAATGCACAGGTACTCAGTAATGAAAGGTCGTTGTATGGTAGAGACTTTGGTTCCCCCCTCCCCCATCAGCTTCCTCCAGATTCTCTTCCACCAAGAACTGGCCAGTCTTTTCATACTTATTTGTGAAATATATTTACTGTGCAATGAGTATATTGTCAAATAACATGGATCTCAACTCCATCCACTTTTCCAAAAAAAAAAAAAAGAATGGCACACCTTTTAATTACATGCGCATTAGTCTGCTTCTGTGGACGTATGCGCTGTAATCCTAACAGCACCTCATTTGTAACCGAGGCCCTGTTGTTTGGTCATAGCCACCCAGTGTTTACTCAAACCACACGTGGCCGTAGAGGGAAACAGATGTGGGAACCCCAGGAAGCATCATTAGCTTCACAAACATTCGGCCGAGCCGGTTCGTGGAGAACCTTTCAGGGAGCAGCGCTGCAGCAGGGACCTCCCTCTGTCATGTTTCCAGGAGATTTAGTGGTCCATCCGTTATTTCTTTTACAGCTAAATGTTCTCACACTCATGCGCAACCTCCTTCTCCCAAAGGAATGAGATCAGCAAATGAGATAACTGTCTTTTTATTTGTTTGTCATGCCTGTCGACCAGTGAGTGGATCTGGAATTACTGCATTTCTGATTTGTCCAGAGAGAAGCACATGAATATTTCAGTTTTACTTCCCTATTTTATGTCAATGGTCTTTCTTGGACTGTGAACTTCACTTCTCACTCCATTGATTTTGTTCCTTTTTTTAAGTCATCCAGACATCTGTTTGTCTTTTGTATTCGTTTCTTTTATTGCTTTAACCTAAACACAAATTATTATCACTCCATTAATATTCCACTTGTTTATACTCGCCAAAGTGGAACTCCTCTAATTTATATTTCCATGTCTGTGACAGATTTTTATGTTTTTGATCTTTTATATTTTTAGTTGTTTTTAGTTGTTGAAGGACATACTGACCACTTTTCTGTATTTATTTTTCTGTTAATAGAAAGTACACCTGGCTCAAGGCTTCTGGAATTTGTACACGTCTCCTTCCTGTCTTCTAAACCACCAGCTGGTTGCAGCACCAGGCGGCTCATTCTGGGCCTAGTTCTGCTGAAGATCTCTTCCTGTTAAAAGGAAGTGGTTCTTCTTCACTGTCGCCACATGCTTGGTCAGGATGAGGAATCTCGACTGAATAACTTTTTACCAACTAGCAATAAATTATAAAATGAATTAGAATACATTGGATTTTAATCTTATGATATTGTTGGATGATTAGAATTAAATTTGGCCGAAACTGAACGACATTTGTCGTGACTGAATTGAATTAGCTCATTTGCAAAAACAGGGAGCTTTTCTTGCTTTCTTGTACTTTCTGAATGTCTTTCAAGCCATTGCTGGTCTCGGACCTTTTACAAATTTTCTGCACAGTTATTGAACTCAACCATAATATACTGGCCTTAAAAATGAGGAACCTGGCCATGTGGAGCAGGTGAACAGCATCCAAAAGCAATGTGTTTACCACACTAATACAAAAATTTAGTTTATTTAGTAAAAATATTTTTTCCTCCATTTTAGAAAACATCTCCTGCCAGATGACCACTAAAATGCTCATCCCAGAACAGTGGCTGTAAGGTAAACATTAAATGGCTAAAACAAAGTAGTAATGCCCTTGTGCTTTGTTTCCCCAAGTCAGAAACATTTTAAAGTTTAAGCTCTGCATGTAGACGAGCTGTAAAACATCGGTATTCGTGTGGAGCGGCCCCAAGAAACGGGGGAAAAATCCAGCAAACACCGGAAACAGGACCTGAGAGATCCATCATCATTATGTTGATTATCTACTTTAACTATAAAATGTGTTATTTATGGTATTTTTTTATATATTCAACATAAGAAACTGGAACAATTTTAATCTAGGTGACAGACAGCTGGTAAGAAAATCCCTTAAACATCGAATTTAAAACTGTTTATTTGTCAAGTTGTAAATCATTGAGTTTAGGAACAATTTTAATGCCTAAGTGATTCATATTTCAGAATTAAGTGGGGCTCTGGGTGAATTTGACTCTTCCCCCAGTCTTACTGCTGCTTAATAAACTTGTCTGAATCATTTTGTACCCACTTATTGCCAATTCATCCCAACTTTCTTCCTTTTCATACCCAAAAACAACCCGTAAGAAAAATAATGGTTTAGGTCCTTTACCTGGGAATCTGTGTCTTTGTGAAAAGTTGCTGGTAACAAAGAGCCTAAAAGAACCCATTTAAAACTGGCTCTTGGATTACACTGGAAAAGGCTTGCTTAAAAGGAAACTTTTAAAAAGGGAAATATGGAAATACCAAAGGCAAAGTGATTTTAGGACATAGCATAGTTCTATATATTTGTTAAAGGTGCCGACTTTAACATTGACATTAGATTGCCGCTATCATCATGTGTCCTTTGTTTACCTTTGTAGTGTCAGTCTGACCGCTACCTCTCCACGTCAGTCCATCTTCAGCATTTAGTCACCAAAAACCTCCCCTCTAATTAGGAGCCTCAAGAGAGCCCAATGTTGCATCTCCCTTCTCGTTAGCACCGCTCTCCAGCACTCCCGGCTCCTAACACCACCACAGGATGGTGGCTGAGGCCAAGGCTGGAGCTGAACAGAGCAAACAGATGAATGTGATCACATCGAGGCAGAGCTTCTCAGCTCCAGGGTTCTGCAGCTTTCCAGATTAGCTGTGCATGAACAATGTGCAAGCCACATGAAGCACGGAGGGCCCCGGCTCCTGCAGATGAAGTTTAAACTGAAGCCCCAGAATACACAACAGGATAAAAACAACTGCTCTCAGTCACGATGATGGAAGGCACAGATGCTCAATGCAGATGGAGCCCAAGATGTTTCATCAGAGGAAGAGGACGCCAGAGGCTTGGCTTTCAAACTCAGCAATAACAAATAAACCTCATGATGAAGGAACAAATACTTTGGCGAGGGGCTTGATAGGGAGCTGAGCAGGGACACAGGGAAGCCACCTGCAAAACTACACTTGAGCCAATTCTGTGATGGACGTGGGAGCAGCAGAGCTGGAGACAAAAGGTGCCTTCGCAAGAACGTTGCCATCTGCTGGCAGCTATTTAGAAATGCGTGACAGCAGAATGATTTAAGGGGTATGTCACAGTAAAGCAGATTTCCTTGATAAAACACTGAAACCACAAAAACGTTAGATGCATTTTGACACTGAAGTTTGAGTACCAAGGCCTCCTGTTTACTCTCTGGCAAAGAACTGCTACCTTATTCCAGTAAGTTATGCCATTTACTGGCACAGGCCACTCTGGGCACTGAGTCGCAGCGTGTTATTAGAGTTCAACACCAAGTGATGGAAAGATAAACAACAATATTACTTCTGCACGACTTCAGAAGGGAGACAGCAATAACCAAATGTTGTTTCCACATTGCACAAACATTCATCAGGAACATTTTGTTTACCAGCTCCAAGTGCTAAAGCAACACATCCATTTTTCCAAATGTTTTTCAATGTTCTTGTTAAATTACAGCAATGCAATAACTATTTCTATTTACAAGTAAATGGAAGAAGAAAAAATGAAAGCATTCTAAGATGACCAGTGCAATAGCTCTGTTAGAAAAATGTAGCCCCTGTGGATTTCATTAAGTATACCAACTCCCAAAACCTAACTGCTATAAATCACACTCAGCAGCGAGCAAAAAACATTATCCAAGTATTCTCTTCTAGGTTGTACTGGTTGACTCATACTGGATATAAAGCACAAGAAGATATCTGACCTTGTAAAACTACAACCTCCCCACTGACAGGTCAAGTACAATTTTGTGCACTGCAAAAAATATGTATAACCTTTTTCTTTCCCACATAAAAAAAAATGAAACAAAACGTTTCCTATTTTAGATGAGCTAGGATTACCACAATTATTTTTATTAGCTAAGGAGACACATTCAGTGTCTTAGAGAGTGTTCGGATGCAAAAATGTGTATATTAACCCGAGGACAAAAGCAAAAGACCTTTGGAAGATGCTGTTGAAGCTGGTAAGAGAGTGTCTCTGACATAGGCCGAAAGGCCACTCAAAGAGAAAAAAGCCATTTCTCAAAAACAATATAAAAAGTCAGATTACAGTTTGTAAATGCACTCAGGGATGAAGACCTTATTTTTTGGAGACAATTTCTTTGATCTAATGAAACTACGACTGAAGTGTTTGCCTAATTACAACATTGTTACAGGTGAGAGGGAAATAGAGCAACCCCGAGAACCTCATCCAAACTGTTAAGTACGGGGATTGCAGAATTATGTTGTGGAAGAGATTTGCTACAGGAAGGACTGCACTTCACAAACTACGTGGCATCGTGAAGATAGACTCATGTAGAACATCTCCTCTGCAAGGAAGTTAAAGTTTACACCCAAATGGGTCTTCCAAACAAACAGAGACCCTACGCATAAAGCCAGATAAGTTACAAAGTGGTTTAAGGACAACAAAATGAATGAATGTTTTGGAGTGGCCATCACAAACCCATCCTCTCAGTCCCATAGAAACCTGGCTCAGTTACACCAACTCTGTCAAGAAGAATGGGCCAAAGTTCTGGCAAACCTTTGTGGAAAGCTTGTGGAAGGAAACATTAAACGTTTGACCCAAGTCATACAGTATAAAAAGCAATAAAAAAAAAAAAAGAAAACTAAGTTAATGTATGTAAAAGTGTATGGACCAGCCAGCTTTAAAAAAAAACTAAAATCAAGCTTACATCTTTGGGAACAATTACAAAGCTAAATGGGATGGGGGAATGCTACTATGAATGTCAACTGACACCACTATCCTAGAAAGAAATGTGAGCTGCACCGATTTTCTGATTCACACAAGAAAAAACAAAACCAAAGAAACTTTAACCAAATGCCAGATGATTTTGGTACATGCAAAAATAAAAAAAACAGGCCTCTGGAACTGAAAGACAAAAACACCAGGTTTTGTATGACTTCAGCTGGAACGAGCATTATGGGTCTTTTAGAGAAACAAAAATGTTACACAACGCAATTTTGAGAAGATTTTCAGAAGACAGAGCCGATTCACTGGCCCACTGAGAGCCTTGTGAAGCAACTTGGCTTCTCTTTACAGAGATGCATGTCTGCTTTCTGCATTTACAGTTGGACAGAGCAGCATGTTGGCACACCTGTGTGGCACAGAACGAAAGAAATGCCACCACACCAAGAACCATGAGAGTCTACCATATAAAATCAAGAAATTCTTGGGTTACTTTTGAAGTTTAAATTCAGTTAATTTTGTGCTTGGACGAGGAATAGAATTGCAAGCACAAAGATGTCCGTAGACTTCCACATTCAACAAATCCTTAGTCTCACTCCACGGATTAGGCCCAGATGGAAACAATGAGATGAGTTTGAAGGCTTTTGCTGTGTAACTGAAAACACTAAGGCTTGTTAACACACTCCAAAAACTTGCTTCATCCATCACCGGCCAGATGTTCCACAGAGCCTTTTTCCTTTACTTCTCAAGAGGGACTGAACCCTCTCAAAATTAATTCACTTCCCACTCCACTTGCCTTCACAACAAAGCCACTCATAAAAACTAATTGGATAGTTTGCGGTCTTTATGATCAGGCAATCTAGAGCGAGTTTCAGAGCACAAGAGATGTTCTTGCTGACGGACTGTCTCTCTCGGGACCACTTCAACACTCTGACCCCACTTAATCCTTCCATTAGATCCCAAAGCTTCCCAATCCTGCACACTTCAATATGTTCAGATGGATTAGGAGGCAGAGAGGGATCGTATCTTTGAATAAACATTAAAATCTGTTGCTTTTATGGCTAATTTCCTTTTGAATTCCAGCGATGTTGATAGCGAAAATGTGAAAAACCATATACTATGTAATTCACCAGCTTTTCTGTAAAGCTGAATAATTGAGCAGGGGAACTGAGGGAAGGAGACTAATTAACACAAAACACAAAGGCAGCTTAACTAAACACAAATGAGAACAACCCTAACACTGGAGAACAAACTAAAATGAACAATCAGAACACAAGAATAAGTAAGAAGCTAACCACAAAGAAATGAACTAATAAGACATGACCTAACCATAATAAAGAACACAGGGGAATAAACCCAAATGATGATAATACAAACCTCAAAAACAATCAGAAAACAGCTGCAAATAAAACCCTAAACACAAACACCAGTGGATCATGACAAAATTACTTTTAACCTAAATCTACCAGAGATATGAATAATTTTGGTCTCAACTGTTGTGCTAAAAGGTTGCTGAAGAAAAGCATCTCACAGCATGATGCTCCCACCACCATGTGAATGGTGTGTTCAGGGTGATGTGGAGTATTAGTTTTCTGCCACACCTAGAATTTTTTAAGGGAATCCAAATAAAGGGAGCTTAGTCTAAATGTATACCAGTTTTTTTATTATTTGCATTTATTTTTTAAAAATTGCATAATTTCCCATCCATTCACATTTATGCACTACTTTGTGTTGGTCTGTTATAAAATCCTAATAAAATACATGGAAGTTTGTCACTTTTTCATTGAGTAATTTGAAAAAAGTTCAAACAAATCTTTCAAAACAAATCAATAACTTTCAAATTATACCCAAAACACACAACTAACAAACAACAGGATTTTAAGAGTCAGCATCAAGGTCGCATGCTGAAATTAGAGCCATATATCTATAATTGGCATTTTAATTTAAAACTGTAAGAACAAAGCTACTAAAGATTCATGGCCTCAGTTTTTTGCACAAAATGCCACACTTCAAAACAGGGGTTTCCAGAAAGCTCTACCTCTCTACATTCTGTATATCAGAGAAACAAGTATGAGCAACAGAACCGTCCAAGAACTGCTTGAGGCACATTGTTATGGCAACCACAAAAGAAAGTCTATTCCAAATAGAGATGAAGGCACGGGCAATTTGGCCCCCGCACAAACAAAAGACACAGGCAAAACTTTCAGGAGCCACACTTCGATACCGTCTCATTCTTTTGCTATTCTGTAATGCCAAGACTTTAGCCAGATGAAAGGAGAAGGCCACTGAAGAGCAGAGATGTTCAGAGGCGGCACTTGTTGACCCCTTCACCCTCATGTTCCACCCCCATCCTGAGGCAGCACACTGATGTGTGCTGACTCATGCTGCATGCTCACTCCTCGCACAGATGGGAACGACAGTCATCTGTTGACCACTTGAGGGTAAAAGCTACCGAGTCATTTTCCAGTTAGGAGCACTAGTTGTTGGGCAGAAGTCAGCCTGAGAGCAGCATTACTTCAGACATTTTGAGCTCTGCAATGATTAAGCACAAAAAAATCATTCACAAGGTATATCCATCAGTGTTACATAAAACTCCTCATTGGAAAAAATGTCTTCTACGTGACAAAATTTTACAAAACGACCCAAAAAGGACTGCAAAGCCTCAGCTGACCTTCTGTCACCCAGTGTCCAACTGGACCGCAGCTTCCAGGGTCTCTAAAGTCTATATCACCTTGAAATGCTGTTTGCACCTGTTGTGCTCATTTACACATGACGACAGTGGCCCCTCGTCCAACCACTCTGTTTGAGGTCTAGAATTTGCCTGTGTACCAAACAAACTGCTTTGTGTCCTGCTTCAAACTCCTCACCTCTAGTTGAGCTTTAGATGACATCCATTAGCCATGTAGGCTAATGACCGATCAGCTGGTGAATTAGGCTGATTTTTGCCATTCGTTCAATAATCGCAATGGCATCAGCTTCAAATACTAAGTCCGTTAAATAGGAGGTTGATCTAAGAGCAGCAACATGGTGTTATTACACTGGACATGTGCGACTTTTACAGACAAATATAGTTTTGAACTATATTTATAGCAAGCCTTCAAAGAGATTTGTCGCACGGTCAAGAATGTGTACTTATCTAAATAAAGTCAGAGGGTTAAAGTACTAAAAATCAGCCCCTCCTTGAACCGCCACCTTGACGTGGTGGAGGGGTTTGAGTGTTCAAATGATCCTAGAAGCTATGTTGACTGGGGCTTAAATGCCCCTGGTAGGGTCTCCCATGGCAAACAGGCTCTAGGTGATGGGTCAGACAAAGAGCGGTTCAAGAATCCTTCATGAGGACCATTAAATCGAGGCACGTGACGTTGCCCGGTACAGCGGAGCCGGGGTCCCACCCTGGAGCCAGGCCTGGGGTCGGGACTCGACGGAGAGCGCCTGGTGGCCGGGTTGCTCTTCGCGGGACCCGGCCGGGCCAAGCCCGAACGAGAGACACGAGGCCATCCCCCAGTGGGCCCACCACCTGCAGGGGGAACCGTGAGGGACCGGTGCAAAGAGGATTGGGTGGCGGACGAAGGTGGAGACCTCAGTGGCCCGATCCCCGGATGCTTAGGCTGGCTCTAGGGACGTGGAATGTTACCTCGCTGGGGGGGAAGGAGCCTGCGCTTGTGCGGGAGGTCGAGAGATATCGACTAGAAATAGTTGGGCTCGCCTCCACGCACGGCGTGGGCTCTGGAACCCATCTCCTTGAGAGGGGCTGGACTCTCTTCTACTCTGGAGTGGCCCACGGGGAGAGGCGGCGGGCTGGGGTGGGTTTGCTTGTTGCCCCCCAGCTCAGCCGTCTTGTGTTGGGGTTTACCCCGGTGGATGAGAGGGTCGCATCCCTGCGCCTTCGGGTCGGGGATAGGTCTCTGACTGTCGTTTCGGCCTACGGGCCGAGCGGTAGTGCGGAGTACCCGGCCTTCTTGGTGTCCCTGTTGGGGGTGCTGGATAGTGCCCCTCCCAGGGACTCCATTATTCTGCTGGGGGACTTCAACGCCCACGTGGGAAACGACAGTGACACCTGGAGAGGCGTGATCGGGAGGAATTGCCTCCCCGATCTGAATCCGAGTGATGTTTTGTTATTGGACTTCTGTGCTAGTCACGGATTGTCCATAATGAACACCATGTTCAAGCATAAGGGTGTCCATCAGTGCACTTGGCACCAGGACACCCTAGGCAGGAGGTCAATGATCGACTTTGTTGTCGTATCATCAGACCTTCGGCCGCATGTTTTGGACTCTCGGGTGAAGAGAGGGGCTGAGCTGTCCAGTGATCACCACCTGGTGGTGAGTTGGATCCACTGGAGGAGGAGAAAGCCGGACAGACTTGGCAGGCCCAAGCACATAGTGAGGGTCTGCTGGGAACGCCTGGCGGAGCCCTCGGCCAGGGATGTATTCAACTCCCACCTCCGGGAGAGCTTTGACCAGATTCCGGGGTATGTTGGAGACATAGAGTCCGAGTGGACCATGTTCTCCGCATCTATTGTCGATGCTGCTGCCCGTAGCTGCGGCCGTAAGGTCTGCGGTGCCTGTCGCGGCGGCAATCCCAGAACCCGGTGGTGGACACCGGCAGTAAGAGATGCTGTCAAGCTGAAGAAGGAGTCCTAGCGGCTGTGGTTGGCTTGTGGGACTCCTGAGGCGGCTGACGGGTACCGTGAGGCCAAGCGTGCTGCGGCCCGGGCTGTGGCAGAGCCAAAAATTCGGGCCTGGGAGGAGTTCGGTGAGGCCATGGAGAAGGACTACCGGTCGGCCACGAAGCGATTCTGGCAAACCGTCCGGCGCCTCAGGAGGGGGAAGCAGTGCTTCGCCAACACTGTTTATAGTGGGGTTGGGAGGCTGCTAACCTCGACTGGGGACATTATCGGGCGGTGGAAGGAGTACTTCAAGGACCTTCATAAGAAGGGGGACCACCACCCCGGTCTGCCCCGGTCTGCCTACGCCAGGGTATTGGAGAGGACAGTCCGGCCGACAGTCGAACCTCGGCTTCAGGAGGAGCAGTGTGGTTTTCGTCCCGGCCGTGGAACACTGGACCAGCTCTATACCCTCTACAGGGTACTCGAGGGCTCATGGGAGTTTGCCCAACCGGTTCACATGTGTTTTGTGGACCTGGAGAAGGCATTCGACTGTGTCCCTCATGATGCCTTGTGGGGGGTGCTCCAGGAGAATGGAATCGGGGGCCCTTTATTAGGGGCCATCCGGTCCCTGTACGAGCAGAGCAAGAGTTTGGTCCGCATTGCCGGCACTAAGTCGGACCTGTTACCGGTGCATGTTGGACTCCGGCAGGGCTGCCCTTTGTCACCGGTCCTGTTCATAACTTTCATGGACAGGATTTCTAGACGCAGCCAAGGGCCGGAGGGGGTCTGGTTTGGGGACCAGTGGATTTCGTCTCTTCTTTTTGCAGATGACGTGGTCCTGCTGGCCCCCTCTAGCCAAGACCTACAGCATGCGCTGGGGCGGTTCGCAGCCGAGTGTGAAGCGGCTGGGATGAGGATCAGCTCCTTCAAGTCCGAGGCCATGGTACTCGACCGGAAAAGGGTGGCTTGTCCTCTTCAGGTTGGAGGGGAGTTCCTGCGTCAAGTGGAGGAGTTCAAGTAGCTCGGGGTCTTGTTCAGGAGTGAGGGAAGAATGGAGCGGGAGATTGACAGACGGATCGGTCCGGCTGCCGCAGTAATGGGGGCGCTGTGCCGGTCCGTTGTGGTGAAGAGAGAGCTGAGCCGAAAAGCGAAGCTCTCGATTTACCGGTCGGTCTACGTTCCTACCCTCACCTATGGCCATGAACTTTGGGTCATGACCGAAAGAACGAGATCCCGATACAAGCGGCTGAAATGAGCTTCCTCCGTAGGGTGGCCGGGCACTCCCTTAGAGATAGGGTGAGGAGCTCGGCCATTCGGGAGGGGCTCGGAGTAGAGCCGCTGCTCCTCCACATCGAGAGGAGCCAGTTGAGGTGGCTCGGGCATTTATACCGGATGCCTCCTGGACGCCTTCCTCGGGAGGTTTTCCAGGCACGTCCCACTGGGAGGAGGCCCAGGGGAAGGCCCAGGACACGCTGGAGGGACTATGTCTCTCGGCTGGCCTGGGAACGCCTTGGGCTCCCCCCGGAGGAGCTGGAGGAGGTGTCTGGGGAGAGGGACGTCTGGGTGTCTCTGCTGAGTCTGCTGCCCCCGCGACCCGGTTCCGGATAAGCGGAAGACGACGAGTACGACGAGTACGAGTACGACTGTTCTTTTTTCCTTTTTTTCTAGACTAACCTAAGTGTAATTGGTATGAAAATTAAGCTTCTATACAGCTCCCTCCTAAATGATTTGCACCTCTTGGATCCCTAACAATGTATCCATCTACCTATCTATCCATCCATCTATCCATCCATCCATCCGTCCATCCATCACCTCTATCTGCTAAGTGGGAATGAGACCCACAAGACAAACAACCACACACTCACAGCTAAGGGCAATTTTAGAGAGACCAATTAACCAATTAACAGTTATGTTTTTGGACTGTGGGAGGAAGCCAGAGTACCCTGAGAGAACCCACACATGCAAGCAGAGAACATGCAAACTCAATGCAGAAAGACCCCAGGCTGGTATTCAAAACCAAGACCTTCTTCCTGCAAAGCAACAGTGCTTGAAGACTATGTAACTGAAATATTTTTATGATTTATACTTTCCTTTTTTAAGTTGTTTCGAGATCTAGGAATGTTTAATTAGTAATTCAAGGCTTCCTGTATACCCTTAAGATATAAGACATGACATGGAAGTGCATTTTCCCAGCCAATCTTCAAAATGGGAAAGATTAAACAACATGTCGTTCAAATAAAGCTGATTTGTGTTTATCTTTTTAAGTCACAAAATGTCAGCAAGAAAATAGCTTCTTGCTCAACCTTGTATGTAAACAGCTGGAACTGTGACAAACAAAGCTGGATGAGGACCCACGTTTATCTCGCCAACAGGATCAGTGAGGAGGATGGTAGCGAAGGTAAAAGAGAATATCAAGGGTCCCAGCAAAGAGTAGTAGTCAACAAGTCTCCGTTAGACATTTCTCCACATTGGTGAAAAAGTCTTTTCTGTCCTACCAACACAACAGTAAATGTGCAGTTTGCTAAAATCTACTGGGACTTGAACTGGAAACAGAGTACTTTGGTCAAACGAGACTAAGATTGAGAAAGAGACGAGAAAACAAGACCCAGGACTAGAGAGATGCAAAGAGGAACAGTCAAGATCCCTCTCTGTGTACGCTCCAATCTTGTGAAATGTTGTAAAAGGCAAGTGTTATCCTATTGGCAAAAGAGGGTTGTACAAAGTATGACAGAATGGTTACCAGTGACTGGTGGGCACTGTATTTATTGGTACTAAAACAAGCAAACAAATGAGTTTCATGTCTGTCCATCGAGTTGATTTCAAAATATCTGCATCAGGATTGGCTTAATCAGTCAACCTCTACAGCATGAACCCTCAAAGATCATTATGCAATACTTTGTGTAAGTATTTAATTGCTGATGATTTAATTACATACTTTTGTTTCTATGTATTCCACTTTTTGTGTACTTGCTGCAAATGTACATGATAAAATATATTTGACCTATTATCTTTCCAGACAAACCTTAGTCATTCACAGCAACAGCCTTGGACCTTCTGCTTTATCTGAAATTGATGAGATCCATTGGAGTGGAAAACAATTTATTTCAGCATGAAATGTGAAATACTGATTTTGACTTGAAGGACTGAAGGTTTAGTACCCGTCATCACCAAATATGACTCTTAATCTTTAGATATAAATACGCATTAGATAATGAAATAAATTAAAAAACAGTGATAAAAAGTTTTCCTGTGAAAAACTGTTCTAAAGCAACAGGTGGGCCCTGCTTTATTTCTGCGTGTTTTAAATAAATCCTGTCAAGCTGAAATGACGCACCTCCGTCTTGATCATGACTGAGGCATGAATCTGAAGAAAGCGCTGCGGGTTTACCTTCACGCACACAGCGAGGAGAAGCAGTCCAGCCGTCCACAAGCTGCTGAAAGTCATCATCTCGGCCACAAACAGACTCGGAGTAATTTCAAACTGCTGATTGACGCCTCTGAATGTGCCCGCTCTCTGTTCAGAACCAGAAAGCGCTCCTCTCCGCTCTGCTCTGCTGAGCTCCGGCTCCGGTTCCCAAGTGGAGGAGGAAAAGGTGAAAGTCAGCCAAGACAGGACGGAGACGACATGACTCTCCACGGACGTTACCAGATATTTGGTTCCCCTCAACAGCAAACACGTTGCTGCTAAATTTATGTTTGCATGCCAGGCGTGCGTCAGGGAGAGGGGCTCACCCACCTTGCATTCTTAAAGAAACACGCTCCGTTACGCGCCTGACGTGCTGTGCAAACTTGAAGGGATGCTTTTCTTTTCCACTGTGTTTAAGCTGGCGGTCATCTTAGAGGATGGCTTTGATGGCTGAACTCTTTTCTGCCACTTGTCTGTGCAGTTTTACTATGTTAAAATGTGTTACACATTTTCTATATTCAAAGAACATATCTGGTATTTTGACAATTATCTTGGTAAATGAGTCCAAAAAGTTTTTGAGGCTGGAAGGCCTCTGTGCCATTACTCTAATCTTTAGCTTCCTCCACAAGTACTCCATTCAAGTCAGGACCCTGTCAGGGCCACAAATTATTAATATTACTTATTTGCAGAACCATCTTTCTCTGAAAATACAGCTGCAAGTCATTGGCCCATTTATCTTCGCCAAAACAGCTCAAACTCAACTGTTTGCACACAAATGTTCTCTAACAAACCTCTGAGGCCTTCACAGAACAGCTGGATTTTAACTGAGATTGCTAATTAACAATGAGAAGACTGAAGGGGTTTAAGAGTAAGAGAGCTGGGGTTTTTTTTTAAACAGTGTATTTATTTACATTTCACTTCAAGGTTATTTGGCCTTGGTATGTCAAATAAACTCCCAATAAATTACATTGAAGTAACAGAATGTAAAAGATACCAAGTTTTTATAGTTTTGCAAAGAACTGTATATACAACAAATATTTTATCCAAAGTTTATTAAAAAAGGTTCAACTTTCTTTTAACTTTTCAAGTGGTCTTGATCATTGGTTCTCCAGGCTTTAATAAAATGTTTAAAGTTTTTCTTTAAATGGTAAATGGACTAAATTTATATGGCACTTTTCTAGTCATACCGGCCACTTTACACTAGAACCACATTCACCCAATCGCACTCACAAACGCACACACAGTCACACACTGATACGCAGACTGGGGTAAGTGCCTTGCTCAGGGGCACATTGATGTCTGACAGGAGGAAGCAGAAATCCAATCCCCAACTTTCAGATTGCAAGACGACTACTCTACCCACTGAGCCACAGTCATCCAGCTGTGTTTAGAAAGCTTCTTGTGCTGTCAAAGTCTGAAGAAAAACTGTTCAAGACCACATTAAAAGATTACAAGAAAGTCTGCGTCATTGGATCCTATGATGGGAAGAGTTAACTAATATGACTGAATCTATCTAAGAATGGTAGGAAAAGATAAGATAACACTTTTGAATCCAGAGTGAGTTTTAAAGTCATAACTATGTCCTTTCAGTGAGGCACCAAAGTTGGCAATTGTTGACTTTCTTTAATATTTGCACAACTTCACTTCCTTCTCGTTATAGGGCTCGTATCCAGGACTTACACAGGTCAAGGGTCAGGGAAAGAGCTGCTAAAATCTCTGCAGACCCCCACACACCCTTTTGACATAAACTGTTTAGAGTTCTGCCTTCAGGCCGACGCTACAGAGCGCTGTTCACTAAAACCCACCGCCATAGAGACAGTTTTTTTCCCCCCCAGGCTGTTTCTCTATTGAAAACATTCAAAAAGAGTGCAAAAAACAGCATACAGATGTTGCAAATGCACCCCCCTTTATTTTTTTAATATGTGTATATTTGTTCATTGTAGATATGTATATTCTGTAGTGCAAAAACAAAAAACCAAAGAGCAAAGTGTACCGGAGTCAAGTTCCTTGTTTGTATGTACGAACTTGGCAATAAAGCTGATTCTGATTCTAAAAATGATACGAGGAAGGACTGTTTTTCTGCACCTGCTCCCGCAACATAGTACCTAAGAGATTTGGGTATTTCAGCTTGAACTGAACTGAAAACAAACTGAGGGCTGCGCCTATTTTTTAGAGCTTTATATTAGGTTTCAAGCAAGAACTGTTTTAGTCTTTTAAGTTCGGTCTGTGGCACTGCCAGTCCTGTACCATTTAAGGTCAGGAAGAGTATCTGAATCAGGCTGCTTGTAAACTGAGATCAACTTAATGGAATGAAGCCTTCCTACTTTCTGCCTTTGCAGTGTTCTTATGCTGTAGTTTCAATTTTTCAGCCCATAGTTTTGATGTAATTTCAAATTAGGTCTGAACAGAGACCCAAACAGATTTTAGTAAGTGAACTCACTTTGCTTTGTTTCATTTTAATATTATTTTAAAATTAGCTCAAGATCGTCTGCTTCCTCCTTTAAGTTTTTTTTTTTTTGTTAATTTCATAAGTAATGGCTGAAGCCGGCATCTCTTTGTCCTTTTGATCCTCCATAAAACTAAATGAGGTGATGTTCTTTGAAGCTTTGCCCACAGTGGTAATGCATCAAGATTGGCCTGTCAGCTCAGAAGCTATCCAGGGCCACTGTAATAACAATGTATCTAAAAAATGCTCTCTGCCTTACTGCCTACTGCGAGACAAAAAAAGGTATGTATGGTATGAGCTACCTGAACTATTGCTGAAGTGAGAATTGAGAAGTTTCCATACTCTCATATGCAGGAAGGTGATTTATTTGGGAGCTTAAATGATTTCCTTGAACTCTTATTTGTTTAGTGTGAAAAGATTACACAACATACCACTTCAAAATTATAAATAAAGGCTCCAGTATGTGGATACATCCCTACTGATACTTGGTTAAATGCCCATTAAAGAGAGATGTGCCTCAGACTCACACTTTTTGATACCAATCTCCTGTACTAATTCTGGCTGGATATTTGACCACTCAACTTATCAGAAATAGCAGGGTTTATTCAAACTGGTTGACAACAAAAAGGACGTTCAGAAGAGTTAAGACGCGGCCCTTTGGGAATTTATTAAACATTTGACGGTTTTGTAAAGCATGGGGGGGTTGGGGTTTAGGCATCAGATGAGAAAATTTTTTTGTTTAAAAATGGTTGTATTGGGGGGCCCTCACACAACGAATTTGGACATAATGGGGAAAAGGGACCCCAAACCCCCTCCCCCAATCAAAAAAACAAAATTTTTGAAAAATAGAGCAGGCTAACTTAAAGCTTCGGGGGGGGGGAATGCTTTTCCCGATTTGGGGAAATTGGACATTTTAAAAAAGGGCCCAACAGATTTTTTGAAAATATTTAAAGGTTGGGGCTTTGGGAAAAAGGGTCCAATTCCCCTTTGTAGCCTGCTTTTTTCCAACCCCAAAAACCCCCCCAATTTAAAATAAAGTCCCCGGTTTGGGTTTCATTTTTTTCCTCTGGGTTCAACTTTTTTAAGCCAGTTTTTTTTAAAAATGGAAAAGGGAGGGACAAACCAGGAAACAAATTTGGGCCCCCCAAAAACGGGCCCCTTTTTTTCCCTCCCCCTTTAAAGCCCCAAATTTGAAAATTCTTAAAAGAAAGGTTTTTATGATTAGATGGGGAAGGGACGGGAAGGAATTTGGATTACCAAACCCCACAAAAAACAAATTTTTTGGAAGGAGCCCCAAGGTGATTGTTTAAAACCCCTTTGGGCCATTTTAACCCCTGTAAAGCATGGTGGTGGCGGCTTTCATTCCCTGGGGCCCCTTTTTTAACTTTTCTTTGGGCATAAAGGTAATAAAATTTTAAAAAGAAAGGGGGACAAAAATTCAAAATATTTAGCAGCTGAGGGGGGCCCCCCGGACACAGTTTTGGTTGCGGGGAAAAATTTGCCCCCAAAAACCCCCAACTTTAAAAACCCTTTTTTTGGGGAATTCAAATAAGAAAAGTTTTGAAAAGGGTTTTTTGAAATAACTGCCCCTAAAAATTTGGTTAAAAAACCATGTTTTAAAACATAAAAAAAAAAAGATCCAATTTAAATGAGCTCTACCATTTCTGATAGGGAAGAGGGGTCAGATATCCGGGACCATCGGGGGTTAAAACTACCCACCTAAGGGGAATTTTTAAAAACCCCTCATTTCACTTTTGGGTCATATTGAAGCTTTGAAATTTGCAGGGGAGACCCTGGAAGTCCCCTGGTGAACTTTGGGCCCAACCCCCAGTCCCCCTGAGGGGGCCCCCGGCGACCCCCCCTCAAAGTCAGAACATACAGTGTGTAATCCCTAAAGGGGACATAAAATAGTTTACTTTCCAGTGGGGACGGGCCCAGTGCATACCCAAAGGTACGTCCTCATTTTAAAAAATGTTCCCTTCTTATGAGGGATGTCCCTCTGTGGGATCACTTTTCCCAAAAAAATCCCCCCGGCCCCTTAAAAAATCAACCCCCCCTAAAATGTATTTTTGGACTTTACAAGCCTAAATAGCATCTGTCGTGTCATTCCGGTAAGACAAATAAAAGGTTGAGGCATCGGGTAATGACAGTGTTTAAGCTAAGATCTTTTGTTCGACTGCTTTGATGGGCTGAAGGGTCTTTGGTCCCCTTTATTTACATGTCTCAGTCCTTTTTTAGAAGCAGGGTACTTCAGAAACAGAAAGAAATGGGTCTAGATATCTGCTGCTGCGAGGAAAAATAAAGCATGGAAGAAAAATATGTTCCCTTTAAAAGGGTTTTTTAAACATGAAAAAAAAAAAGTGTCAGAAAAAAAAAAAGGGTTGTCTGCTGAATTGGGATTTTTTTTGGCAAAAATTTTCAAAATGCCTTTAATTTTTAGTAGGGTTTTTTTTTTACATTTCAAATTATGCCAAAAAAGACATGAATAAAGAGAAAGATACAGGGAGGGAGGCTAAAGATACATAAAACGATTGTTTAACAGACGTATGAGTGTTACTTTGAGGAGAAAAAAAAAAATGTCTAATTTCATGTTCTGATCCTGTGCTCAGAGATGCGTAGAGTAGCTAAAAGTTCGACTCAAGTAAGAGTAGCACTACTTCAACATACTAAAGTAGAAGTAAAAAGTATCCGGTAAAAAGGTTACTTCAGTACTGAGTGCTTCATGTTAACTGATTTAATCTGTGAAAATGACTGATACTCATACAGACAAAATATAAAATTATGTGCAGGTTCTGGTACTTTAGATAATAAAATATAAAATAGGTCAAAATAAATCACATTATTACAAAAATTATTACAAAAAGAAACACATTTCCAAATCTCAGTTTTCCACTGCAATAAAGCTTTGAGACCAATACTTACAGTAGGTAATGAATACATGTTAGAGCAGGGCAAAGTACTTCCAGGGATGATATCTACTGTTTACTGTATGTTCACTTGACCTCCATATGGCACAGCAGGCTCAGCAGACAGAAAATACAATTAAAAAAATTGAAGCAACCCAAGCGTCTCACGAGACACAGACACGTGTTTGTTTCTGGTACATTTTTGGTTAAAACGTGTTTGTTCATCATTCAGAGAAATAACTCCAGTAGCCTGAAATTGTACTCAAGTAATGGTAGCGTTAAAGTAAAAAAGTATGGTGCAGTAAAACTATTCCTAGAAGTAAATTTTTTTCTAAAAGTTACTCAAGTAATTGTAAATGTAAATGTAACTAGTTACTACCCACCTCTGGCTGTGCTGAAGGCAAACACATGGCAGAACATGACTGTCCAGATGGATTTCAACATCAAGAAAAATAATAGAAGGGGGTATAAAAAAAGAGAAGAGAAAATAATCTATTTTCTGTTGAGTGGAACAGCCACCAACTTAAAAATGTATGTATTGTGTGTAATTATAGACAACTGTTGCATCTCAAAGTTGGAGATTTGAAAATCGTGTCAGGAAAAAACTAGAGATATTTTGAAATAGATCAATGGTTCTTTTCAAGATAGAGAGAAGACCCGGCCCACCATAAAATATGGATGGGTGGGGCAGTAGGCCTCCATCATAATTTACCTGCTGTTTTAACTGTACTTGCATAAGTTGGAGGCAGTCATCTTTCTTTTCAAGAGCAAAACTCAGGTAGGCTGTTGCATTTCAACAATGTCCAGTTGGTAGTAAGGGGCCAAAAGTGTGCAATGAAAATATATCCCCAATCAATTGCACCACCACCACCACCACCAGCTGCCTGAAATGGAGGATGGATCGACCCTTTCATGTTGTTGACATCAAATTCTGACACTAATGTCTGTATATCAAAGCAGAAATCTGGTCGGATCGTGAGTGAATCACTCAGTAAATGATCTCCTGCCTCTGTAGCCCATCGGCTTTAAGGTTCCCACATTGCATTCAGAGATGGTATTCTGCATAGCTTGGTTGTAATAAGGGGGTTAATTTGAGCTTCTGTTACCCTTCTATCATGTGACCTCTGACATCAACAAGGGAATTTTCATCCACACAACTATCACTCACTGGATATTTTCTCTTTCTCAGACCATTATCTGTAAACATGAGAGATAACGTCATGTGAAACTCCCAGTAGGCCAACAGTTTGTGAAATACTCAGACCAATCCCTTCAGCACCAACAACCATGCCACGTAAATCACGTTTATCACAAAAGCTGCTAGATGGTTTGAGATTTGAGGGTTCTAAATGTTATGTTTCAGTGAAAGTGTTTTATTTCATTTTTAACTTCCAGGGAAAACAGAAAATGCAAACCGAAATTCTGCATTGCATATTACCTTTCTGCTCTCCGGCTCTTATGCATGTAACACAGAAATACACAAGCATGGCTGTGCGAGTGCAAAACAAGGCTGTTGTGTGTATAGTACATGTGCTGGTTTTCTCTGGCCAAACACACTTGGAGCAGGTCTGCACCCCACACATGAGTAAGCTAGTTGTCTGGCTTAAGCTGACTCCAAACATTGCTGTTTGATCAGTGACATTGGGCCTCAAAGAGCTGCTTGTCAAATGTATTCAAAGAGAGGGCAGGAATTTGTCAAATAGGTTACGAGGGAGGGCAAACACCCCTCGTGGGATACAAGGTAACATGTTTTTTCGAATCAAAGTAGCAGCAGAAACTAAAAAAAAAAAAAAAGATAGAAAGGGTTAAATAGGTCTACTTCTCCCTGTGCCTCTCCACAAGCAGCTCAGTGCCACTCGCTTGCCGTTCCTCATCTGTCCTGATTGCCTTCACAGCCCTGTGGAATTTGGCACGTCGTCTGTATGTGTGTCCGCTCATGCCTGAGACTCCAGAGGGAAACCAAAGCCCTTTGCCACTGCCGGGCCTCCATGGAGCAGGATGCCAAAATTGCTAAGGGTACAGTAACCTGACTGTCCATCGGTTCAGATCACGGGCATCGCTTTCTGTTGGGTATGTCAGAGCCACTGCACGGCGTCTGGAGGCTTTGCGCAACAAAAGTCAAACGTTGACAGCAGAGGACCCATCTTGCAACGTTGCCAACGATCAGTCAACTTGTCAGTGAACTCAGGGGTATTATGTTTAATCTTTCTGCTTTAGAGACGTGTGGAATTCCAGACAAATCCTGGCTCCTAGCTAAGATCAATATTCATGCAATTGCTTTGACTAGCTAGGTGAATAACTTTGGATCAAAATCTTTCAAATTAACGCTTCACATTACACAAAATAACCTTGCATATAATGATACAGTATCTGAGACGTGTCTGTCAGATTTTCCAGATAACGCGGTTCTGTGCTGCCAAAATGAAAATGTAGCTGCACTTTAAAAAAAGGAAACGTAACACTTAGAAGCAACCAAGTTTTTTTCCACTTCAAAATCTTTTACAGACTGCTGTTGGACACCTTAGTTACTCGGGACATTAGGGATTAAACAGCAGAAAATTAGAAACACTAGTTGATCTAGGGTCAGGGGTCTGCAACTCCAGGCCTTGGGTCCCACTGTCCTGCAACTTTTAGATGCATCCCTGCTCCGATAAACCTGAAACAAATGAATGGTTAGTGACTAGGCCTTTGCAAAACTTGCTGATACACTAGAAAGGTAATTCAGCCTTTCAATTCAGGTGTGTTGGAGCAGGGATGCATCCAAAAGTAGCAGGATAGTGGCCCTTGAGGACTGGCTTTGCATAATGGCACTGCAGAATGAAGAAGTTGGTAATAATTAAAAGAATAGAGTCACTGCTGTGCTTCAGACCTCTGCCTAACTGCAGAGACCACCTTAGCAGAGGTTTGTTTGGGTGCCTGCACGAAATGCGTCTGAAAAATGGAAAAAAGACCCAGGGAGACGACAGACAGTTTGGCCCATCTGTCAGCTGCCACTCTGTTCTCATTACAGCTTCTCTCACGTCCAAGCTGGGTTTGCTCTGGTTTCTACAAAGTCCTGCAACCCCCAGGTGCTGTTTTGGAGACCAGCTGACAGAGAGAGTCCAAGAAAAAAAAAAAAAAAGGTCCGGATGGAAAGCAGAAATGAAGTACTACTCCTTTCCCACGTTGTTCTTGGCTGCCGTCTGCCCCCGAAGACTTAAGCGAACACTTCCAAAACAAAGAGATTGTCTGTGTAGGTGCCCAAAAAGCCGGCCCACGCATGTACGCACACTTGCACAAAGACAGAGCCACACTCACATGCTGAAAAACCTTATTTCAATTGCCTGTCAAGAGCCTGTTAAAGCAGCTGTTTTCTGTAAACACAGCTTCAACGGAGACATTTGGTTTCAGATCCCTCTAAATTATGTTTTAATCACCAGAGCTTGCTGAGGTTGTCAGCAAACAGAAAATATAACAGTGAATGGGTGCCCTCTTTGCCAGCTCGAACAGCCAACCTGTTAATCCCAGCTTGGTTCTATGAAAAAAGCCCTGTGATGGGATCCAATGGAAAAACGACGGAGTCATGTGTTGGAGCCACATGGGCCTAATCTTTCTGTGGCCGGCAGTCACATCTTTCCCTGACCGTTCAACAGCCCTCGCAAACACTTCCGATTCTGCAGCGCGTGACCTGTTTTTTTCACTCCTTTAGAAAATTATTACTGGAAATCGTCATTAAATTGGTACTAGGGTCAGGGTGTAGTCCCTCAGTAATGACAAGGATCTCAATCTCCGACCTCTTCTCACAATTTTAATCGTGAACCGTTGTTGATTCGTTTTTTAACCTGATCCCCACAGTGGGAGATGTGGAAGGGTGTCATTGCTAATGAGGCGAACTCATTATTTCAGGATTACATCCGACAGGTGCACAGAGCCTGGCTTAACAAGACTTTGTATATAAATCGGTGCTCGCTACCCCGCTAAGCACGTACTGTCTTCACAGACTCTTTGTTTGTTAAAGGCTGAAGTTATGATCGTTTCAAAAGGGCAACCATCAGGGGATTTCTACACACATGGCCTTAGCAGTGTCAGGCTGAGACAGATGATTTGTCGTGTTTGGATTTCAAAGACTATTAAAGACAAGGATATCAGAATTCTGGTTTAAATCTTGACTCGGACAAAAAACTGTAGCCAACATCTGAGTCCTGATTAATATTTCTGATGTAATCTCTTTGTTACCATATTCAGTTTGCACTGTTACACTACAATATCCATCCATCAATTTTCTATACCCGCTTGTCCTTGCAAGGTTGTGGGGGAGCTGGTGCCTATCTCCAGCGGTTATTGGGTGAGAGGTAAGGTACATCCTGCACAGGTCGCCAGTCCATTACAGGGCAACACAGAGACACACAGGACAAACAACCGTGCACACACACACACTCACATCTAAGGGCAATTTTAGAACCCATTAACAGTTATGTTTTTGCACTGTGGGAGGAAGCTGGTGTACCCAGGGACAACCCATGCATGCACGAGGAGAACATGCAGACTCCATGCAGAATGACCCCTGGCTGGGATTAAAAAACCCAAGACCTTCTTGCTGCAAGGCAACAGTGAAACCAACTGTGCCACCATGCATCCCATGTTACAATATGTTAACGTCTTTACAACAAAGTGTTTTAAAATGATTGAAAAAAGCCAAGATAAAAGAACATAGAGCTGACCGCAGACACATCAGTGAGTCACATTGAACTCCTTAGATCTCTGCCTCGTTCTCCTGTGATCTCCAGAGACTGAAAGGACAGCCACTCTCCTCCTGTCTGCTCTCTGTCTTCCAGCAGCATCTCCCACTGTGTGTGATCCAAAGGTGCGACACTTTCCCAGTAGCCCACAGGTATCTGTTACCCAGCCAGGAGGGCTGGCTCGCCGCCCAGATTACCTACCTGTCTCAGAGGGCACAATGGAGTTGATAGATCTCCAGCCCCTAGGGTACAGACTCTGCTGCACCCTCTGTGCCAGCTGCACACCAGCAGAACCCTCAGGAAACAGGCCGATAAAAACAGATTATACCTGACTGTTTTTCCTTTTATTGTTCAATGGTCTGTAGCAAAGGAGCAAGAGACTAATCTGTTCCTCATTGTGTTTCACCTTAAAAAGTATCTGCATATCTAAACCTCCTGAGATCTAGACAGCCAGTGGGTCCTCTCTATGGTCAGCGATGAACCCGCTTACCTTAGTATTGTAGTGACCATCTTGGATCTAAGAGGTAGGAGTACTGCAAAACTAACATTTGTGTCCAAAAGGTTTAAAACATGAGTAACCTATGTAGGTGTTTGCAGAAACTGTCGACTTTGGCTCCATCTACTGGATTAAACTTGAAAGTACTATACTTTACGCTGCAGTTTTGCTTTATTTGAATTTATTAAAAGCTCTGTATACATTTGTATAAAAACTAACTTAATTCTAGTCAGAAAGAAGAGGTTTTATGTTTTGTCCCACAGCCTCACATATTCCAGCTCTTGTTTTTTTTTAAATTTTATTTTAAATGTCCAGTGTAGTGGCAAACAACTTGAAAAGGGCTTTTTTTTGCACCTCACAGAGTCTACCACAGGAATCCACGTACTGTAAATCTGATGCACTGAGAACTGAGACACAAGTTAATGTCCTCTGCTAAATCATGGTGTGATTTAAAGGAAGTCAATCAGGGACAGTGAACCAAGTACCCTAGATGATGTGACTGAGTTGTATTTACTCAAGGTGGAAAGTCAAACAACTTTGACTTCAGTCTGCATGAAAATGTTTTACAACCAAGGATCATGAGATATAAAACATCCTCATATTCTGCGAAACTGAAATATGGTGCAAACCAGCTTTTACAACGTGATGAAGAAATAAGAGCAACCAAACAATCCAACAGCTTTGGAAGCAAATGTTTAAAGACATGCATTATGCTTCGCAACTCAACTTCAGTGAGAAATCAGTCAGTAAATGCCAGGTTTTTGTGATATAAAAAATTTAGACCATGATAAATTATTTCCACATATAGTATATTGCGATTTTATCTTGTACAATTCAACTAAAAAATAAGCAAATATGTTTGGAAAAAAAAAGAAAAGCTACATTAGTGTATTAGTGTACACACTCTTAAACCAAAACTTTGTTGAAACACCTTTTAATTAAATTTCAGTATTTTTTGCCAATATTCTATCAGTAACCTATATCTTGTCTTGGTACTATCTGCCCACTCTGCTTTGCAAAAGGTCTCCAAATCTCTCAAACCAGGAAACCAATTAATAGAAATCAGTTTTACCAGTTCTGCCAGAACAGTCTTCAAACGTTCAGCCACTATTATGACAGATGATTGATGGAGGCTTTAAATCAACATATTACTGAAAACCCACATGCATAGGCATATCTATCCCAATATTAATAGGGCTGTTACGTACATGTTGGAGACTGTATGCACAGTACTGTGCAAAAGATTTAGGCAGGTGGGAAAAAATGCTGTAAACAAAGAATGCTCTCAGAAATATAAATGATGATTGTTTATTTTTATCAATTTACAAAATGCTGAGCGAACCCAAACATACAGCCAAAGTCATTAAGAACTATCTTCAGCGTAAAGAAGAACAAGACTTACTGGAAGTGATGGTATGGCCCCCACAGAGCCCTGATCTCAACATCATCGAGTGTGTCTGGGATGACATGAAGACACAGAAGGATATGAGATCTGTGGTTAGTTCTCCAAGATGTTTGGAACAACCTAGCAGCCGAATTCCTTCAAAAACTGTGTGCAAGTGTACCTAGAAGAACTGATGCTGTTTTGAAGGCAAAGGGTGGTCACACCAAATATTGATTTGATTTAGATTTCTCTTTGTTCATTCACTGCATTTTGTTGAATGATGAAAATAAATGATTAACACTTCCATTTTTGAAAGCATTCTTTGTTTACAGCATTTTTTCATACCTGCCTGAAACATTTGCACAGTTCTGTATGTAAGTGAAGAAAAGAAACTTCACAATGTATTCAAACGTATGGATCCAGTCCGTTTTTAACACTGACTCAAGTCATCATGATGGCCCTCACATTTCTCAGACATGGAAAACTTTGGAAAAATTAAGAACTCACAGCAAACCTGAATAACCTAATATCTCTGCTGCATGTCTGACATGTGCAGATCATTTCATCAGTGACATCAGTAAAAAGGTCAAAGTAAGATAAAAAAACTTGACTGAATATTAGAGCTCTGAACTTTTCAAGATGTCTTCTCGTCATGCAGTCACAATCAAGTGGTTGCTCTTTGATTCCCATTTAAATTGCTCTGGGCCATAAAGTGACGTACACAATGAAACACGATCCGATCAATGTCCAGTCCAACATGGAGTCAGAGTGTGCATGACCTGCATCATGTTCATCAATGAGACAGGAGTTCTCCTTTGGATCCAACAGATTCAGAACCAACTTTAAACCTTTGATTCTGACAGAGTTTCTGGGGTTTACTGTAGCCAACATTTTCATATGGGATTGATTTGATCCACTTAAAGCCTAATAAATCGAGCCCAGTGGTCCTAGTGCGTTCGCCAGCTGGTGACTCTAAAATGCAAACACGTGTTTCATCATCTGGCCTCCAAATCCAAAGCATCCAATGATTCTGCATACATACTCAACTCAAATTTTATTAAAGTGTATGAAAACAGAAATATGCATAGCAAAGAGGAAATAAATTAAGCCCTTTTCAGCGGCACTACTTGTACTATATTAATATGTTCAGAAATCATTTTTACAATGTGGTTCACAAGTAAAAAATGGATGTGCATCACTGTCTGTTCACTTGTCTGTAAGGTCCTAACTACGCTGAACTCCCTCCATTCTCAGCAACTAATCATGACCTGAAATAAATCAGGTAAACTCTAGTCTGTACAGGATGTTATACATCTTCAGACATTGGGAAATAAAAGATAAGCTTAACCCTTAGACCTAGAATCATGCTGTCATGTGTTTTATTGCACCAGCTAACCTGCTGTCATCCTGGCACACAGCTAACTGGGCCACATGGTCATCTTTCAAAAACTTTGTAGCCGCTGTCCCTTTTACTGCAGCATGACTGAAAGACAAAAGTCTCAAAGTCATTTTTTACATACTTGACTATGGGACTTGGACCTTTTACATTTTTTGATACATTATAACCCCCTTTTACTCTGCTACCCCAAAATCAAATCTAGTGTAGATAACTGCTTTATGAAGTCATTAGTGATCAGATGCAACCTGTGTGTAATGTAATTTCAGTAAAAATCCAAAGAAAATACATCAGACAGGTCAGGTAGCGAGATCTGGAGATGTGTGAAGCAGGGTTAGGTCATAAAACAATAGACCCAGGTTTGAACATCTTCCAGAGGTCTGTCCAGTTCATTATCTGAAAAGAGAAAGAGTATGGCACAACTGCAAACCTGCCTAAACTGATATGCCAGGCAAGGAAAACATAAATCAGAGAAAGCCCCACATTAACTCTGGAAGAGCTGCAGAAGTCCACAGCTCATGTGGAAAAATTTCAGTCTCCAGATGTGCAAAGAGACACCCCAAAACACTTGCAGATGTAATTGCAGGAAAGATGCTATGATGAGGTATTGACTTGGAGGGTATAAATACAAATGCACAGCACATTTTCAGATGTTTTATTGTTTTTGTTTCTTTTTGCTATTTCCCTTTCACTTCAATTATTGCTTAAGGCATTTTGGCCATAAGTGTTAAAACAGATAAAAACTGTGGGGAAAAACAGATTTTTTTTTTAGAGCTGTAGAGATGAGTTTGAGCTTTTTAAGTTATTAGCAGTATTTGCATGATTCAAACCAGCAATACATAGTATCTAGTTTTTGTTTCTATTATTATTACTGGTCAAAAGAAGAAACATTTGGAAACCAAACTATTATTCTTAGAGCATTGTGTCTTAAGGCTTTGTATTTGGAGATTTTCGTCTGAAACTTGTGGAATTAGGAAGCTCATGAGCTCAAGGAGGAAAACTAAATCCCTAAAGAAAAAGTTTCTAGAACCTTTACTTGTGTAACAGCATCCCAGACCAAAATCCTTTGTTACAATTAAAACTCAGTCAGGAGGCGAATGAGCCAATGACAGCCTTGACAATGAAAATGTTCAATTGTTTGAGTCTATTGGAGGGTCTAAGAGCCATAACTTTCATAAAATATCTACAGTATAAGATGTTCCATTTGTTGAAGTTTAGAAATGTAATGTTAGGTTTTATTTACGATTAATTATTAAAATATGTAGGACAAATGAATAGGGGCAGTGATTTGTAACTCTTAACTGAACCCACCTGCTCCAGTGTCTGAGGAGAGAGTTTTATTGTTGACCGCCACTTATTGTGATTGCTGTGATTATTTTCGATCAAGCCATATTTTGTGTGTTCTTTATTTTTACTTTAATAAAGTTCCTAAAAGATTTTTTGGGATCTCAGCAAATCTTTTAACCAGTGCGTTAGACAATAGGAACGGCCTGACTTCTGCCTCTTAGCTGCCTTTTGTTTTTCTCCTGAAGTCGCTATGGTCAGCATAAGATCAGACAATAAGCAACCGTTAATAATCATGAGACCATCCAGCTCCAGTATGGCACACAGTAATAAGAAAGAGCTTCAAAGCTTCATGCTCCATAGCAGATAAAATTTACAGTTTGCCGGCAATGTGAAGAAGCAAGCATATAAATACCATTATCATAATTCAATAGAAATGCAGAAGCTCTTTTCTAGGGTCAGCAGAAGGACATCTTAGTAACTAACATTAGCTTATTATATTCCATATTGTATACATTTAACCTTATCCTAGTTGCAATGCGACTGGTTGTCTGATATTTTTCAAAATACAAAGACTGTTTCCACAGACCACCGTATCAACAGAATAACATGAAGTTAGATCTAGGCCTACACTGAATAATACATAAGAGATGAAATTTAAAAATGCAAGCATACAAGCAGAAGGGATGAGGAAGAAATGAATTCATAGTTCATTATTGCTTTCGAGGGCTTCAACGTGAAGCAGTTTTTAGTACTGTACTTAAATCCCATCTTGGGCTCTGTCTGCATAGAGCTGGTATGTGCTTCCTGTAAATTCTGTGTCCGCTGCCTTTTCCTCCAACAGTTGAAAAATATGCATGATAAATTGGTCCACATTTGCTTTGAGAGGTGTAGTGTAGTTGCATAATTGTTAGTCCTGTGTCACCCTGATGACGGACTGGCAACTTGTCCGGGGGAGACCCCTATTCTAACACATGAAGGCTGGAGCGAGGCGACAGTGGTTAAAGTGAATCAAAGATCTTGAGATATCTGCACATTTTCGTCTTTGTTTATTATAACATAACTTGTTAGAAGTTGAGAAAACAAAGGATGTACAATTATTTCTAGGCTATAATACTTCATTTAATTGATTGTGCGTACCAGTGTTTTTGTTAAAGTGTTTATTGCCTATATTTTATATATGCAGTGGCTCTAAAAAGTGTACACACCTGTGTTAAAATGGCATAATTTGTGATGTACAAAAATTAGAGCATTATAAATAATATTCAACATTTTTCCACAATAATGTGATATTTATTCTCCGCAATTCAATGCAATTAAACCCAACGAACCGGAATGCAAATATTGAATCAAAAGGTGCTTCAACAAAATGTTTGTTGACAGTAAAATCTAACATAAAATCTTATACAACCAGTGCATCACAACATTTGTATCTGTTTGTTTTATTTATTTCTTCTAAAAGATTTAGTTTAAGAAAATCCAATTCTAGAACAATGGTTTTAAATTTCTTACATCATTAAAGTCTGTTATTTTAACAGGATTGTGATCACTTTTTGAAACTATATGTGGTGACTCCAGTGACTTTGATTTTAAACATAGAAAATAAAATGTAAAACAAAAAGGAAAAAACAAATTCCTAAATGTCCCTCCAGTGACACTTCAGGGTTGAAATTTCAATTGTATTATGTCAAAATATTTCACTGTGTGCCTCAAAAAGGGGAAAAACACTTTAGACGTTAAAGGAAGTCCCTCACTGGTGTAAATTCATGAAATCAACCTGCTGAATCGCCAGCGCTTAAGAGGAAATCCCCGACCACACTTTGAACTTTCACCTTCTTTTCCTCACCTCTGTTCTAGAATCATTACGTCACAGCACCACGCCTCATCTCGCGATATTTTTATTTTCGAGCGGATAAATACAGCAGCCGTCGGCTCCCTCACGTCATCGGTGAAGTCACTGGCAGTCGGGATTTATCTCTCCGTTACTCGGTAAATGTTTTAGGAATATCTGCTGAACATTTAACGAGAAACAACCTGTTTGTAGCCGTGGTGTCTGTAACTATAGGTACCGGAACTACTTAATAAGTGCTCTATTACGGAAGTAACTGCTTATTCACCATATCTTCTTTGCTTTTCTATATTTCTTCTGAAGGAAAGTTGATACAGTGACTCTAAATGTGTTTTCTTCATGTCTTCCATAGGTTTTGTTTTGAGCAGAAATGGCAGCAGCTGAAGTTATGCCAAATCAGGTGAGTTTAGTAAAGACTGTAATGATGCTTCTGCTGTAAAATAATAAGGCAGTTGATTTAACTGCTGTTTGTATACTTGCTCGCAGAGTGTGGTGGAGAGGGTAACCAGCCTCCCTCTGGTGAGCTCCACCTGCAGCCTGGTGTTCAGTGTGTACTCAAACACCAAGGACAACCACCCTTACATCAGGAGCGTGTGTGAGGCTGCAGAGCAAGGGGTCCGCACCATCACCTCTGTGGCCCTCACCACAGCCTCGCCCATCATCGGCAAGCTGGAACCTCAGAGTAAGACCCCTGCCTGAGCTTACTTTCGTCCTACACCTCTGTCGGCCTTTGGATCGCCCCTTGGAGAGGGGTGACAGAGATTAGAGGAAATGCAACACGTACTAAAACCTTCAGGGTCACTATGTGCTGTTCAGCTGAGTCACGCCACTGGAATTTGAAACAGGAAGGTTAACCCAGACTGCTGACACTTCATCCACTTGGTCTTTCACCTAATTATGAGTCACCAAATCAACTTGCCTTTAAATTCGGTGTCTTGCATAAGTATTTACACCCCTAGAATTTCTTAGCATTTTGTATTTTATTTGGATTTTTGTAAAGGAAACACAAAGTGGATGGTTTTTCTTGAGTATTTAGCTCCACCCAGCGTCCTTGTCACTACCAAGGAAAAGCATCCCCACAGCATGATGCAGCCACCACCATATTTAACCTTGGTGATTAAGCGTGGAGTGCAGTGTTAGTCTAATCAAGTAGTTGATTTTATTTTGGGGTGTGAACGTGAACAAATGCATGTGACACCTTTTAGATTTAATTTCTAAGAAATTTTGAAAACCCTGTAAAGTTTTGCTTTCACTTCTCAGTTATACAGTACTTTGTGCTACACATATACATTAAAGTCTGTGGTTGTAATGTGACAAAATGGGAAAAGTTAAAGGGTTACTTAAGTAATTTTGACTTTTTTTTTTGCTTCAGGACGTCTCACATTTAATAAATTGTCTCATTGTTCCATCGACAGTTGCCATTGCCAATGACCTGGCCTGCAAAGGTTTGGACAAGATCGAGAAAACCCTGCCAATCCTCCATCAGCCTTCTGACCAGGTATGGCACCAAGCCCAGTTTCACAATACTGATGTAAGCTAATCTCCCAAAAAAAAAAAAAACATCGATCATGTTGACCCACGCCCCATCTTCCATAACCTTCCACTTTTGGCTTCAATAGGAAAGAAAAAAAAATTCCCCATTTCTCTTTTCCCCCAGATTGTTTCCAGCGCCAAGGATGTTGTAACCACCGCTAAAGATGTTGTGACGGGGAAAGTGTCTGGAGCCAAGGGCACCGTCTCTGACACTCTGAGCACCGTTGTGGAGAAGACCCGGGGTGCGGTCCAGGACGGGATGGAGAGGACCAAATCAGCTGTCAGCGGGAGCGTGAACACGGTGCTGGACAGCAGAGTGGTGCAACTGGTCAGCAGTGGAGTGGATACGGCCCTCAGTACATCTGAGAGTCTAGTGGAGCAGTATCTGCCTCTGTCAGAGGAGGAGCTTGGTGAGTGGAGACAGGGGAAATAAGATGCTAATTGGGCAGTTATTGTGGTAAGTGTTAAGAAAACAACATGCAGACACCCAGTTCCAGTTTTTCACGTTACAATCAAAAACCTATTTTATTGGGATTTTATGTGATAAATCAACACAAAGTCTTTCCAGAGTTTTTTTATGCAAGCATTTCTGAAACATGCACCTGTATTCAGCCCCCTTTCACTCTGATGCCTCCAAATACAACTAGTAAAAACAAATCACCTTCACGAGTCGCCTAATCAGTAACGTCAAGCTGTGAGGAATTCATTTTCAATATGAATGCAGCTTTTCTGTGAAGGCCTCAGAGGTTTCTTGAAGAATATCAGCAGAAAAATGGCATCATAAAGACCAGGGAACCCAGCAGACAGGTCGCTAAATCAGAGTTAGGTTATAAAACAATGATGAAAGCAATGAGGAAGGTCTCACCGGGCACTGTTCAGTCAGTCATTGGAAATTGGAACAAGTATGGCACAACTGCAACAATGGAAGCATCATGCTGTGGGGATGCTTTATTTCCAGAGCAGTTAGATGGAGTAAAATACAGGGTAATTCTGGAAGAAAACCTCTGAACCTGATAAACTGAAAAAGTTACTTTTACAAGGCAGAGTATATTATAATGCACATTTTCCTTCTCCAAATACGTACATGAAATAAAAGAAGTCTTACTTTTTATTTGTAAAATATGAGCAATAAAGCTTAGAAGTTGCCTAAAGCTGTATCATGGGTCAGATGTGAACAGGCGGCTGAAATCAGTTCCCAGAAAACCTGGCTTATCAGATAATTGGATTTTTAAAATGTTAATTTGCATTAGCGGCAACCCCCCCCTTCCCATAGTAATACAAAGAAGAGTTGTTCAGACCGATACACGGCTACTGATGGATTACAAGCTCAGACTTTCCTGCTTTTTCAACAGATTTTCTTATTCTCATGCCTAAAAACATCACATACGCAGTTCCAGGACACCATCTAAATATAGCCTGTTTTTGTTCTCCTTGCCTTGTGACAGAGCTGGAGGCAAAAGCAGTGAAAGGCTATGATAACAAAGAGACAAGCTACTACGTTCGCCTGGGCTGTGTCTCCACCAAGCTCCGAAAGAGAGCGTACACCAGGGCCGTGACAAGGATACAAGAGGGCAAGGAGCGCAGCATGGGATTCATCTCGGAGCTCAACTCCACTGTTGACCTGGTGAGTCAAACGGCTTTTACTGTAAGATCCCAAGAGAATCGATGTAAAAGATTCCCTCAAAGTGTTCAGGGTAAAAACGCTCCTTCTAAAAGGAAGTCTTTGCTCTTCCTAGATTGAATATGGCAGAAAGAACATCAACAGTGCTAACCAGGTGGTGAACAACAAGCTGAACACCTTGGTGCCATGGAAATCTGGTGGTCCGACCCAGGAGAACGGTCACCATGCAGAGGTAAACACCAGGATACGTTCAGAAGAGGTTCAAGAAGCCACCCAATTATGATCCCTGTTTTGATTCGAATAGATTCCTTTAAATGTAACCAATTTAAGCCAGCGTGCTGACAGGAGGAGCCTTCAGAAAACATTTGTTCTGCGTTGGCTTCTCACCTCTGGATTTCTGTTAATATAGGACTTCATATAAAAAAAAAACTCTACCCTACTCAACGGCCTGTCCCTGAAACAGTTCATTATGCTAGTCATTCCAAAAGGATTTAGGTCCAGAACGGGATGCAGAGCCAACTCCCTCAGAGCCTTCAAATCTAACTTAAAATCCTGCTTGAAGGGGCTTATATTTAATTAGACGCTGAATTTATTGCCACTCCTGGTAAAGATGTGTAAAAAAAAAAAAAAAAAACTAAAATATATTATTGCAGTAACGTAATCTAACTCTGGAAATTACGAATAATCACTTGCTAACTCTAATGGTTATATCAGTGCTGGTAAGAAAGAAAATAATTTTTTTTCCAACATACAAATAGGGTCTAATGGTTTTTAAGGACACTTTGTGACCCCATGAGGCCACTGTAGTTCTCTAACGGTGAGCTTCGGTGAATGTTTTTGTCTTCTTACCATCTTGCTCTGTCTATATGAGGCAAGATAAATATGGGTTCTCATCCAGCCTACTGTTCAGGGCTTCAGAGAAATGACCCTCTGTTGCACACACATTATATTGCCAAAATGATTTAAGTCACTTCCCTTCACACACACCTGAACTTTAAGGACGTCCCATTTAATACAAATGCTTTAATGTGATGTCAGTCCACCCTTTACGGCTAAAGCAGCTTCATCTTTTCTGAGAAGGCTGTTTTCAGTGCTTAGATTTTTTTTTACCATTCTTCCAGGACAAAATTTGTGAGGTCAAATGCTGATGTTGGCCGGGTAGGCCTGGCTTGCAGTCTTAACTTGAGAGTTCCCATTACTGAAACTTAGGAGCAGAGCAGAACTCCTGATAAACAGCTCCACACCATAATCCCCTCTGCACACAATGCTTTGGAGCTAATATGAAGGCCAGGTGAAGTTTGGTGGTCTGCAGCCGTTAACTCTGCAAACAGTGGTGACTTCATCACACTGTGTGCCGCCACTCCTTTTCCTTCATGACTGGACGTTTTGCACAGGTGATGTCCTTCACGGTACCACTCTGGAATTTACTGAGCACCTGAGGGAAATGGTGGATTTTATACGCCTCTGGCCAAGGAAGTGGCTGAAAAACACCAGAACTCAGTGATTTGGAGGGTGGCCCGGTACAGTTATAGTCATCTAATTCTAATTCAAAGTTCCTAAAACCTATGAAAAGCAAAAATAAAAGAGCCACAGTTACAATGAACTGAAAGTGATTGTTTGTGGTACTATTTGTTTTGGGATTTTGTAAAAAAATACATTTAAAAAAATAAATACACTCAAACATTAGATTTTTCAGTATAACATTGTGTTTCTGCAGTTAAAGATTATGTTAAGGCTTCTACACATCTCTGCCATGGGCGTCAACAACTGTTTCCATTTCTTTAACTCCTGCTGTTTAACCAGCACCTTTCTTACTCCCAGTTCAATATTTCACATGTTCTTAGTCATCCTGTTCTTACTCATTTGCAAATATTCGTTCTATACTTTTTTAATTTTAGCCCTTCATATTTAAAAATTGTAAAATAAAAAAAAAAGGAAGTTAATAGCTCAGAAGATTGATTTTAAATGTCCATCATCTTGCTGCAGGTAATTGAGTCTCACACCTTGGTCCTCGCGCGTTCCCTCACCCAGCAGCTCCAGACAACCTGCCTAGTCCTCCTCTCAGGCCTGAAGGGACTCCCCAACCACATCCAGCAGGAGGCGCTGTCCCTTAGCCACTTGGCATCTCAAATATACAGCAATTTCAGCAGAGCCAAGGTGCTGGGAGACATGCCGGACAGCGTGTTAGCCGGCAGCAGGGTCCAACTGGGCAAGATGAAGGAGTCCCTGGACAACGTCATGGATTACCTGGTCAACAACACACCCCTCAACTGGCTGGTGGGTCCCTTCTACCCAAGGATGACCTCTCACACGGAGTCCTCCGCCATCAGCAGCAAACAGCCCGAAAAGAGAAGCTCCCCACTCAGTCAGCCACAAACCGAGGAGCCCATGGAGGTGGAGATGGAGTCACTACATTCCCAACATCAGTGCACCTCAGATTTAGATTCTGAGCTGTAATTTTACTACTATGTTCCTTATTGATTCTAAATGCTTCTTGTCAGTGTTTAGGTTAAACAAAATGCACTAATGCTTTTTTTAAAATTCTTGCAGAAATCTGATGTTTTTACCCACATGAATGCCTTTATTATTATGCCACTGAAGTTAATTTAACTAATCCTAATCAGTTTATGCCTTCATAAACTGGACCCATGAATCTGTGTGTCTTTCCACTCAACATAATTAAAAATAACATTTTTAGGAACTTTTACTGAAAAAGATTCAACTTTTCATCTTGTGCCAATACGATTAAACACTCGACCAATACGACAATGTCATGGTGTCTGACCAATAAACATTACATTCATTAAAAGTGGTTTGTTTGATACAGGCAAACCTGCGGTTTAGCAGGTCCCGCAGCATGATATTACCAACACCTGCATTATTACACAAATCACTAAAAATCTTTTACATTTTACAGCACTGCCTTTAAGCAGTTTAAAAAAAAAAACACTTAAAGAAATGTCTGTATTGCTACTTTTTAGGCTATTCTCTTGAGCCTTGTAGATTAAGGTTCTAAATTGGACTACCGTTTCCTAAAACTGGATCTGGGTGAGGGGCCAAACACAGCTCTGAAACAGTTTGATGAATATATACACATCAAAGATCATCACCTCTATTTTAAAGAATGTGAACCACAACATAATCCAGTCGTTTGGGTTATCTGACCTCATTGTACAGTTGATGCAAGAACCCGCAGGTCTAGAAGCCCCACATCATGCCCGAACTTCTACCCTGCAATGCTGTGCATAAGCTTTGCATTTCATTAAAAAAAAAAAAAATCTGTTACTCTGAATTATTTGATACCAAAACAGTCCTTGAGGCAGCTCATCAGTCCCACAGCGTGATATCACCACCATCATGCATTAATAAACAGTCTTAAAATTGAAAATGAGAACCTGCAGCTTATCATAGCATATTAGCCTCCACCCTGCATTACAAGATGCATGCTTAATACTAGGGATGCACCAATATAAAAATTGGCCCGATACCGATATTAAATGTATTCCCCAACCCGTTCAACAATGAGAAAAAGAAACCACACCGCTGACATTGCTTTTCTGCCACAACCCTGCACCACTATTGTCATGTGTCCAAACAAATACCACATTGCCATTTTGTTTATTAACTTTTATTTAACCAGATAAATTTTTACTACTATAAGATACCAATTAAAATGGTAAAACATTTAGAACAAAAAAACTTAAACATTTCCATTTAGACAGGATAAATGATAACAGCACTAAACTTTATTACATAAAAAAACACCATGATATTTATATTTCTTAATATTACACATTTTGTTCTAGCCCATCTTGAACAAATGACTAAATATAAAAAGAACCAAAGCAGGCCAGCAGGCTCAGTCCAGGTCAAAAGTGGATGTTGAGACATTTTTATCGCTGAGAGCGACTCCGCTGAGATAAATACTCCATCAGACCCTGAAATTCCCAAATGCAGGAATAAAGATTTATTACTATTGCACAGAGTTTCAATGCAATCTCAAAGTGGAATTTGCTTGTCCTTTTTCCAAGATGAAAAAATAAAAAAAATACAAACATTTCTTGAAAATAAACCTAAAAACAAAGTCATTTTTGCTCCGTCACCACTGGAGTTTCTGTCGTATCCATTTTACAACAAGTTTAGTGTTACAGATTTTTAAATTGAATGGACTCAAGTTAGCTAAAATGCCAAAAAAATAGAAAAAAGTGAACTTTAGCATCGATTCATTTCAGAATCAACCAACTCGTCAGAAAAATCAAGAAAAGTGAGTTTGGAAAAATGTGAAACTTTGAAATGGAAAATGTCTAGAAACCATGAATGCATTTTTAATTAAATGAGCTTACCGTAAGCTTCTGAATCTGGCACCAAGCAACGTCATCAAGCAACTCCAAGTTTATTTCATCCTTTTTCTCTTCAGAAAAACTTAACATCTAGAAAGAAGAAAAGGTTTCTATACCAGTGCCACACCTTTTAATAGATATTACAAAATTTCAAAAGAATTACATGTTAAAAACAAAAACAAGGTATTTCATCTGAAAGAGCATTTTACAAAGTTCAAGTACTGGTAATATCATATATGCTGGTTATAAATGAAGACAGCTGCAGCATTTAAACACCCAAAATACTGGAACCTTAAAACAAAGAATAAATGTCACGTAACTGACATGGTCCTTTATTCCAGCATGTTTTCACCACTTAAAAACAGTTATAGAAAATATAGTTGCTGGTAGCAACATACCTACTTTTACAGTTTACTAAAGTTCGACTTTTTCTTCCATTGAAAGGAAGACTAAACCAACAAGCAGCCTGGATTCAGGTACACCAGGTTAACAAGTTACCATACGTCTTCCTCTACAGCTCAAACCATTTTACTTTTACCTCTCCCTGCGCGGTGGTCACAGTGATGTGGGCTGCGGATACTCCCATTGAACAATGCAGATCACCAGCAGACACAACAGACCTGCAAAAAAACAGGGCTCCCTCTATTAATCATCTTGTTTTGTGGTATGGCTCAACCTGCAGGAACAGCTTTCTTTATAACCGTGATTTGACAAAAAGAAGCCTTGTTCATACTGATTTCATCTTTTTTAGATGCCAACCACTACAGGTCTAGCTAATCAGCCCCACAGTATGATGTTACCTCCACCATGCATTTCTATAACCTGGCTTCTCTCTGTCTTACAAGCCATATTTTATCATCTATGCAGCACTGTAACAAAGAAGAATCTTTTGGATCCAATAGATATGGCTAATCACTGTTAGATTTGTTTTCCTACTATTTCTATATTGATAACATGGACGGACCTGAGTTTACGCGTTTTCTGGATCTGTACCGGCTGTTCAGCAGTTTTGCGACTCATCAAACAGCTCTGGGGTCGTTTGGCCGTCACTGAGGAACCCCTGCAAGAAAAGGAAACAGATGTGACTCCATGACTTTTATTCTTAATCAGGTTTAAACAACTTCACGTAGATGTCCGGTCTTACATGAGATTTCCAGTGCTGTTGCTTCCAACCCATTGTCTAGTCCTTGTTGTGCCTTTACCGGTCTAAAAATAACAGAAACCAAAAAAAAAAAAAACCTTGTTTGAACATACAGTTTTACATTTGATCCTCCATGTGTTACCTTTGGATTCCTGGTAGAAGACCTCTGGCCTGGGGTGGACAACACTGGTGGAGAGACAGTTGATTTTACTTTGAAATAAATAAAAACAAAAAAACATTAAAATACAGCAATTAGCGCACTGTCATGCTTTAAAAAGAATAAAGAATTACATTTTTTGCTGGGGATTCGCCTGAGCGGCTGAGCCATTTCACGGGACTCGCTCTGTGAAAGTTGAGAATTTAAGTCATTTAAAACGAAATAAGGATCTTTTCCTATCAAGCATAGAGTGGGGAATAAAAACTCACCATCATGGCTATAGACACCTCACTGGCTGAGACCTCTTCCTCTAACACAAAAGACACGATTAAAAACAAAAAATCTATTAAAAAGTTTTTTTTGTCACCCTGCAGAATAAGGGCATGACACCAGGATGTAAAAATAGTTTGTGTGGTTGAGCATTTTAAATTTTGTTTTTTTCCCCCAAAAAATGCCTAATCGCTGTGTAACCCATCTTTCTGTGGAAATAGTCAAGCATGGTTTGACTAGAGATGCTTTCCAAAAGACACCCTGCTCCAACTTTAAGAAGACTTTAGCAAAACCGAGGCACTACTTGTTGGCACAACTCACCAGATCACCAACTCCTCAATATCCCAGCTCTCCTTTGACAGCCAGGTCATTGCTCTCTCTCCCTTAGTAACTAACCTTGGTGTCAGGTTTGATCAACAACTCACCTTTGAAAACCACATCAAGAATCTATCAAAAACCTCGTTCCACCACTTTCTCAACATCTCCGAGGTCTGTTCACTTCTTTCCCTTTCTGACGCAGAAAAACTTATCCATGCCTTTGTTTCCTGCAGACTGGATTACTGCAATAGACCTTTTAACGGGGATCTCCTCCAAAAATCACAGCATGACCAAAACAGTGCCAAAAGAGTCTTCATGCAAGTAGGAGCATATCACACCCATCCTTTACTCCCTCCACTGGCTCCCAGTCCCATTTCAGATCCAATATAAAATTCTCCTGCTAACCCATCAATGCATCAGCGGCCATGGTCCATCTTATCTACGGGAACTCATTCCACTCCAAACCTCCAACCTCAGGTCGTCCAGCGGCCGACTCCTCCAGGTCCCCCTCTACCCGCCTCAGAACCATGGAGGACACAGCCTTTTGCTCTGCTGCACCCCAGCTCTGGAATAGCCTCCCTCCAGAACTGAGGGAAGAGCAGAGTCTGGATTCTTTTAGAGTTGGACTGAAGACATTCCTGTTTAGGAAAGCTTTTAACTCCTAATATCTCTATTTTACTCTAGTGTTGTTTTATTCTTGTGTTTTAATTGTAGCACTCTGAGACTCATTGGAATGAAAAGTGCATTAAAAATTAAATGTACTATTATTAATAATAAAACAAAACGTGGGAAGGTGACACCATCTGGCTCCAACATATTCAAATATTGTGCTAAACAAAATTAACTCGCATTCAACAACATTCGTATCTGTTCACCTATATCTGGTCTACCTCCATTTATTTTAATAAAATCAGCCAAACTCACTTTAATAGGGGTGCATATGGTGAGATTTAAATGTTAAACTTGAGACTCAAACACTCACCGCTGATCAAATCCCTGATGAGAGTGTTTTGAAGAGAAGGAGGCATCTTCATCAGCTCCACTTTAAACACTTTGTCCACTGTTGCCAATAGGCTCTCCAATTTAGACTCCAAGTAGTTAATGCGGTCCTGTGCTGTAAAGAAAAGTTAAAAAATGATGATCTACGTAGTGTTTGCCTTTAACTACCATCCCCCCCTTTTTTATTACATCTACCTTCTTTCTCAAACTGTTGGATAAATAGCGTCAGTCTCTTCTGTCGCATTTCCTGACTCAGCTGGTGTTTATTCTCAATATTTCCTTCCAGTTTGGTCCGTCGGCTCGGCATTTTGTCTTCTTTTACCGTTAAAATGGCAATAAAATCCCAAACAAGCAAAACTGACGTCAGGTACGCACACCTGTGGCTCCTGCAGATTTAATCTATTCACGTTGACGTCAGGTACGCACACCTGTGGCTCCTGCAGATTTACTCTATTCACGCACAAAGCGTAACGGTATAGAGGACCAGGAGAGTCACTGAAAAAGAAATACAACCATTTCAAATTTAACATTTAAATGATACCATTAGAAATCCAATTTTAAAAGAATTTTGTAATTACCTTTTTAAATGTTTGATAAGGAAAGATATTTATGATCAGATTTATGAATTTTGCTTTTTAAATCTCAGTTTAGAAAAAGGATTTGAAAATACATTTTCAAATTGCAGTATTTAATAATGGATCAACAAATGCTATTTACAATTCCTCTTTAACAATTAAATGTAAAATGCGCAATTACAAAACGCTTTTCAGATTGGATTTCTAATTGTATCATTTAAATGTGAAATGGTTGTATTTCTTTTTCAGTGACTCTCCTGGTCCTCCATATCAGTGAGGTGATGAGGCTACAGGACACAGCTGCAATAAACCAATGACTTGCTTTTCATATAATTTATATTTTGATTTCAATTGTTACAGCAAATAAAAATCAATTAGCCACAGATCACAATTTATTGCTTCCAAGTTTGAAACAATGTCGGTGGGATTTGCTAGGTGATAACTTTCTGATACTGGCTAATAAATTTGCCAAATTTAATATGCAAATTACTAATTTTCCTGTATCATGGCAGATGATTTGACTTCATCAACACACCTGTGTGTTTTTTCCTCATTCAGGTGAAATGTTTATACTGGATTTAAGTTCAAAGTGGGGTTAAGATCTCCTGGCTGTGGAGCAAAAATCTTGGTGGAATAAGACGGTTCTTTATCACTTTAGCCTTGTTACGCAATGCTGGAAAATACATCATCCCTAAACTGAGCTTGGATTGCTGGAAGAAGTCCTTCTTGGAGCACATTTTGATCGTCTACACAAGGCAGTGCTCTCTGGCAGGATTGGGAGTAGGCCCACTCTCTTGGATGAGAAGCAACTCCACACACAGTGTATCAGGAGGCTTTACTGCAGGCGCAACACACCACGTGGTTTTAATTTTCCTTCTACAGAAAAACGATTTTCCAGATGTTCCAAAGAACCAGAGGGAGGACGGACCTGAGAAAATAACTTTGCACCATTCTGTATGGGGGTATTTATGGGGTGTAAACTGAAATACTAATGTGTGATTTCTCACAGTTAAAGTTCTTACAAAGAACTCAACATTTTCCAAAAGTTGATAAAATGTGTGATATAAAAAAATTACATTCACTTTCTGCAGAATTTCAGTCAGTCAATTAAATTTTGTTTGGACAGAAGTTACTTCTCTGCTACCCTTGTGGCCATGAGACTGTTTTTCACCTTACTGTGTCTGGAGATGAACCTACACACACACATCCTGCTACTGCAGAGCAAGCTATGCACTGGTGGCAACTGTGGCTCATTCCATAGAGGGAGACCGTTTGAGCTTTCAAGACATGTTTGGCCTTTTACGGTCATTGGGCACTTAGATCCTCTTCAGTTTTCCCACCAGGCAGGCAGTGGTGGTGTGAAGGACGCAGCTTTGTCTTTAAGAAACCTCTTAGTGAAGCATCCACAGGTCCCTAGGACACATGCAAGGGAACTGTTTGTAGATTTTCTTTTGTCTGCATTTTAGACCATCAGCCCCATTTTACAGCAAAACATCTGTCACGGTTTTATTTGAATTCAAATCATGTTGATTGTTAGACTTTGTCAGATCGGTCACAATGTGTGTGGGTTGATGGTGCGCTGTCATCCAAGTCATTTTATAATAGGTCGTATAAACAACGCTGAAACTGAGCATGTTGCTGTAGTTGATGACTTTATAACTTGGTACACTTAATATATCAAAAACTAAAAGAAATGCTTATGGACTTTAGGAAATCCCAATCTAGCAGCACCTCTTGCACAATCATTCAGGACAAACACGTTGAAATTGTTACTGAGTTTTGGATCAAACATGGATCCAGTGTAAGAAAAGATCACTGCTGGACCATTTTTCTTTTTGAGAAAACCAACTTTTGTGGCTTGGTTTGCTTGCCTTGTCTAGCAAAAATAGGCTAATAGGCTAGGACTGCACTACCCAGACCAAATCACCTCCCAGGTCTTTTGAACTGTAATACACTCTAGTGTTCATGTTATTCTTGAAGCACTATGCACTAAATGCATTATGTGCAAATGCCTTTAGTTTACCGTGTGGTAAGATGTTTCAACAGCCTCTGAAAGTGATATGTCCTCATGACCGTTGTAACTCGTAATTGTGTTCTGCTAAGGGAGTGATTGTTGAGGTCGTATGTGACTCTGTTTGCTTTATGTCTATGATTTTTGCTGCAAATCAAATCTCCTTCAGGATACTAATAAAAACTGAACTGGATGCACTGAAACCTCAGTCACTAGAACCGAACCTCTCCACCTGAGGTTCTGAACATACCATTTACCACATGATGCACACTATAAGCGGATTGTTGTTTTACAGGATTGAGACAGATTTATGCAGCCAAAACTCCAAATATTATCGGACTCAAATCTGCAAATTTCTTTTTACTTTTTAGACATTTTTAGGGTAAAAACGAAAAATACATCATGATGTTATGGCAGATATTTCTACAATGGTAAGGCTTTGAATATGCATCCTGCATAAACCGATGGATGGATGGGTGTAGAAACAGATGAAGGGGCACATGGATGGTAAAATGGAAAAACAAATGGATGGATTGATAGATGGAGGGAAGGAAGGACACATGGACCAATGGATGGAGGATAGATGGATGGATGGACAGACAGATGTTCACACAGCGTGAATCTGTAGACAAAGATGAGTGATTTTCGTTCTTTTCCAGACAGCGCATGAACCCTGGCTTTATTCCAAAAGGGTAAAACATTTTTTAAACATGTACTTGTACAACAAACCTTAAACCATCTGCTAAAAAAAAAAAAAAAAAAAAAAAGGAAAAAGGAAATTACCTTATTTCTTCATATACAGTTTGTGATTGTTATTGTGTTTACGGCAATGATAGAATATATATATATAACATTTATCGAAATTCTTGGCAGAAAATGTGTGTGTGAAATGTTAACTGCATAGGAACCGTGGCATTAACGAAGCATACAATTTTATTTCCAATCAGTTCACAAACTCATTTATTGCAGCGCATTTAAGGACAGACATTCATTTCCTTTCCTCATTTCCACAGGATGGTAAGAGATCAATTTATCTATCATTTTTAAAAAAGTATTCTCTGTACAACCAAGAAAACCTAATTTACAAAGTCAGTAGAGGATGGAATCCCTTAAGACCCATTTAAAGGGAACAGGACGCTGTTAGTTATAAAAATTCTACATTACCAAACCGTCTGCAATCTAAATGTGAATAATACAAAAATAAATAATGGAGAATTTCTTTTTGTTTGCTCTACAATGTGGCTTAATCTTATAGTCACACTGGGTTAAGTCCAGATCCTATTCTATGCAGTGCAAATGGAATATTTTACATTATTTCATCTGTACAAGTCATGCTCCCAACTTACATCTAAAAATAGCTAAATCTACGACCCATTCGCCAACGGGTCGTTGCAGCACTAACCTGGTTTACCTTGTGCTTCAGCATTTAGTGGAATGTCTCTTCAAATTCCCCTTGCAGAGTATCAGCAGAATTTAACAAGGCCTGGTTTCTGCAGCTACTTTCAAAACAGACTAATGTTAAAATGACTCCCAGTCTGTGTGTGATACAGCGCCTTGCAAAGTATGCAGAACTCTTCAACCTTTGTCCTCTTACAACCACAAACCTCAAACTGTTTCTTTGAAATCCTATGTGATAGACCTACAAAAAGTGGTACATATGTGAAGTGGAAGGAAAAGGATACATAGTTTCAAAATGTTCGTACAAATAAAAATCTGAAAGGTGTGGCATGCATTTGTATTCAGCCCCCTTTTCTCCAATAAAATGAAATCCATCTGCCTTCAGAAGCTGCCTATTTAGTTAACAGAGTAACAAAAACAAAATGCTATGAGTAGCCGAAAACTTCACATAGCTCTGATCACACCACCCCACAGTGAAGCACAGTGGTGGCTGCATCATGCTGTGAGGGAAGCTGGATAGATTTTAATGCAGGGCAATCCTGGGATAAAACCCATTAGAGGCAGCCAGAGCCGCAGTGGAACGGTTTAGATCAAAGCATATTCATCTGTTAGAATGGCCCAGTCAAAGTTCAGACCTAAATAAAACTAAGAATTGGTGGTGCTCTCCATCCAATCGGACTGGGTTAGAGCTACAGTTCACAAAGAAGAATCGAGGGAAAAAAAATCAGTCTCTGAATGTGCAAAGCTGGTACAGACACACCCCAAAAGACTTGGTGGTCCTACAAAGTACTGATCGAGGAGGGCGGAATACAAATGCAGGACTTGCCAGAATTTAAACTGGAAACATGTTGAAAAACCCATGTATCTTTTTCCTTCCACTTTCCACTGAAAATCAGTATATTTTTATTTTAAAAACATCTGACAGGTTTATTTTGATGCAAGAAAAAAAAAAAAAAAAAGAATAGCCCAAGTAGATGTTAGCTCCAACACAACAAGGCCTGTTAGCATAAGGAGAGCAGCAGGCTACTGCTAAAAAAGGCAGATATTAAGCAAACCGAGCTGCTGTTTAGCTTTCCTTGCATTAACATGCTTGTATTGTTTATGTCTGGAAATCAGTAGTGTGGCACTCCCGCTTTCAGGTGTGTTGGGTGTTGTTGCAGAGATCAGAACTCATGTAAGACATGCTCTCACCGCAGGGCGATCTGGAATGTTGAGAGTCCATTTTAGTGATTGTCCGTAGCCTCAGTCACTGAAACAGACAACATGAGCTTGTATATTTACACATCAACATCTCAATATTCAATAAGACTTGGAAGGACCCAAAAAAGGCAACTCTGGCTTCAGATTTGTCACTTGAATGAAAAAAAAATGTACAAACAGGTGGTGAAACTCGGTATGTATGTTATTCTCAGTTTTAGAAAGAGTGCATACAGAACAGTCTGGTTCTGTACCCTGGGACACATCCCACTGATCTAATCTGATCTGAAATGTTGTCTCAGGAGGAAAAAACATTTCCGACTGAAAGGCACAGCTCGGAAATATTCAAGAAAAAGCAGACGACCAGCAGCTTTAAAGTACCATGTTTAGCTATGGGAGAACTTTTAAAAGGTCCACTGTTTTCTGCCCCTCCTCCCTCTGCTGCAAAAGGACCAGTGAGAATGCTACAAGCTGCAGCCGTGTTCAGATGATGGGGGCCCCGAAACATTTAAGACACCACTGGATGCTGGGGCTGGGCGGGTGATCCATGCGGTGCAGAGACTTGAGCTGCTCCTGGCTCAGCTGGTCGTAGGCCTGCCGGTACTCCCTGTCGAAGGCCTCTGCAGGCGCCAAAGAGAGGTGGAACAAAAGAGAGAAAATGTCAGTGTACAAAAATTAAAAAAAATCTTTCAATGCAGCACCAAAATCTCAAAGAAACATTTTCAAAAACCCAACCTCTGACTGCATTTGAGTGGGGGAAAAATAAAAACACATGCTACGAAATAAATGTTTTTAACAACAAAAACAGGTGGAACAAATAGTCTGCATAAAAAAAATCTGTTTAAAATAAATGTAAATTGGACATTTCTAAGTTTTCCTAAGTGCATCCTGCAGTATAAATATACACTCACCAAAATGGGAAAGACAAGAGTACATGCCATTTAAATAAGACAGATGTGTGTTCATCTTCATAATTCATAGACATATTCATTCATATATATGTAATATGCCTCACTCTCTCTTGTTAATTACGGTTGTAAGCGTCCGTTTGAATAGTATTTGTTTAGGTATGTGAATTCATAATTTCATTGGTGGATCAAACTCATTTAATAAATTACTGCAAAGTGGAAGAGAGGAACAGAGGACCAACATGTGTTTGTTCAACGTTAATCAGCCAATAACGTAACTATTTATAAAAAATGTATTATGTTAATGTAATTAGCTCAAACACTGTTACATTATTGAAATGTTATTGCATTATTTTATGTGAAAAATGGCCAAAATGATTACATTTTTGGCCTGAACTGTGTTTTTGGCTATTATTACGTTAGTGGTTGCTACAGGATGGTAAAAAGTATTAACATTGAAGATTTTGTATAAATGTGCTCAAACTGAAGGTTGGGTTTTTCTAAAACATTCAGTGTGAGATCCACAGCAGTGAAACATCTTTACCCGGCGTGTCAATTAAAGGTGCTACACCTAATGTAATCCAGTTAGCAGGCAGTAAAACTACGACTCTTTCTCTTAAAGGATTCACTCACCTATGTCAATGTTCTCCCGTCCCAAGGCCACCAGTGAAAGAAACAGTATTTCTCTATAAATACTCCTGAGTGAAATTCAGAGAAGAGTTAAACAGTCAGCAAACAAACAACTCGGAACCCTAATGAGAAGAGCAACGAGGCCGACCTCTGTCGTTTAACGCCGTCTGGACGCCGTTTGATCTCCCGTAGGAGCAAGTTGATGGGAGTGTAGACGTCGTTGGTCTGGATGCTCCGGACGATGGTGTTGAGGAGGGTACGGATCTCCTGGTGATCTGTTGGAGCCAAAGTCCCCTTTTTCTCCACTATGAACAACAAACACGAGCATCTTTTAGAAAAGGGACTTTTTACCTCTTCGGATCATGTCGTCGTTGCAGGACATTAAACATGAAAATTGTATTTGTCCACATAAGGTCTTTAAATTTTATAGTACTGTTGGTGCAAAGTCCCAGTTAGAATTTCCTGGACAGTGTCTGAATTTAAACCAAGATGGTTGTCTTTTGGTGCCCTCTAGTGGAAGCTATATCATGAAACTTTGCAGGCACTCACAGAAGGACCTCCAGAGGAGATAGAGTGGTTCTTCAGGTTCCTGATGCAGGTTGATGTTGTCCCACAGCAGCTGGACGAAGACATGCTTGCTATCCTGAGACAGCGACGTCAGAGGAAGCTGCAAACACGACATATTCTTGTTGTATAAATAACAGCGCTTTCAGAAAGTATTCACATCCTTTTAGCTTTTGCACATTGTGTCACATAACCACAAACGTTATTTTATAGGGATTTTTCTGACTCTGACACCCCTTAAATAAAATCCAGTGCAACCAACTAGCTTTAGAAATGACCTGTTGGATCTCCGTACAACCTATTAAAATATGAAAAAGCTAAAAGGGTTTATATACTTTTTTAAGGTGGTCTACTCTGGCCTTCCTGTGGCTAAACTGTGAGAGGTAAATCAGTTCTGTGTGAGACTGATGACAGAAAGTGGAGGAAAGGAAGTCGTTTTTAACCTGTACTCCATTGTTGCAGTGTTCAGAGGTGAGGATGAGGCCAGGCAGGTGAGACGGGAGGTCCAGGCGGCGGAAGTACCACACCAGGTTCCAGAAAATGATCGGATGCTGACTGAGGAACTTGTGGGTGTAGATGACCTGGTCAGACAACATCCAGGATGTTTTAGAATCAAAAGTCATTTCAGGATAGAGGACATGTGAAACATACTGTTAGGTGTTATTTGCACCTGGTCTCCTTCATTCTCCAACAGGGTCTCCAGCTCCTTGCGCAGGACTAAAGGGCTGAGGTATGGTACAGACACCGGCTTGGGATTTGGACGTTTTTTGCCTATACCATTCTGATGAACACAGAAAGATCCAATCAATAAATTCCAGTGCAAAAATGGAGAGAAAATGCTACCTTTAGCTGCGTGTTTTAATCATCACAGGCCAGTGATGAGCACTGACCGACACTTCTTGCAGGCTGCAGGGCAGGCTGGTGGTGGAGACACCATGTCCAGGTCTCAGGGAGTAGTCCAGGCTCTGCAGCGGACCTCCAACACTGTTGCTGCGTGTCAGTGACGTCCCGGTGCATCTCTCCTGTTTCCCTGCTGCCTGGTGCTCCAGGAGACCCAGTGGGTCTGACTGGACTGGTTTTGGAATCAGACTGGAAACGCAACAAGGATAAAAGGAGTCAGGTGGAGGGATCTGCAGGACATCAGTCATTTTTCACAGGGCACCTCTACTTTTTAATGATGTTTAAACACATAATTACTACATGAATGTACTGCAGATGTTCCTATTGAGGTCAGAATTCAAATAGAAAAAAACAGGATGGACGGACGGACGGACGGATACAACGTGTGTAAGTCTGGATTTTCCAAGCTTTCAGGAAAGAATAATACAATTTCCAGAATCTTTTGTGATCTCCAGACCAAGCAGGAACCCTGATTGAATACATAATGTTGCATAGATGTATTCCAGATTATGTTGTACCTTTTGTGAGTTCCAGGGAGACTGTCTGGATTCTCATTTGACTCCTCCTCGGAGAAGGTGATGAGGTCTGGGGTCTTTATATCAGCGAAGCTGTTAGCTGTGGGCTGAGTACTGCTGCTGTGAAGACTTTCTCCCGAGGCACTCGGATTCATATAAAAACTGAAAGAAAAAAGGCCTTTCCAATTCAGCTTTTTACATTCAGAAGAAAAAAGCTGATGATCTGCATCAAGGAATTATTCTGAGGGAGTCGTACTCGGGCATCGTGCGGAGGTCATGAAACTCTATGTGGAGTAACGGGAGGAAGGCTGTTCGGCAGAACGGACAGTTTGTGTTCAGATTTGAGTCATCGGCTGTCCAACCTGCCATGATCTCCTCATCATACACCAGGGCCTCACAAGAGCGGCACTGGGAGCAGCTGGACATCAGCACCTGAGGAGGGAGGAAGTTTAACAATTACCACAGAGAGCAGAACATCATCCAAGAGGGGGTTTGCTTGTGTGGGTCCAACCTCCAGAGCACAGTTCTGGTAGATGCTCGAGGAGGAGGCGTGATGCGAGCAGCTTTGCTCAGAATCAGGACCTCTCCCTGCACGCCCTGGAGTTGCATCTGCAGACACAAACGAACAGCGTCAATGGAAACCTCCGAATGAACATGGAATCTGTATTTTCACATTGTTTTCGGAGATGAGCGCTTACGTGTTTGCTGCGTCCCTCGGCCCGTATCGCTACTGCCGCTGCTGCTGCCTAAACTGGTGCTGCTCTGGTTTAGACCATTAGCTACCAAACCAGGGATGGTTCTTTTCTCAGGACTCTCATCTAAGTCGTGTGCAGACAGCACATGTTCATCCAGACGTCCTGGGAAGCCGCCTGCACCCTGAGGTTGTTCATCCTCCAGCAAAAAGTCAAAATTAGGATAACATTTCCTACAGTTGTTTCTCATGCTGCCATTAAAAATGTTTTTTATTCAGAAACATTTATTCCCACAGCTGCTAAAATAATATAACACATTGATCAGCATCACCTCAGCATCGAGTGATGGGTGGTCCTCCTTTACTTTCCAGAGCATGACTGTCTGGTTTTTGTAACCAGAAATATTATCAAACAGCAGAAATTGTCATTATTTTGGAGAAAAAAAAAGGTGTAGTAGATTTTTTTTAGCCAGCTGACCAGCAGTACATAGCAACGTGTAGGGTAGGGGGAGGACTGACTTACTGCACTCCCTCAAGCAGGAGGAAACTCTGGTCACATGGGGTCCTTATCTGGCATCTCAATAAAAGGACTTTAACCCGTAGAAACGTTATAAAAGTAAAGTTTTAAAACTTTTTAAGACCTCAGTTCAACTTTGATACCAGTAACCTGCCTATGCCTCATCTACAACTGGATAAAACCAATATGCTGGTTGCTAATGTTTGTCCTTTTCTACCCCCGTTTTACTGACTTCCTAGCAACGTTCATCACTCAACCGTTAGTTGGGGTCATAGGTCTCTTCCCTCGTTATTTTCCAGGATGGAACCAAAAAAAGTTTTGGAACAACTGTCCTGGGGGAATACAGATCTTTACCCAACGCCACGATTTCCAAAAGGCTGCCAACTCCAGCATATTCCATAATACGCAGGGTGAAAGGTCAAAAGAATAACAGAGCAACTTTGAGGTGATCAATTAAGCCTTCCTGTTTACTGAAAGTCTTGCTCTCGCTAGGAGCCAAAACAGCAGACATGTCTCAACATGTCGTAGGAAATTCACTTTCCTTTGAAATAGCTTCTTGCATCTCTGCCTTCATTTTCAAACCCCTTGGTTAAACTGAAAATGGCTCACATTTTGTCTTCTTCCCACGAAAACAGCTTCCACACCGAAGAATGTTGTGGCCAACGTGACCCTATAGAGCTTAGGTTTGGTATATTCACTAAGTAAATAGGCTGATCTTATTTTTTATTTCCGATTGGCCTGGCTAATCAAGCTGAAAATCTAGTCAGCAACTGATTTTTCAGAGCTACTCTAATTTTAATGCATCAGAATGAAGCAGACTCCAACATAAAGGCATGAATACCAAAATAAGTTTAAAAAGATTGTTTATCGGCACTCACCTCATCATCGGAATAAGTGAAAGCTGATGCCACGGCCCCCCACATTTTACTGCCCACGTTCGCTGCCTGCTTCATGCTCGACTTGAGCACATCGATTTTGGCTCCAGACAGCAAAGAGTCCATTTTGATGCCAGAAATGGTGTTAATGACGGAGCCCAGTGATCCTGCCTGCGAGGACTTGACCAGCGCCGTCAGTGAGGAGGATTTAGGAGTGAGGCTTGCTGTTGTGCTCGCAGAGGTTTTTGTCTTCACTGCGAAAGTCTTGGAGCGAGTGACGGTGTTCGGGCTGCGTTTAGGGGTGTCGGCTGGCGAGCTGCCTGCACTTTTGGCAGGAGGTACTGGGAGGCTGGACCTCCGTTCCAGAAGCTGTTTGGACTGATTGCCATCAGTGGAGTCTTCCTTGGCCTGCTGCAGCTCCATGCTGGAGGATTTTGATCCCAGCGGACTCTTCAGACTCATGTACATTTCGATTTCCTCGGCCAGGTTGCGGGAAACAACAGTAGGCACAGAGCGTGGCGGATCCTGACTGCTAACAGAAGCAGACTCTTCATGCTCTGACACCAAGATGGAGAGGGGGTCAGCCCCCACCTCCACATCGGCCCTCTCCAGTGTAGCTCCTCGGACTCCAGACTCCTCCTCATGTGATTCAGTGTGCTTCCGCTCACGTTTCTCCTTGTTTACCTCAGCAACCTTCAACTTCTTCTCCTCTGCTTTACTTTCCTCAGACTCTCTGTTAGCCTCTTCCTTTGAAGGCTTTTTCTCCTCCCCAGGCTCCTCCTCCAGGTCTTCAAAAAGTGCTTTGGACTTGCCGTGAGGCGGTGGACTCTGAGCTACAGAGAGCGCTGCGGTCAGAATACGAGCGTCTGCGCCCATTTGGCTGGCCATGTGGTCCACACCTTTCTCCAGGAGCATCCCAGCGCGGGTTTCAGCACTGAAGCTGCAGCTGCGCTCCAAGAAGGCTTTCTGGCGCTGATGCTGAGACTGGTGAGATGCATCTACGGCTTCCAGCGAGTCGTCATGATCATGAAGGGACACATTATCATTCTTACTGAGACTCCGGAACAGCTTTCCTGTTTCTGGAGAGTGTGAACGAATGCAGAGTTGGTCAACTGAAGTTGCAACAATTAAATCAAATAGATTCTTTTTTTTTTAGACCTCAAAGGTTGCAATAATTACTAAAGTTGGACTTACTCGTTTCCCTGCCACCATCAAAGCTTCCTGTGGACAGCCTAACAATACTGGGGACAGGTGAATGGACATCAACAGGACTGGGGGGCTCTACCGCTGCTACCGCACTGTCCACTGAGCCTACAATGTCGCCTCCTGGTGGCAAAAAGAAACATTGACTGTACAGAAAAACAACCTGGAGCACAGACATCCTCTTGATGTTATGAACTGGATGGCATTCTTACAGGTCACAATTCTATACTTCCTCTGATTTAAATGTGCAGACGTCTCAGGCCTTCAGTGCTGGCCTTTTTTAAAGTAGAATGGACGGATGAACAGGTGGACAGACAAGCAAATGAATGGGGAGCATGTGAACGGAATAATCAGAATCAGCTTTATTGCCAAGCTTGTACATACAAACAAGGAATTTGACTCCGGTACACTTTGCTCTTAAGTTTTTGTTTTTGCACTACAGAATATACATATCTACAATGTACAATATACACATATATAAATAAATAAAAAGGTGCATTTGCAACATCTGTATGCTGTTGTTTTGTACTCTATTGAATGTTCAACAGAGAAACAGCCTTGGGGAAGAAACTGTCTCTGTGGCGGCTGGTTTTAGTGAACAGCGCTCTGTAGCGTCGGCCTGAAGGCAGAACTCTAAACAGTTTATGTGCAGGGTGTGTGGGGTCTGCAGAGATTTTAGCAGCTGGAGGGACAGAGAGATAAAGGGAAAGATGTACGAATAAACAGACCGATGAAAGGCTTGACATGGATGAAGGGATGAATAAAGAGACAAGATGTAAGGTCAAACCGATGGATGGATGGATGGATGAGGGAAACCAGGGGACACCAGAATAGAAGGATGGATGGACGAGCAAACAACTGAATAGATGGACAGACTGAAAGGTGGATAGATTGACAATAATACCAAATTGCCACCTGTTCACTAATTCGTGGAGTAAAAGTCACTGAGTTCGCCCTACTTTTGTAACCATGAGATCTTTAGATGTTGGAGGAGGAACCATCTTTGGTTTTACAGTCAGTAACTTAAAACACCAGAATAGTTCTGCCTGACATGATAAACTGAAGACCTGTGGAGGTCGATGAAGGCAAGACAAAGCTGACAGTATGGTGACTGTGTGTATCTTTTGTATTAAGGTTGGTGTAAAAAGTACAAATCTGAAATATCTCCCTTAAAAAGGTTCCTTATACACAATGATCCCATAAAAATCTGTAAAAAGAAATATTTCGCCCTACTCTATTTTTTTTCTCCATTCTCACTCAGACCTGGAAAGCAGATTCAATCCAGATTGCAGCATGCGAGAGAAAAAGTAGCTTCTCTTACCATTACGGTCCATATTATCAGCGTTTCTCTGGTCAGCTGAATGCTCATCTGTAGGTGAAGGCTCTGCCAGCACCTGGTGAAGCTCATCCTTAGACCCGTATCCTTGATCCGACTGTCTTCCTGTAGGAAAACACCAGGCTGTTGTCAGAATTTACTTGTTTTTGTTGTTCTATTTTTAACACAGTGATAGGGGGATGGAGAGTCCTTTCTCTTTCTTCAGATTAGGTGAATCTGTACCTGTGTTGCAGCTCTCTGCTGTGTCCTCATTGGGCTCCTCGCCGTTAACTTCGCTGGAGCTGTGAGCGCTTCCGTGACTCACATTATCAGCATCTGTGGCTACGGACTCTTCTCCTGATGCTCCTAGAGGAGGACACAGGGAGAAGCATGATCATAAAAAAACACAACGCAAGGTTCTAAAAATGTCATACTTTTCCAGACTCACATTTATGGATTTTTCCAGCATTTTTGCTACAAACTCTGTCCGTTTCAGTATAAAACACCACTAAACTTTTTGAATAGTGGTTTGGTTTTATTATCTGCAGGTCCCACAATAATTAAATAACAACGCTTTAGTTGCATACAAACAAACTTAAAATAGCAGTTTTAGTGCATGTTTAGCATATCAGCCCCAGCTTAAGAACCACAAGTAGAGTGCAATTTAAATTTAAAGAAAAGAAACAAAATAGGTAGAAAGATGACCCTTTTTTAATTTTAGAATGAGCATTCAATCAGTAAGTCTGAAACCAACTAAACAATAAAACACAAAATGGTTGGTTGTGTAAAATGTTACTATTCAGGTGTGATTCAACAAAGTAAAGATCAATGACTCCAAGTGGAAACTATTGGATTTATTAAACTTAGATTTTTGACATTTAGAACATGGAAAAGGGGGAAAAGTCTGGAAAATCAAACATTTATCCATTTTCATTTTGCCATACTTTTCCAGCCCTGGAAGTTGACTGAAGCAGATTCCATACTTTTCAAGACAGTAGGAATCCTGAGAGCAGACAGAGCGGAAGAGAAATGTCCCGCCTTTCTCACCTGTGGTCGTTATCGTGGGGGTCTTCATCTGGGATGATGTGTGGTTCTGAATTTGCTTGAACTGGGCCACTCCGCGGACGACGTTGCGCAACTTCGTCCACATGAAGAGACCACTGCGGTTCCGACTCGGCCAAGGGCCCTCTAAGACAGCCTGCAGTCAGAGGGATGAGGATGCTTTGTTTTGTCTGAATATAAAGAGCCAGGAAAACAAGAAGAGAGATTTGTGCAACATATGAACGGTTTTCAGGAATAAAAAAACCTTGTTGTAGTATCCGTATGTGATGGCGTTGGGATGAACTCCAGCTTTCTTCATCTCCACCAGGACTCGTACAGCCATAACAGGAAGACCCCACACACCACAGAGCTGCATCACCACTCGGTAACACACCTAACGCACAAACGCACAAAATCAATCTGCAGCATCTGATTTCGATCAAATATTTCGCAAAAACACCAGAACGTTGGAGCGCACCTCATCCAGTATCTCCACCTCTGTGGCCCGCATCTTCAGCAGCACGTTGTAGGCCTGCTGCATGGCTCGGCTCTTAGACCTGGCCAGTCGCACGCCTGCAGGCAGGCAGATGAACCACATACTGTAGCAGTGGCTGAACAGGCAGCGCGCCCACAGCGGCGGTTTGGTGTAGAAACGCTTCGCCAGCTTGTAGGCTTGCTTGACCTCCTGTTAAATAAATAAAAAAATAAAAAAAGCAGACCAAGCTGAGTTTCAATCAAAGCAATGTAATAAAAAGTACTTCAGGGTTTGTAGGACAAGTACCTGCTTGGTTCTCTTAGCCAGCAGTGCAGGGCTGCTGGACAGACTCGCCCCCGCTGCTCTGGTGCTCAGCGCAGGACGCAACTCTCTGGGACGGTCAAACAGATCCAGCTGCAGCCAGGGGAAGCCTTTATAGCTGGAAAATATGAAAAATTATGTCACAAGTGAGCAGGAGGAGAAACGTATTCCAGAATGAATTAAAGTTAACAATTTACACTTTCAAAACCAATAAAACTTTCTCATACTGCTCCTATAAAGCCCAGTTCTTCCAATGATTTGCTACAAAGTGATGGAGTGGCCTGAGTGCTCTCCAGTTGTATGTAATGCAGAGTAGCGTTCCCCCTCCCCCACCTGCTGCTGTGCACTGGCTGTCGGATGGCTGAACAAAGGAAATTCTAAAAAGATAAGACTGGGAATATAACTGGTTGCTAAAAAGCAGTCAGTGATGGCTTTAATATTAGACACAAAGCAGCATTTCACCCTTTTTAAGCAACACTCTTTTGAAACTAATGCTACGAGTGTCGGCATGTCTCTCTGTAAAATAAACCGTTTACTGCAGTCTCGCTGATGCTGTGGATAACACGAGCTTGTCTGGTTCCCAAAATTAACCCTGCAAAGAGATGAATTGAATTTGTAATAATATTTTGCACAATGAGCACATTTACTATTGCACACTTCTATTTATCTGGTGTTTACTTGACAAATGTGTATAAATGTACAGTGGGGGTCAGGCTTCAAAATAAAGGAACCTGCAAAATCTGAAGAAATGAAGGATGCAAGGATGGATGGATGCACAAAAATGATATAATAACAAACTGTCATCTATTGAATGGATATGGAATGAAATTGGGAATAAAGTCCATACTCCATTTTCTTTTGCCCTAACCCAGACTTCATGGTAACCTTGGATTCAATACTTTGGTTAAGTCTTCAACCATCTATGTACAACTGCTTATAACCGGCCTGGTGTTTTTGCTGAGAGCCAATTTAAATTTAATCTTACTAATGTGGACTCAGAGTTCCGCTTTGATCGTCAAAATATCTTGATTTTAGCCTTTAGACTTTCAGTCCTCAACAGTGCTTTCTACTTTAAAACGCGCCTGCATCAAAATTCAATAACTGCAAATAAAGATTTTAAAGAATATTATTGCAACTATAATACAGTACAGCTTCATGTGGGCATTGTTTCAGCAGCAGCAGAACCAGAAGCTGCTGATCAGATCATGTCAATATGTTTGACTTTAGTTTTAGTGAGCCTGTGATATTTTTATATAAGGTTATCACTGTTAAAATCTCATACCGACATGTGCCTAATTACAGCTCAGAGTAACTTACGTGTACCGAGGAGCGGGTTCAGATCCGTTGTCAGGTGGAGGTTCTGGAGGCATTACGAAGACTGTGTGCTCGCTTTTCTGAGACTCATCCAGCTCCAGCAGCTTGGTGTCCTCGGATGAATCTCCTTCAACCTGAAGCCAAGACCACAACCAGATCAGAACCAAGAACTCTGCATGTTCAGTTCTTTGCAGAAATTAATCATCAGTACTGCAAAAATCTATCTTATTTATTTCGCATTCGATGACCGAGCGTTATCTTTTAAAGTGATCTTCAGGTCAGTTCTCCAGACTTCAGTAATCTTTAGTCCCTTTTTCATAGTAGCATATCTAATCGTAGGTATAACAATCCTTCTGACAAATGACTTCAAAATTACAATAAAGTCTGAAGCCTTACAGGGAAGAAATAAACAGAAATGACAAGATTTCTGTACAGTACTGTTGGACACAATGCTTTTCTGATCAGTCAGTCAAATGTGCATGTTTGATAGTTAGGATTAAAGGATAAAGAGAAAAGCAGGAAATGTCCATGCCCCTTGTAGTAAACATTCATCAAAGAAGGAAATCCAGCAGGCTTTCCTTGTTTAACGTTAAAACTAGCTTTAAAAATGCAAAACCGCTGCGGAAAATCTGATTAAACATTACCTTGGTACTCTTGTCGGTGATTTTATCAGAGAGAAAAAGCTGCAAGAAGAGGAAAAAGAGCAAAGGCAACAGAATGAATCAGAGGAAGCTTGTTCTCCCCGCCCCCCAAACGTCCCAATGTTATTTGGCCATTAAAGCGATGTAAAACAAAGGCATTCTGGAAGGAAAGGAAAATAATAGCGGCTGGTGATTACCTTCTCCACACAGTCATCAAAAAAGGCCAGGCCGGTGTCCTTGTCGCTGACAAAGGTGCACTCCTCAATAAAACGGATGAATATCTGGGTCTTTGTGAGCTGGGAGTAAAACTTCTGATGGGCGCGGTCTCTGCTTTTCAGGAAACCTACAAGGAGACATCATGAGTCGGTTTCATGATCATTTCCCAAGTAATTGTCTCGAGGCTTGCTGTTCTGTAACATCCAAGATTTCCTCACAAATACAAAACGTCCTCACTAAAATGTCGCTTTTTATTTTACATGAGCGAGCATCAATGATGAATGATAGGGGAGCTATTTAGAGAGCTGCTTAAAAAAGCAGACGTAAGAGGATTCTGTTCGATGTCTGGGAATAGAGAGCCAACTGGGAACCATTTTCCCAGCAACAAGAATTAATGAAGTTTTATGACACCTGATCAGACAGGCTTGCTGAAGGTCCTTTGCTTACCTTGCAGGTCATAAAGGGAGTCTGCAGCCGTGGCCTTCTCAGAAGGCGCCTGGGTGATGGGTTTGAGGTAGGAGCGGTAGCCCTTCAGGATGGAGGCCATGAACCGAAGGAAGGCTTCCTGGATCTCCATCTCCAGGGACATCTTTTTCTTGTGCCACGTGAAGTCCGCGTCGATGGGGGTCAGATCCAAAGCAGAGTCCTCGTGTGGAGCTTGGCAAGCTGCCACTGAAACACCAGCAGGAAACAGACGGCTGAACATGTTTGTACTCACCTTGAGTCAGAAGGTTCACCTGCACAGTTAGGTTGAGCTTTCCTTGGCCTCTTTATTTCAGGGACTTTATGATTTTTCATTTCAAAATTCTGGACCATCCAGGCTCAAATTTTAACAAAAAACACAGAGCTATGAATTTAATTAACATTAAAATAATTAAAAACATGGCGTTAACAGGTTTGAACTCTGATTAGCAAATATGACGAATGAATGAGAACAGGTTTGTGTTGGGATGTGAATTTGGCTCCGGATGTTGATGTTGTGAACTAGAAACATAAATTCTTGTTTCCAACTTACAAACTTTGTCCAGAGGAGTTTAGGTTTGACTGTGTGATCTGCTGCACTAATGTTATTTGTTTTAGAACTTTTGAGCAATACAGAACTTAAAACATACAGTCCTTAAAATACAACAACATGAAATCCAAGTTTCCATAGCTTATTTTTGCCCAGTTTCTGACACTTCATCTTTGATCAGCAGGTAAATGAGTGGCATTAGGATGTTGTAGGTACCTGTGACCAGCTGGTGGTGCAAGTGGCTCAGAGAGTTAATCAGACTCTTGCAGGGCTTCTTTGGGAGGTACTTCCAGTTGCTGTGTTTCTTCTCATCAGACCTGTGACATAAAATACCACAGAGTCAGTCACCTGAAGGTAACATGAAAAGCTCCATGAACATCTGAACTGGGCTCTGGCTTTGGGAAATTGTTCGCTTCAGGCCTTTCTAAGGGCTGTAAATGACAGCGTGGAATCAAAGCACCACATACAGATAGATGGTGTTGGTGTCCAGGTCCACACAGACAACATCTGGCGGAGGGTCGTACAGGTCAAAGTAACGAGAGTCGACGCCCACGATGAATGGACACGGGGCGTTGAGGACGTCTGCCAGAGACAGCGGGCACAGAGGGATGTAGGGACACTGCCACTGGAAGGGGAAAATCATCTGAAAAGACACAGCGCACGGCTGGGGGTTAGGAAAACAGCATCTGGATGTATAAATATTTACATGCTACAGTTGTGACATGTGTTTTTCAACAGGGATCCACTACAGTGCATCAGTGATTTCTAAAGAGCATTAGATCACATTCTCATTTTAGCAGAACAAATATTTTCCCTCAAACATTCAGTTTAGGTATGTTTGTTTTATCTTTAAGCACCGTTTGTTTCCCAAAAACATTCCAACATGAGAACAAGATGGAGGAGGTCAACAAGTCAGCTCATATGGCGGCTAAAACTACTTTATAAATGCAGACAAACATGGCTGATATTTAACTTGCTTGTGAAACATCAGAGGCAGCTGAAAGAAAAGCTTTTACTGTGTGGGTTAAGCAACAAAAGCGCTCCGTTTGATTTTCAGAGCATTTGAGCTCAAATTAAATATTCTCTCTACTTAGAAATGCCAGGAATAACAAAACAAATGTAAAAGGCATTTAGTACTTACTGCTGACAGAGTGAGAAACGAAAAACATCTTCTCGAGCATAAAATGTAACTTGCGGGATGCTAAAGCCCACAGTGAGTGGTGCAGACAGCGTGATGACGGAAACCAGGAGAAGAGCTGAATCGGATTTAACTGCAACTGGTATCACAGCTGGAGGTTTTCCCTTGTATTGTGCTACTGAGGACCCAGAATATTCTCCAATTTTCTAAGCGGTATTGAGCAATATCTCAAAAAGCCTTTAGTTGTTTTTTTTAATCTATTCGTTGCTGTCTGAGTCTTTTCTTCAAGTCCTCGTATCTTAGCATTTTCTAACTAATTTATCTGCTGGTTAAACTGCTTAAAACAATATTGAAGTTTAAAATGAACCGTCCATGAAACAAGAAAACACATCTGTGAATAAAAATTGTATCTAAAGTGGTGATCCACTAATTTTGTGACTTTAGGCTTTCTTAGTTTTTCCCCTCCTCCTTAACCTGTTTTCATTGATTAGGTGCATGCAGGAATCCTCCCTTCCCTCGGACATCTGTTTACTCTAAATGCTGGACGTGCAGTTCAAAACATTTGGAGAGAATTACTGAATGTATTTAATTTTTGTATACCTTCAATATGTAACAATCAATCTGTCATTTATGTGCTAAGTGGAAGGAAAAGGACAGACGGTTCTTTTGTTTACACGTGAGAAGAAAAATCTGAAAAGCGTGGCGGGCAGTTGTATTAAAACTCTTTTAATCTGATACCCCTAAATAAACTGCAGTGCAACCTATTGTCTTCTCTCTCTGTTTATTAGTCTAGCAGTTCTGTGAAGGCCTCAGAGGATTGTATGAGATGATTGGTGAACAAGCAGCACCATGAAGACCAAATAACACAGCAGACAAGTCAAGAATGAAGATGTGGAGAAGTTTAAAGCAAGGTTGTGTTATAAAATATTATCCCAGGCTTCGAACATTTCACTCAGCATTGTTCAATCCATCATCTGAAAGCGGGAAGAGTATGGTGCAACAGCAAAGCCGACAGGTCGGAGGTGGAGAGCATTAACCATAAGAGCAGCCAAGAGGCCCATGGCAACTCTGGAGGAGCTGGAGAGATCCACAGCTCGGTTTGAGAGAATCTGTCGACATCACATCTATTAGCTGGGAACTCCACAAACCTGGCCCTTCTGGAAGGGTGTCAAGAAGAAAGACACTGTTGAAAGAAACACGTAAGAGGTGTAAGGGACACAACAAACATGGAAGAAAGGGCTCTGGAAAACTAAAGCTGCACAATAAATATAGCTAAATATAGGACATTGCTGAAAGAAAACCCATCAGAGGCTGGAAAACACTTGAGACTGGACTGGAGGTTCCCCCTCCTGCAGGAGAAAGACCCTAGAAAGAAATTGTTTAAATCAAAGCACATTCATCTGTTAGAAAGGGCCAGACCAGATAAGATGAAGCCCACAACCAAAACAGAGTAGACTTTCTTTTAACCATGACTGTATTTTCCAACCCATATATACAGTAGAGCTTATGATAGCTATAACAGGCCGATGCTCAAAGTGGGGACATGATGCGACTCAAACAAACTCTGATACATCAGCAATGACACATCGGACACAACGTCACACCGGAAGTTTCCATTGACTGTTACACTTTTCACATATTACAATTCTCTTCATTTTCTTGGGTAAATGAACCAAACAAAATCAGAGTTTACTCACAGCCACCACGGCCTCAGCCACTCCGGTGAGCACGGCCGGCCTCAGCGAGTGCAGCAGGATCTTGCTCTCCAGCAGGACAAAGTGCAGCAGCGTGGCGCAGTTTTCTGCGCCCAGATTCATCAGCAGAGTGCCATAATCTGCCCCACTGACAGACAGGGAGAGAGCCGAGGTTCAGGCGGTGAAAAGGAAACAAAACAGAGAGAACAGGAGGGGAAACATGAAAGGTGGAAGGAATGAGGGGAGAGTCTACAACTGGGCATTAATTAAAACAAGCAGTCATTTTTTTATTTTGCACTATTGTCATAAAAAAAGACCCATTTTAGTCTAGAAAACAATCCAACATTTTGTGTAGAACAGCACGTAGGGCGCAGTTCAGTTCAAACTGAATAAAAACTTGAATAGTTTTTTTTTTTATTGTGAATTGAATTTGCCAATCCAATAATCTTGCCATGTCATACACAACCTGCTACCTTTGAGCCCCTTCACTGGTAATAATGGTTTCGCTTTTCTGTCCTGTCTGTTTTTTTCTGTGAGTGCATCTATTTAAATATTGATATTTAGTACCTGAGGGGTAAGGGAGTACACACAGGCTGAGAGAGTATCAAAGTGTCATGTGCTGAGAGCTGCAAAGGAAATGTCAATATTAGGAAAGTACAGAAGGAACATATTCAAAACACATTTCTCTTTGTGATCAAACAAGCTGATAATATTTAAATACACTTCATTCAGGAAAAGAAAAATGTTCTACTTCTAGATACACTCTTGTACACATTTGTACAGCATCAAAGAAGTTGCCAAATCTGTAGAAATATGGCAACTTGCAGTAAACACTCAGTAAGACAATAATATATGTAGTAAATCTGATTTCTCTTCCCCGGTCTATTAACATGCCATACATAGGTGCCTTTAGGTCACACTGACAACAACACTCTTCAGTGTGGATGTAGTTACTGAAGGAAGAAAGCTTAAAGTCTCCCATTTTCAGTATCAGTGATGTGTCTAAATATTAAATCACGGGAGGCATAAAAAGGCCTAAGGAGCAGTTAAAACGAAGGCCATGTTTTCTGGGGGAGTGAGATTACCCTCACTCACACAGTGAGACGTCTCTTCTGGTCCCGATATAAATAATTATTGATCGTTTACAACAGAAAGGCCACTCAAGCCTCCTTTATATGTATACACAATAAATTACTGGATCATTTAACAATCTGAAGAACAACAGTAAGTCATAGCTTTCCTCCAACATTAAATTAGCAAAAAATAAAATCTTAACAGGAGCCACAATCAGTGCTTGAAAATCGAAAACTGGCCACAAAATCTCTGATTAGTGCATCTCTACCGAAGAGCGTCACAAATCTAACTACAGGTAACACTCCTCCGAATTCTGGTTGCTTGTCCACAAAAGACATTGGGAATGTTTGCTGGGATAAACATGGGGAGACTTAGCTCACTTTTCTCATGGTAGTACTTACATGATAGAATGCAAACCCTTCTTAAACGGCATGTTCCCAGTGGGAATAGTGGTCCGAAGGTTAACAGCTCTGGCGTTATAAGCACAGCCTGGCTTAGTTTTTGTCTATTCCTTGATGGCTTATTTGTGATAGAAAAAAAACAATGCAAGGAAACGACTCACCTGGACAAGGATTCTGGGCCTTTGAGGGGAAGGAAACGAAACGTTGTGCATGAAGTGTGAGATGTGCCTGTGGAGAGGAACATGCTTAAAGTAAGTAAGCTCTGCTATGATGTGGTTGACAATGCCTAACAAATTAGTGACAAGATTCCTACTTTTCAATGGGCAGTGGGTGCGGACCAGAGACTGAGAGCTTGTAGATAAACATCAGGAACTTGCGGAAGGACTCAAAGAAGGGCCAGCGAGAGAGCAGACAGATGCATTTGTTGGTGTTTACAAAGCGGTTGGGGATCATCTTCTTGTCCACGGCGGTGAGTAGACCCAGCTGGATCTTCTGCTTCTCACTCAGAAGATCGACAGAGTACGGTTCGAAGAACTGGATAGCTGATCCGTAAACCTGGCATAACAAATGGACAAATCAGCAACAGAATCTGGTGGATGTTTTCTTACAGTTATTGCTGCATGTTCCTCTGTCTCACCTTTTCACCAGAAGAGATTGTTAGGACAAATGTAGAGAAGACCGGCAAAGGGTCACGGGTGTTTGGGGCCCAGCATTCGATCTTGGCACCCATGGGCAAACAGAAAAGAGGAACAGACTTCGACAGAGGAAAAGACTCATAGTCCTCTTCTGGGTAACGAAAAATTAAACCTGCAGAACAAAAAAAATATAAAAAGGTAGTACCTACGATACGATGTTACGATACAATAACATCATAACGTAGATCAGGTCTGACGAGGTTCCTTCATTTCCTTACCGGGTCTCAAATAACTTTAAGAAAATAGAAATTAATATTTCAAAAAATCAAATTTCTGTATGGTGAGTCATCAGAACAAATACTCTGGATGGGTTACAGGAGATTCCCCCTGAGGTCAACTTAGGTGCTGGGTAAGATACCATTATAACAAGGCAAACCTCCGTGTGCCGACATGCATACGCGCAAACAGACCTGCAGGCACTCAGATTATGGGCGTGGAAGGAAGTGCAGTTGTCGAAGAATAAACAGCTCCTTCACAGGAAGACAGCGGGCCCAAAAAGATAAAGCCGGGCTGCATGGGTGTGTTTGTGTGTCAACAGTCTTTATACAAGTGTCGCACAATACAGCGTTTCAAAGGCCAAGCCATTCAGGAAGCATTCAGTCAGTGAAAATGTCACATGGCGGTGAAAAAAACAAAAAAAAACAAGCAGTAACGAAGAGTTATGATGCAGATAAACAGTGAAAGTGCCGTTTGCTGGGAAAAAAAGCATCAGTGTGGTTTAATGTAAAAGACAAGGCAGTTTTAAACTAAAATACATTTTTCATTTATTTATTTATTGTATATGTTTGCAAAGAATTTACCTGTACTAGGTGGAAACACACCAATTTAAATTTCCTGGGCCAGTTCCAATTTCTGAAAAGCTCTTACCAGCCACTTCCACTATTGTTTCTCTCTGAAGAATTCATATTTAGCAGCAGAAAAATCTAATTCTGCAAACTGTGGCAACTCAGTGTGCTTACAGATTAGAGAGAAAAATCAAAAGCACAAAAATAAAATTATTCCAGCCACCTGGAATTGTTTTTGAAAAACCTGTGCTTTGATGCTGCAAATCAACAATAAAGAAAGTCTTCTAAAATGTAATTTAGTAGATAATAGGATTTTTATCTTTCAGATAATAGAACAACATCTGGAAACTCAAATAATTTTCAAAACTCAATGATCTTTTTGCATATTTATCCAGATCTTTAAAGATAATAAAGGTACCCTGTAATCAGTTTAAACAAGACATACTGAATGAAACTGAAACAATCAGTTTATTGTTACTCACCTGCTGTGTAGCCTATAGAATTGGACGCCGATACTGATTTCTTGTAACAAAGGAACACACTGGAGCCCCACTGAAAGATTTCAAAACAAAGTTTTATCCATCCACTCAGAGCTTATTAGAAAATGATGGTCGAGGAGAAAGTTTGTCACCCACCATGCCGCAGTTGAGGTTCCTGTCCACTTTGCAGAAGGTGTGTGGCGGCGTCTCTCCCTTGCTGGTGATGATCACACAGATGTCCGTCACCGCCAGGGAATTCTGAGGCTGGACCGGAGGGGCTCGGCGGAGAGTGACGAAGATGCGCTGTGAGGTGGCGGAGCTGTTGTTGACGTTGGCGCAGCGGCCGTACGGTGTGGCCTGGATGACCTCGCAGCCCTGGATCAGACGGTCCTTACCCTCATACAGCACACTGTGGGGAAAAAAAAACAAAGAAATCACAAGGATGCTGGGATGCTGCCATTTTTGTTGACAATGAAGGTGCACAAGAAAAAGCAGGAGGAGACTGAAATAAACTGCTGAGGATTTTTGGCATCCTCCCTAACAAGGCTGTTTTCAGGGTAGATTTCGACCTGCTTTTGTCTGATTTCGCCCTTGTTCCTGCAGCAGAAACACAGGGAGGAGAAAAACTACCCAAGGAACCTACCCTGGTTACTAACAAAAGGTTATTTTTCAGCCTAAATGAGTGGTAGAAATGTCTTCAAATATTTAATTCTGTATCTTAGTAAATTAGCTTTTCCGCACTGGTTTATTTAGGCCATTTTATTTCACTGACTCATTCAAATAAGAGTTAAGAGATCCTCCAATTCATAACAAATTGAAAACTTTAAAACCTCCTTCATAAATACTGTGTGTCTCGCTGCTGAACATCTTGCATGCAGTCAGGAAACCAATCGATGCCCCACCGTGTTTGATTTTTTACATGACTCTAGGGCTTCTATAGCAGCATGCTTCATGTCCTCTCCTTCCATCTGGACAATAGCAGGTGGGAGGCCAAAAGATCTCACAGCAGCCCTCTACACCAAGAATAAAACACACTTTTTATGTAACCGTAAGCCAGCATGAAAGCCCGCCTTGGCAGATATAAAAGTCCTGAAACACCCCATTCATTCTGAGAAGAGTGCAGGACAAACCTAAAGAGGCCAGGAAGGAACAGTTGCCAACAAATTCTCATTTAGGCAACAAAAATGTGCTCCTAATGGGCAGGCAGAACAAGATTCTCCAAAGCCCCGGGGCTGGGAATGTTTCACTGAAAGGAGCGGTAGCAGACGGAGGAATTAATCATTCAGTCTGCTAAATTTGTACGTATTCTTTTACAGAAGAACTAGTAGAAGGTTTAACAATTGTCAGCAGATGATAGAGAATAAAAACTATCTAGCAGAAAATGTATAGCCCCTTTATAAATCCACCATTGACTGGTAATCTACTAAATTCTATTCTAACAGAACGAATAGTTATTGTTGTTTCCAACAGGAGATCCAAACTCTGTCGTTCCGACGAGAGGAGAAGATATAAAAAAAAACCTGACCAACCCTGCATTATTCTCAGCTTGTTTCACAGCGGTTACAGTTTAAAACCAAAGCACTGTCACTCCACAATGTAACAGTTTTAAATAAAAGGCATGGATCAGGACAGCTTTTAAACTGTGAAGTATCAGACCAACCCAACACTGATCTCAGATGGTTCTGTACAACCTACAGGGCTCTCAACCAATGCAGACTCTGTTTCTGCTTTGTCAAGATAAGCAAAGAATTGTTAGCATCCTTTCTTCACATAACGGTAAATCAAAAAGCACCACCTCCTTAACAATGGAGTCTTCTGGAGTAAATTTCTACAGGGTAGAAATTTACTCCAGAAGCCTCCATTGGACTCCATTGGACAAGACTCCATCTGTAGCACAGTGGTATCCAAACTTTGTTCTGCAGGGCCCAAAATCACCAAGATAAAACTATAACATAACATAAAAGGGGTTTCTAACATTTGTCTTATTTAAAGACATTACGTTTTAAATGCTTTGTAGATCATTTTTTATTTTGTTGATCTCCAAAAAAAAAAAAAAAAAAATAATAAAATCTGTCTATTCTTAGCAACAAAGATGTGAGTCACTGCCTTTAAAAACACTGCTACATTTAGCCAAGTTTAATGGCTGAATGCATCCAGATCTGCCTTTAAAAAAGTCACTATCAAATAAAAGTTAAAGCAAAAACACGTTAATAAAACAAATATCTAGTGCAGGCCTGGGTGATAAACCTAAAATTTACCGACACCGAAATTTACGACTGTGACCGACGCCATTTTGCCCATGTCGGTATTTCCGATGTTTTGAAAAAAATTCAAAAGAAAAGTCGTTTTTTCTTCTTTAGCTGTGTATAGGCAGGCTATGCTCATGCCTTTTTAAAGACGCAGCGCTACATGTACAGTCTGTAGTCACGTGACTCCACCCAGTCTGTAACAAGAAGTGAAGACGGTGAGGGTGAGAAAATGGAGGAAATTCCAAATATTGAAGTGGTGGCGGTAGAGCTGGTCGAGGAGGAACAGGAGGAAAGTTAAGTTATTTTATACTTCTAAACTTGTCCAGTCGTTCTTATTTGTTCAATTAATCTTAAAAACTAAAAGTACACATTTTGGTTACAGATGCTGGGTGGTGGTGGTGGGGATTAGTGTTATCGTCCACTGATCGTTATCGAGGTTAACGGCTCAATATATCATGATATTGATTTTAGGCCATATCGCCCAGCCCTAGTCTAGTGGTGTTTCTAACACTTTCCATTTAATAAGATTTTTATTTGTCAGTAAAAATTTTAACCCCAAAAGTGTCTATCTGCTTCAAGCGCATATAATGTTGGACCAAATTTGTCGTTGGGGATCTCACAAAAACATTCAAAAGGCCCTGGGGCAGCACTTTGGACAGCCCTGCCGTAAAACATTAACAAAACATTTCCTACGCAGCACTACGTATTAAAATCTGCTTCCTAAGTCTCCCAATAGAGTTCTTCTCAAAACAATAATGGCAGACGAACTCAATGTAGTGATTCTGTTAGGTGAGCAAATGCTTTAAAATTTAAATTCTTTATATTTCACATTCCTACACTCTCGTCTAATAGGATTTCAGAGTCTGGTTTGTGCTTTTAAATCCTGCCTCTGGCTGGTCGAACAAACCAAACGTCATCCCTGCATCACTTTCTCAACCCGTGAAGTCGGCTCACCCCTACAGAGGTCAGCCGATGTGTGCCTATGACTACAGACTAAAAAACATACTCCGCAAGAACAGGGAAATTTGCTATATTACTCTCCACAGAAGAAAACATAAAGTACCTGCCTTTGCCTCTTTTTTTTCCCCATTGTACAACTTAACACAGCAAAAATGGTTTCACAATTCCTGAAAGCAAACATGGCATACGATGTCTGGCTTACAGCAACTGTAGGTCTAAGGTAGAAGGGAAGTCTGAAATGTCACAATGGCTGAGCACCATGCCGCCATCCATAACTGGAAACTCCAGTTTTTGTTAGTGGGACAAACAAGCAGTCTTTAGACAAAGTCTTAGGTGTGGAGAACTTGGACGCCTCAAGCTGTTGTATTAATGTTCTAAATGTTCTAAATTGGTATACAACTACCATTCATACAACTCCAATGCTACTTTTGATACACAGCGTTTATGATTAAAAGGTATAGTACATTCCTTCTCCTTTGTGGGTGGAAATCAATATTTATTCAGGTGATTAAGTCAACCGCAAAATTCCCTTTAAAAGGCAGATGGACAGAGAGATAGAGAGGCATGGCTGAGAGGGAAAAACCTTGGATAAAAAAGCAGAAAGGAAATACCAACCTCCCCACAGCACTTTAACCTGAATGTGAAAAAAACTGCTTTGCCGTGTCATCACACTCGGGTTTTTCCATAAACTAAACGTCAGCCATTGAAAAAACCCTAACAAAAGCTCATAGTTATTTTCTGAATGCAGAACAGATGAGGATTTTAGATCAGGATGTTATCTAGGGCTATGAGAGTAAATAAAAAGTCAGGTAAATAAAAATTCACACTACTCTTTTCAAATTCTTATTTGTAAAATATTTTGCACATATATGCACATACCAGTTGTCGAGGGCCGGTGTCCTGCAACTTTTAAATGTCGTTGGTCCAACACACCTGAATGAAATGGCTGAATTGCCTCTTCAGTAAGCAGTCCTGTTAATTATTGCATTTGAGTCAGGTGTGTTGAAGCCAAGACACATCTAAAAGCTGCAGGACACCTGGGAGTTGCGCACCCCTGTCCTAGGGACGTACAACACATTTCGGACTCACCCGATGTCAATGAGCGGAGGTTTCCCCCGACCCCTTTTGTAGCACAGGAAGAGCTCGGGACTCTTGAGGCTGCCGTGGTTGAGGTTGGCTGGCTGGCCGCTATAAGTGGTCTCGATACAGGTAAAGCCCTCAGGGACAGTTTCACCGGCTGACCTGTTGATGACAGCCAGGTCTGTGATGGGTGCTTTGGGCCCACTGGACTTGGTTTCTGACAGATCCTGCTCCAGGGGCGTGGACTCGTCAGTCAGGCCTGCGACCACAAAGTAGTCGGTGACACGGTGACCCTTGTCCTCCATCATGGCTGGGCGTACCTGTGATTTGAAAATAATAAAATAGGAAATTAGTTTGGTGTGACATTTACATAGCAATGTTTTGTCTTTCTAATGAGATAAAACCTCCTTTGCCACAATCCCGGGAAATATTTAAATATGTATTAAACATCCTAACGTTGGTAAAGCTGCTTGCACATCACAGAGCAGTACATCCATCTACATAGATACCATTTATCCATAACACCGTTGAAGGTATAACCAAGAACCCCACAATATGTGAAACATAAGAAGCAATGTTCTCAGACCTCACATGGACACAAACACAGAATGATAAATACTGTGGCTAAGGAAATAAAAAGGACTCTTTAAGACTCTTGCACCACAACGAAGTAAACAAACCAGAGCAACAAAAGCAGTGACGGGAGGCCTGGATGTGCAAACACACACACACTGTTGTCAGTGTATATCACAGAGCTGCATCAAAGCTGAGTTAAAGCTCTGGTGGCAGCAGAGAGCCAAGGAAGAGTCATCAAACCAGGAGGAATGCTGAGAAACTTTACCAAGACTTTAAATCAAACACACTCTAAAGACTAAAAAGCTATAATACACTCCTGAATGTGGCTCAAAACATTAGAAACAAAAAGATTATGGTTTGTTTTAGAGAAAAGAGTAACTACAACAGGCTGTGAAGCAGTGAATATTTTAGTTAACTTCTATGGGAGGTTCCTTGTTCTTAGTTAAAACTCCTGAGTCATGAGATGAAGCAGATCAACCCGCCAGCAGTCATGAACCAATTGGCCTTAAAGCAGCATGTTTAGGAGTTCCTTAAATATGAGCAAACATTGTAATCTAAGCCAATTAAATCCTTCTCTATGGCCAGAAGCAGCACAGTTAGTCCCAGCACACTGAGAATTATTATTTTTATTTAGTTGAGATGCAAAACTGTCAGCCAAACAACATGGAAGGGTGGTAAAAAACAGCTTCTAGGACTGAAACGCAGGAAACTCATCACAAATGGAAATTTGTCTTTATTGTTAATGTTGTGACCACAGCGAAACATTTCAATGATCCCCGTCATGGTATTGACCATGATACCAAAAAAATAAAATAATAAAAACTTAAATCTACAATTTGGGAGCATTTCAAGCAAAATAAAATCAGAAAAAACGGAATTAATTCATCATAACAGATGAACCATTAATGATCAGCACCTCAGAGCAGACAGAAGGAAAACTTATTGACGGAAACAAATTCAGCTGAAATTAGTCTAAATTCATTCAGCTGAAATCCGATTACATCCCACCCAATCAAGGTCTAGTATTGCAGGAAAGCACTTCAAACTAGATTAAAAAAAACTAAATTCACTCTTTAAAGCCGAAGGTTTTCAACATAAAGACGAGAAATGGGCCGGTTTCAAAAGTTTAGCTTTAAAAACTGCTGAAATTATCCGTCGCCTCCTACCGTTTAAAGTTCTTTCATGAGACTTCAGAGAACGTGCTGGAGCGACTGGAGGTTTCTCCAGCTGTAAGGGGCGTAGAGTAATGCCTCTTATCACAATCTTTGATTAAAATATTACAGTTTGTGTATTTATTTAGCAAAGCTTAACCCAGAATGCAGAAGCAGTGTATGAACAGCTAAGAATAGACTTAAAGAAAGTCCTCAAAGAGCTCTCTAATTATTCTTCCTCTTTGTTAAAGTTAAAGTACTTCCTCTCCAGTTATTAAATTTATTTAAAACAACAGAGACGCCTCTTCATTTCTCTGTTCATCTGCCATTTCTGACGGGTTCTAATTCTCCTTTTGTCCGGGGTACTTTCAATTCTTATTCGTGCGACGCATTACAGACATAAATGTGCATTTCTGCGCCGTTATTGACAGTAAACTCACCTCTGAGGTGAATTGTGAAGCGGTTTATAAAAAAGGGAACCAGCGCCTGTTTTGCCTCAGAAAAGTGTCCTCCTTTCACGTCGACAAAACTATCTCAACTCATCTTGACTTGTTTCATCTGGCTTTTATTCAAATCTGTTTTATCTTTCTGCTTAGTGTCCTTGTTTGGCAATCTCTGTCGAAAAACAAGAACCGCCTAAATTTTGAAGAGGTCCAGTAAGCTGAGGGGTGAGATGCAACTAAATCCAGAATCCTTTTATTTCAGGCAGCTACAGAGGATATCTGGATCCATTTTAAAAGAGGAGTCTCATCCTCTCGACGAGTTCAGGCCCTGCCGTCGGAGCACAGGTATCTAGTACCAAAATGTAAAACAAAGTGCTTTAAAACTAGCCTTGTTCAATCTTTGAAATTTGATATAGCATCGTCTTCACATTGTTTATTCCTTAATTCTTTTTATCTTGTCTTATTTTATTTTTTCCCGATGTTTTTCTATTTTTATACCGTTTATAAGGCGGGCATCGAGCACCTGGTCACTTATAACCACTGTATGCCTTGTCTAATGTATGTCTATGTCTTGTTTTTTTGGAAACCAAGCAGACTCACCTCGCTGTAATCAATTCTACCTACATGTATAAATAAAGCTGATTGATTGATTGATTGAGGAAATGTGAATTTCCCCACTCGTGCTGCACCACGCACTGAGGACTCAATGAAAATCAAGGTGCAGTTGAAACCTCGTTAATACCAGTCGATACAACTTGCAATGAAACTGTTTCCTACTGCACTAATTAAGCCAAATGTAAACAGGTAACATGAAAATATCAACAATTTAAAAAAAAGCTTTAGAGTTCCAGAAGCAAAACTTGAGGAAAATATTGCTGCATGGCATTTTCATGCTATATTGATAAATGTAAGTATGGTACACTTTTCTCAACCTGTTAAACCCTTGTAGGGTTGTGATCTCCAGGGTTGGAGGAAGGTACACCTTAGACCACTCACCAATTATTCCAACACTAATGTCTGTGGACTGTGGGAGGACTACAGGGATCTAGAGAGAACCCAAACATGCAAACCCCAGAATGAAAGACCCTGGAAAAGATTCAAACCCAGGACCTCTTTGCTACAAGGTAAACTGTACACTGCACGATTTTTGCCCAAAGCATTTGACCTAAATCACAAAAGTAGCAGTTTATGCTTAATGCGAAATAAGCAACAGTGTATAATAAACAATATAGATTATGTTAAAATGATTTAAACGATATAAAAATTTCCTTAGCCACAAGAGATGCTTAGCTATTTGTAGATGGCAACAGAATATGCAGGAAGGAAGCTTTTAGAAACTATGATAAAGAGTACACAGTATTACATAAATCGTGCAATAACCAAAAAAACAAACAAAACAAAAACCTCCATCACTGTGTATAAACTTCGTATAGAGAAGTGGTTGACTAGTGAAAGCCGGCAACCAGAAAATAAAATGTCAAACGTTTATTCAAAAGTAAGAAACACAAGTGGAGCAGCTCTTGAAAGAGCTTTCAGAACCACCGCAGGAAGTTCATTTTTTCCACTGGTGAGTCAGCTGCGCCAGGAGGACAAAAAAGGAAAGAGATTTGGAACGGCCGCAGCAAGCTGGATGCCACAGACGTCTGGATGTAAAATCGAGTAAGTGTGACATTTGGAAAGGTGACTAAGCTGATAGCATAAATAAGTAAATAATGCAGGAGTCACGAGTAACTGCTAATGTTCCGATAATGTTGCCTTTAAGCTGGGGACAGGAATGCAGGGGAGGCTCCACTGCCTGACATTTGCATACAGCTTTTCACTTTTTAGACTTTCAGTCCCTGAATCTTACATCAGTGTTTCTTGCCTTCGATCTAGAGTCGGCCCCTTGCCTGTCCGTACCGGCCAGATGGGTTAAATTAAAGCCGGCTCTGTTGTCCTTCCAACAATTACTAACTTTGGAGTTTCTGCCCAGAATTAAGCACCTGTTTCTTTCCAAATCAAAGAAACAAACCCATAAAAGAGTTGTCTTCTGAGTTGTAACTGTGTCACTGAGTGCTGCTGAAAGTGGAACGGATCACCAGATCACTTTTACACATATCTGATGCATTTGCACGAAATTCCATTATTTAAAAGACATCCTGTCATCTCTTAACCGGGTGCTCGTTCTGAATCCTGCCTCTGTTTTTTTGCATGTCTTCTTCTAACTGACTCCAGATGTTCTTTTCCACGACACAATGAAGAACCCTCTCAGCCACACGCTAGTTCTGAATGGCTCCAGCTTTCATTTTATCATGATGCACAAGTGCAGTCTGAGAGCAAAGACTTGCTCCCCTGAAGAGATTTACTGCAGTATATCCATGGTAACAGCTCACGGGTCAAACCCCAGTCAAAGGCTCTCTGGAATAAACAGTCCTGTTGAATGTCCTTTAACCAAAGCTAGATAATTAATGCACGTCTGATGATGTAAGCAATGAATGTTGGGTCTTTTATTTTATGTTTGTGCATAAAACAGTCAGTCAGTAAAACAGAAACGGGCAACCAAGTCTATTCTCATCAGATTCTGAATTACGACTGGCAGGAAGAAAATCATTTTTCAAAGCCTCAATAAGTTCTCCCCATATACAAATTTGACAGAAATGCACAGAAAAATTATGACCAGAACCACACAACTTTTAGCTTGACCCACCCCTTCCAATCAACCAACTGGAAACTCAAAGGCCTCATCGTTTTACAAATCGGTAAAATGCACCAAACTAATGTCCACCCAAGTTGAGCTGAAAATGCTCGACTTTGGTGAGGAAGTTGTTACTGTAGGAAGAAAGTTTGAAGTTTTGACACTTAGAGGAAGCACATAAGGTTTGGGAAACTGCCAGAGGCACATCAGCAGTTCATTGCTTCAACAGAGAGCTAGGCTTTGGCGGGGGCCAGTAAACTTTTTTGCTTTTTGCAGCTTTGGTTGTTTTGTAGCTGATATCTTCTGCCACAGAACATGAATTCCTCATCGGCTTGGGGACTTTTTATCCAATTAGCAAAGGGCTGAATACATCCAGAGCAAACTTTAGTAGATAACAGGAAGACTAAAAGGAGCACAGCAAGCTTACTCTGTTTTATTGTTTTAAGCCTTCAACCTCTGTCATGGAACATGTTTTATTTTGGGAAAGTTGAGTCTACATTCTTTAGGGAAAGAACAAGAATGACGTTTACAGCGTAATTCGCTAATTGTGGTAATATAAGATGGTAAAGATGCCTTGTTCTGGTACTAAAATAACCGAGATTAATTTTAGAGCCATTATTTTCTCAAATACACAAATGGAGGAAAGCTACCTCTATTCCCAATATATTCTGATAGACAATTATTTACAGTAGGAAGGCCAGAAGAGGAAATTAACACTGTAAATATTTTGCACTGATAGAGAAATCCAAATTGGCAAAAAATCTGTGTTGACATATCAGAAATTTACTAAACCTATACTTAGAAATAGACCACAAATACCCATGAACCCATGGCACAAGGAACCCAAGAGCATTTAACAGTGTTGTACAGCAGAATAACATTAAACTGAAAGGGCACTGAGAGTATTAAACCAGCCAAGGCTAGCGTCTTGTCATAGTGCTGTACGACAGGGCACTGTGCACAGAAAACTCCATCTTTCCAGAGCTTTTAGTTTTCTAATAACATGGTGTTATTCTGCTGCTAAAAATGACGCACCAAATCAATGAAAGACTGGCTAGGAGCATTTCTAAACAACAAGTAAAAAGCATGTATATTATCAGCACTGTTGTTCTGGAAACAAGACATATGCTCTTTTTTTTTTATATAATCAAGCAAAACAATAACAGAGATGCTTATTAATGTCAAATGGAAAGTTGCATGACCCTGTAATCCAAGATTTTGAGCAGCAACATTAGTAGTAATGACAGTACCAGAAAACATCCGGACAGTGAGTCATACAGCTTTCTGAAAGCAGGAACACAGCTGACCACAAAGCACCACGACAGGGGAACAATGTACAGTTGGCAGGGTAAAAAAACCTCTTTCACTGGGCAGCGGACATTTCTGTTGCCTTGAGGACTGAAAGCCAACAAGTGTTCAGAAAAACAATAAAACAGAACGTACTTAACAAGAGGACATTAAGCAAAACACAAAACAGACTAACGTAGCATTTTAATCAAATAAGCAAAGCAGAACCGATTGATTTTATCATGCAATTAAGGGATTATGTTTACATTGGCTGAAAAAGATGTAAATAATGAAATGTCAGCAATGAGGTAGACACTTCATTACACTTACGACTGATGTTTTTGCCTCATATTCAGCACCCTCCACAATGATAGACACCCTGATAAAGAGGAATAAAGAGCCAGTAGAGAACAACAATGAGTTTTTGAGCAACAAACTCTCATGCCCACTGTTACGTATGGTGGAAGATCTGTGATGCTGTGGGCCCGTCTTTCTACCAAAGACCCTGAGAACCTTGTTAGGTGGCCTGGCATCAGAAACTCTTTGAAATACCTGAATGTTTAAAAAAAAAGGAAAATCTGGTGACCTCTAGCAAAAAGCTGAAAATGGGCCATCACAGGGTCTCTCAACCGGATCATGATCCAAAACATAGGCCCTAATTGAATCACAGTTTTAATTAAATAAATAACATGCATTTTCCTCCCATGACAGATAAGCTGAAGACGACTGATGGATGGAAGTTTGATTTTTTTTTACATTTTCAGAGTAAGATTAAGCTGCTCCAACAAATCAAAAAATAATTAAAAGACATTTCACACATCTCTTCCATTTGTGTTCTAGTTTTGCTGAAAAAATGCAGATTTAACAGGACGTAGAGTAGAGCTGCCTAGCATTTGTGAAAGCTGTAACTAACAACATCATTGGTAAAACATACATTAATGACTCGCATTTTACAAACTAAAGCTGCATTTTCCTTCTTATTGTCTTTCTCTTCCGTCGCGATGCTCAAACACCAACGAAATCAGGTTAGTGCAGTGAAGCTCCATCTGATAGGCCAAATATATTACAGCACAACACGTATTACAAGCATTTACAAAACTTTGTGTTTGATATTAAAATGAGAGAAATGTGTTTTATATTGTCTGGCCGTTATTTTCAGTGCCCTTCCAAAAATTGCCACAAAGAAGCTTATTATCATCGCATTATTTTGTGCTTTTAAAGGAAGAAAATTTGGACTCTCTGCTGAAGACGGAACATCAGCAGGGACAACCCAGACGTGGTGAACTAAGGAACAGATCATCTGTCATTTGATTCAAATTGGCAGTATTTTCGAATGGTAAATGGACTGAACTTGTATAGAGCTTTCTAATTATTACTCAAAGTGCCCTACAACTACAGCCACGCTCACCCAGCTGCACTTACATTCACATGCACCCATTTGCAGATCAGTAGGTTGTGGTGTTGTGGGCCTTGCTCAATGGCACAGATGACAGGAGGAGGAAGCTGAAATCAAAACCTACAACTTTCTGATTGCCTGAATCTTCCCAGTGACCCCCAGCGGCCCACAATAAGGTCTACTATCCAATACATCAGTAATTACCTCTACTACTAATGAAGTACACTATAAACCTCTTATGGGCTTCACGAACAGACACCCAGTTGAAACCATGTGACAGCCCCTTGAGTCTCCACCAGACCCCCCACAACCACAGAAAGCCCTGTCTCTCTGAGGCAGCCCATGATAAATAAACACAGGCGCTGCCATAGCAACCTGGCTCCAACAATGCCAGGCTGCTCAGCCCTGAGCAGCGACTAGTGTTACCCTACCTCAGGAAATCGATCTCAAAGTTTACCCTTAGCGTAGCTGGCGGTCTCAGCAGTCTGCTCTCAGACTCCAAGCACATTTAGACGCACTTAAGTTGCAGCTTTAGATGTACAATAAATAAAATGGTAGACATGGCTTGCATTGGCTGCCCACTTTAATGTGGACAGGAGTAAATAAACCACAGTGGTTCCCAGAAACAGAATGGGGAATTAGACCTAAAAGCTTTAAAAGGGGATTGTAAACAGAAGCGCAAACATAGGGAATAATTTTCAAGCCAAAACTAGGTCGAAGGGTAAAAGAAACCGAGCCAAACTAGCTCATTACATTTCACTGATATAAATGTCTGGGCTGTAACTTGAGCCACGGCCTCTAAAGGTTGAGTTGTGCCCCTCCTTTGCAACCTGTTCCAGTGTAGCTGCTGAGGCCTGATGATCGAGTGTCACCCTCTTTGTCTGGGCTGCACTCAGCGTTGCTGGGTCAGGACAAACGACCACAAGATACACAATACAGCTTTCATTGACAAGTACTCGGGCCGGAAATTTTCCTAGATATTAAAAGGAAATGTTTGATGGGATACTGATGCAGTTATATCTGCCATAACACTACAATGATTAGTTTGTTTAATTCAGTTCCCTATCTGAGCATTTATTGAGAAAACAGTTGTTTCTTTGTAAAACTAATTTATACAGAAAATGAATCCTTGAAAAAAGTAGACATACATACGTATTTTCAGAATTAGAAAAAAGTCTTTCATGTGAAAATTTAATACTTGCTCAGTCAATCCGTTTTTAATGTTTGGATCCAAAAGTTCACTATGAGGCACTTTGGCCCGGCACTGACTGTTGTAAAGTGCTATACAAATAAAATTCAATTGATAAACGTTTGGTAGATATGTCCGCAGTGGTCAGACTGTAAATATAGAACCTGCAAAAACCATAACCTGTGAAGGACAGGTGGACGGACAAATGGATGAACGGAAGGACAGAAGGATGGAAAACTGGATTTTGTGGACAAATGGAGATACTCATTGACACGGGGATGGACAAACACATCAATGATAAGACAGAAACAGATCAAAAATGGACGGATGGATGGATGGATTGACGATGGACGGACAGTTAAAAGTAATGGATACAAATACAAATATTTTTCCATACCGAGCCTCAATTGTTGCATATTAATCCAGCCCTTAATATAATTCTATACTTTTCCAGACTTCCTATCAGCCCTGTATTTAAATAATCAACAGGCCAATAGAATCAGCTTTATATACTATAATTCCCTGAGTCTAGCTTTACAATTTCTTCATTCAAATTAAGAAACTATTATTTTTAAACAATAATTTTCCAGATCAATTAAGATTTTAGATTGAATTGTTATTTCTCTGCAAGATCCAGGCTATAATCTCAGCCAGTTGAAGCCAAGTGTTGAGGAGACAACGCTCAGCTGATGTTGCACTATTTTACTCATATGTAGATATCTGGACAAATAATGCAAATATATGTCCAAGATGTGTCTTAAAATCAATGATTTGTAGAAAACTGTAGAAGCCAAAATATTTGTAGAACAATGGGTTTGCAAAAATAGCAACTGGAGTTTCATGCCTCAGCAGACAGGAAAAAACCTCTAAAGAAACTTGAAATAAAAACATTTAGGCTGGTCCATGAGCAGTTAAAGGACAACTCAACTGGACAAGACGTGTCTGGATATTTTAAGATGAAACTAGAGAAGTTGTAGAGGGAGACAGCAACATGAAATGAATCATAACTTCCAGTATAATCAGCCTTTCAGCACAAAAACCTGGAACTGGCACACAGGAAAGGGTGAGGAAAACATATTAACGAAGTTCAGCAAAAAGGAAAACCACCCGACATTTAGGCTGTAGGAGTCATAGGAGTGATCAAACCCTCTGTCCAAAATGTTTCAGAACTGCTCCCGGAATGTGGTGCTGTTTATTGTCTGAGACTCCTCATACCTGCTGCCGGGCCGGAAATCAGACCCCGCTACTGGCCAAATGTGGGTAAATTTGTGAATTGGCAAGAACATTTCACCAAGCTACAGTGAAGGGTTTGAAATGTGAACCGGACCACAGCGTTCAATTTCAAATACTGACCTAAACTCTGGTATAAAACCGTTGGGGGAACCACCAACCGTTCATGAAGAGTCAAGGGATGAACCTTAAATGTAAAGTCTGATATGTTAACAGTAAAAACAAACACATACCAGTGAAGAGCATCCAGTCAATGCTTTGTTGAAAATGCTGCCTTTGCCATTCCATACCGTCGCAGTTTTAGTCATTTTGCACCCAACCTTTTCAAAAACATTTGCACCTGCTTTGATAACCAATGAAAGTATTTTATAATCCTTTCGTGTCTACTGTAAGGGGATGTTTTCATTTGACTTCAGTAAACGGCACTTACCAGAAAGCCGCTGAGGGTCATTTTAGTTTAACCAGGGGTTGTAATCCGTCACATTTCGTAAAAGTCAACTGTAGTAATCAGGGATCAGAATAGAATCGCCCAACTTAAATTAACTAGTTTCAGCACAATTATTCATTTTTATAATTCTTTAAATAATACGTAACTAGCTACCTAAATATCCTGGTATACAATGTGAAGATACATTGGAACAAACCGGTTTGTTTACAGCTATGAGATGGCAACACGTGGACAAAATTAGGTGCAGAAATTGTCAAAGTGCGCAACATGACACTCATGGTAAATTTTTGCATTTCTTTTGCACTAAAGTACTTTTTTAGATAAGCTTTTTATAAAAACCCTGACATTGACATTCTACAACTTTCTGACCCGCTGCCATCGGGCGAATGGTACCACGACGTCAGCAGAACCACCAGACTACTAAACAGCTATTGAAATGCTGAACTGGTTTTAGGATTATGCATTTTACATTACGGAATTTATTTGATCTGTTTTCTATTTTACCATCTTTCCTATTCCAATGGACCCCTGAGAAATGCTGGTCCATTTTGCTACATGCTGTAAGTTGTGGAGAGTAATGACAATAAATTGATATGAATGACTGAAATCCTGACTGAAGGATACATCACGTCAATTTATTTCTGCCCTAGAAGGTTTTGATTCGTTGTCACACCAGTCTCGACTTGCTTGAAAGCATTTCGAAGGCTGGCTGTGGAGCCCTGCAATCCTTGAGGGCAGGCTGCCATCTTTAAAACTAGGCTTATCCTCGCAAGCTTAAAAAACATAAAAAGTAAAGCTCTCTGTTTATATACAGATGGAGTAACCGCTTACTGCATCCCCTCATGGTTGGCCCCACGATGATCTCATCCGTTTCACACAAAAGAGCCTGGAGGCTCGTTCCCCAGGGGTGAAAGACGCTCCCTCTGTGTGCAAGCAACAGATGACGGCGTGTTTACGTTATTTCTCCAGGAGCTCTGCCATGCACATCTGATCTCCAGCAACAGCTGCTGAAGATGACATTCAGCAAATGAGAACCATGCAGATACTGTAAATACGCTGCTGATCCATCGCTGATCCTACAGCCTTTGGCAAAAATGATCGAATCACCAGTCTTGAAGGATGCACTTTCAGTGGGTTTAATTGTGTCCAGAAAAAAAGCAGATCACAGACATGACACAAAACTACAGTCATTCTAAGTGGCAACTTTCTGGCTTTAAGAAACACTCAAAGAAATTAAGAAAAACTTTAGGGTAGTCAGTAAGTCACGTTTTTAGCTCAAGCAGAGAGACAAAATTATGGAATCACAACAAAAGAACACTTCAACACATCACTTGTACTTTGTTGCACCACCTCTGGCTTTTATAACAGCTTGCAGGCTCTGAGGCATGGACTTAATGAGTGACAAACCGTAGTCTTCATCAATCTGGCACCAAATTTCTCTGATTGCTGTTGCCATTTTCTTCAACTTCCACCACAGATTTTTATTGGATCTAGATCCAGACTATTTGCAGGCCATGACATTGACCTATGTGTCTTTCTTTGTTGAATGTTTTCACAGTTTTTGCTCTCTAGAAAGATGCATTATCATCTTGAAAAATGATTTCATCAACCCAAAACATCCTTTCAATTGATGGGATAAGAAAAGTGTTCAAAACGTCAACATAAACTTGTGCATTTATTGAAGATGTAATGACAGCCATCTCCTCAGTGCCTTTACCCGACATGTAGCCCCATTTCATCAATGACTGTGGAAATTTGCATGTTTTCTTCAGGCAGTTGTCGTTTTCTTCTGTTTAGGTGTTAATAATGGCTTACATTTAGCTTTTCTGTATGTAAATCCTAGTTCTTTTAGGCGGTTTCTAACAGTTCGGTCACAAACGTTGTCTCCACTTTCCTCCCATGTGTTCTTCATTCGTTATGCTGTACATTTTCTGTTTTCAAGACATTGCTTTAAATTTTCTGTCTTGCTGTTTTGATGTCTTCCTAGGTCTACAAATATGCTTGCCTTCCACAACCTTCCCATGTTGTTTGTACTTGGTCCAGATTGTGGACAGTGTGAACAACCAACATCTTTTGCAACACTGCGTGATGATTTACCTTCTTTAAGAGGTTTGATAATCCTCTCCTTGGTTTCAATTGACATCTCTTGTGTTGGTGCCATGATTCATGTCAGTCCACTTGGTGCAACAGCTCTTTAATATGTTATCACTCCTTTTTAACTGCAGACTAATGAGCACATCTAATCTGATGCAGGTGTTAGTTTTGGGAATGAAAATTTCCAGGGTGATTCCATATTTTTTTCCCTCTGCTTTAGCTAAAGACGTGACTGTTACTAACTACCACAATGTTTATTCTTCATTTCTTTTAGTGTTTCTTAAAGCTAGAAAGTTGCCACTTAGAATGATTGTAATTGTGTGTCATGTCATTGATCTGCTTTTTTTTTTGACAAAATTAAGCAACTGAAAGTACATCCTCCAAGACTGGTGATTCCATAATGTTTGCCAGAGGTTGCATGTAGAGCCCTGACAGCTCTGCATAAATATGCACCCAAAATTATTTCTGGAGGACCGCATTAATGTTTCAGGTTTGTCTCTGCAGACCCAGAGTCCGCTTCAAGTGGCACTTTGCAGCTTTGGGCTTCAGAGGATCTGAAGAACAAAGTGGCACTCCCTGCCACCTGTCAACGCAATATGGTGTCAGCAGTGGTGGTCCGACTCAGTGCAAGCTGCCAGCGAGGCGGCAAAACACAGAGAGACCAGACTGGCTTACGCTCTAACAGGGTGGGAAAGGGATCTAAGGAGGAAAAAAGCTAAAGCTGTAGATGTTGCCGCCATGTGGTGAACCAAGAGCTCAGGTTGGTGAAAGAACCTAATAACTAAATGTGTTACTGAGGCACTAAAGACTCCATAAGACGGGAAGCATGTGCTGTGTGTCTGCCGGGCGATAAAGTTGATGTTATCATATCTATCTGTTAAAAGCATCTAACATTTTGCAGCGTTGAGCAAAGGAAATGTTTCTGCTATCCGCAGCAGGTCTTTATCTCGCCTGGTTTTTTTTAGACCCTGGCAGCTATTTTACCCACACATATTGGTATATGACCATTTATTTCAAATGGAAGTGGCTGTAATGGTCAACAAGCTTTCTGTGTTAAACAGATAAATTGACACTTTTCCTACAGATGAGGTTTTAAAAAATACCTCGCAAAAGTATATTTTGGTTTGGACTTTGACTAGGCCATTCTGCAACATGAATATGCTTTGATCTGAGCAAGGCCATTGTAGCTCTGGGTGTAGGTTTAGGGTTGCTGTCCTGCTGGAAAGTCTTTTGCAGCCTCTAAACAGGTTTCATTCATTATATTTAGCTCCAGCCATTTCCCCTGCTGAAGAAAAGCCTCCCCATAGTATTATGCCGCCACCACCATGTTTTACTGTGGGGGTAGTCTTTCAGAGTGATGTGCAGTGTTGGGTTGGTGTCAAACTTTGGATATAGGCCAGAATGTGGTCTCATCTGACCAGAGAACCTTCCTCCACATATTTGCTGTGTCTCTTACATGGTTTGCAGGAAAGCATGTAGGGGACTTACTTTGGCTTCCTTCAACAATGATTTTAAGCTTTCTAGCCTTCCATAAAAGCCCATTAGTTGTGTGAAGTGCATGCCTCATAGTTGTCCTTGCAACTGATTCTTCTACAAGAGGTGTGGATCTCTGCAGCTCCTCCAGGGTTACATGGTTACATCTCTTGCCTGCTTCTGAGTTTAATGCTCTCCTTGTCCACCAGTTTAGATAGACGGCCAGTACAGATCGAAATGTTCAATGCTGGGATTTTGTCTTAGAACTTTACACTGCTTTAAACCTCTGAGGCCTTCACAGAAACGCTGGCTCTACACTGTAATTACACACATTTGGACTATCTGGAGTGACTTCTGGAGGCAATTGCTTGAACTGGATTTTATTCAGGGGTGTCGGTGAAGGTGGCTGAACACATATGCATGTCACACCTCAGACTTTTATTTGAAAAAGACAACAATTTCTTTTAAATACTTTCAAATCTGTGGTGGTAATGTGGAAACAATTTGACCATGTGACCTACAAATACTATCCTAATATTTCCATGGAAGAACTTTATTTAAACAAAAATGTAACAAATAAAATATTAAAGCTGTAATAAAGAAGATTTATTCCTCTCTTCTGCAGTATGACAAACATTCCAGACACTTTGCCAACAGTTTTTGCTCCCCTCGGTTATGAGTCAAAGTTTAGTCCAACAGCAGGTTTTACATAATAGCACCAAAGCCAAGTGCAGCGTCTAAAAGCCAATCATGTTTGATGCCTGCGGTTAAGCTGCACAAGCACATGTATCAGGGATAGGTGTGGTTATTAAACAGGAAAGTGACGCGCTTCAAGTGTTTGATGATTTATATCAACATCCGACGCCTTCCGGTAGGCTAAGCTTGGCAGCAGATGACTCCACCAGGACGGTGGTCCGACTCTGTGATTACAGGTAAATATGAGGTTTTGAAGTGGAGCAACAATACATCAGGAGCTGCAGCAAAGAGCAGAAACTCCATAAGACGGCCTCCTTCCTAAAGCGTGACAACCCCGGCAGACAGAGAGCATTCTTTCCACTGCGAGCAGAAGAGCCTTGCTCACTAGCAAACAACTGGCACGCCACTGCAAGGGCCAGAGGAGGGAAACCGGTTGGCTAAAGGTTGTTTTTTCTGTTTCCTTTCCTCGATCACAAGATCCACCTTGATGATCTTTGACTAGACGCAGTCTCCCTGAAGTTAATATGTATTAAGACAGGCTAACAGGCACTGCAGCATCAAATATGTCATCTATTTAATCATTTAAGGGTGGCAGAATCCGATAAAAGGCTCTTAAAAGAGCCTTAAGTGGAACACCTCATCTCTACAGGCTGCTTAATAGCAGACCTCGGTACTCACTGTTGTGGAAAATGTTTCCGGACAAGAAGTTAGGACATTTCTCTGGAAAAACATATAAAAATTCCCTGTTTAAAACAATAGCAGAAAAAACGAGCAATTACAGCTAAAATACAAATAAAGACCCAATAAAAACAATAAAAAATAGCTTCTCTCTACAAGGCGCTAAATAACCAGAGAATGTTTCAGAGCCAAACGTCAGGAGTGACGCTCTCAGCTTGGAGTCGGTACAGGTGCAATTTGCATATTTACAGCAAACATAATCAGTTCAATGTCTACAAAAAACAAAAAAAGGACTTCACAGTATAGTCAGAAACTGGCAATTTCCCAGCATAAGCTGAACAAAACAGTGGCATAATTAAAACTATTAGATCCTATTTAACTGCTGTAGATATCAAAGAAGAATATATCATATTACTGCTATATTGGAGAAAAACGGCTTCAAAGCAATCTTCAAAAAATTATTCAGATTTGATGATTTGGCGGAAATAACTAATGAACACACCGCCAGCTTTGTGAAGCCTGTATATCTGGGTATAATACCTGAGGAGCACCCATCGTCTTCAACCGTTGAGAAACAGCATGATCAACTCAGACAGAAATGAACAACAACGGTGCTTCAAAATCAAAAAGGAAAACATTTAACCTTATGTGCACCAAACTTAGGAGCTGAGGAGATATTTGATTGTAGGGAACAAGATCGTTTTCCCTGTTGATGAAGACCCTGGATCCACATTACGAGAACTTCCACCAAAACTGGTTCCAGTGCTAAACCACTTCTGGTGTTCGCTTATTTACCAGGTCTTTGTTTTTGTTAACAATCACAAAAATGTGGCTTCAGATGGACAGATTTTGACGTCACAATGCATGGATTGCCCAGACCAGAAAACCTGCAGCTGTGGTCAGATACTTCTTGTTTCCAATACCAAAGCACAGACTCTGGCACCGAAACGCTGAACTTTGATTGGCAACTAGCTACGTTCTGCTGTCGTCAGGGGCTGGAGGGGAAAAACAGACGCCTTGTAAATGTATTCATACCTCTCTGATACCCCTAAATAAAATTCATTGTGATCAACTGTATTCTCAAGTCTCCTAATTAGTAAACAGCCGTCGCCTGACTAGGGAACACAGTAGACGGGTCAGGGAGAAGGTTTTGGTAACTCTGAAGGAGCTGCAGCTGTACTAACACAGTTATTACTAAAAGAAAAATACCCCTGCTTCCCATTTTCCACACAGCAAACAGGTGGATGAAAATGCTGCAGTCAGATGAGACCCAAACAGAGCCTTTTGGCCTACATGCAATATTTACCCACCATCGCGACATGGTAGTTGCAGCATCATGCTGTAGGTATACAACTGACACCCAGACTGACTGAGCCAGTCTAAAAACCGGGCGTCATTTTCCTACTTTGTGTTGGTCTATCATGGAAAATCAACATTTCTGACTGATGCTTGTGGTTTAAACATAATAAAATATGGAAAACTTCAGGAATTTGAATTACTGGTGACATGAAGTGAGTTCTACAAAAAGGGTTGTTTTTGAACAAAAATAGAAAAGGAGAGATCCGATTAAACTGACATATTTTCACAATAGAAAATGAACAAAGTGCTTAAGAATTCAAAACAGTGAAATGCATCAAGATGAATCATATTTGTTAAGAAATTAATCATAAATTGAATTAAATAAGGAGTTTGGGTTCTTTTCACAAGGAAGTTATGGTGCATAATGAACATAATAATGAAACCATTAGTGCAGCCAGTGGTCTGAAAGTCCCTTTAAAAGGCAAATGTTTTCTTGGTAAAAAACCATACGGAGTAGTAAAAGCAACATCCTCTAAACTACTTACCATTAGATGGTCTTTTTCTGAAAGGGTTAATATAGGTGGGTTTTATTCTTATTAAACCTGTAGAGGCTAATTTGGTCTTGAACTCAACTTTTATCCCCCTAAATTCCCACCTGCTTTAATTGGAAATAAAAACAAAAGAAAATATAATAAAATATGAGGAATCCCTTTACAGATCAATTTCTTTAAGCCAGCTTCAGCTTGGATCGAGTATTTCATCTTCACTGCGACCTGTTTCGGACGTCTGATTTAAAGATCTCACCCACCTTTACTAAATATCTTTATTGTTTGTTAATCGGGCGGGTTTGAACTTAAACTTCCATACCAGATGTTAGGATATCTGTGGATTCTTTTTGCCATTTGAGGGATAATATCTGAGATCTGACAGTTATTGCAACAAAGATTGAAATGTGAAGTAAAATTAAAATCAAGCACTTGTAAAATCTAATTTTCCTCTCTTTATCAAAGGATTGGCAGACACCTCTGAAGCTTTAACAGAAACACTCCTCTCACCTCCCCTCCAACAATGACCTCAGGCGTTTCTCACATTCATTGAAATCCTTATTTGACTTTTGCCCTGGCAACTAGTCAGTACTCCAGCTTGATCCTGCTTCATTAGCACCGCATCATTTCCTTAGTCACCTGACAGAGGCTTCGGACAAGCAGTGGTGGTGACAAAGTGCAAGTTCAATGTACACAAAGCCACAGCTCAGCCACCGTTGACCCACTTTATGTCTGCAGCCTGTAGCAGAACGGAGGAGCAAAACCTTCCCTGCGTCCACTCCTTGTTTCCATCTCCTGTCGAGCCAAGCCGACGTCAGCCGACAAGTTATTGCTGTGTGTGTTTCTACGTGGCAAGGACTCTGAATTCTGCCGGAGCAATTTCCAGCATTCCTCACACTCCAAATGCCCCGATTTATCCAGTTAGGATGCAACATTCCTGCAGCCACCTCACACTACCCAATTAGAAAAATAAGAACGCTTCCTGCACAATATGTAAGGAGGTGCCACGCACAGCAGTAACGGTACGCACACAACAATCAGCAAAGCCGTGATGGGAAGACCAGGAAGGAATTTACCCTTGGGGCTTACACTCCTGCCGGCTGGCATAAACTCAAGTGCTGAGGCATAGATATGTGAGCACCTCGGCTCTGGATTCAATAGCATTTGTCCTCATTATACACCCACACAGCCACAAAAGGGGAAAAAAAAAGCTTCACATACTCATGTGATTACACAAACTCCCTTCTGTCAGGCTATGTGCATTAACAGTACAAATCAGAAGCCTACACCTACCAGCGTGAATGGCACGTTAGCTAATGAGGCACTTGAACCCTTTTCTCGAGGTGGAAGGATGAAATTAACAAACAAGTCATAAATAATTCACCCAGGGTTGGGTATATACATTGACTCCAGCTAATATTAGGATAAATGTCTCCCAGGTTGTAAAAGAATCTCACCCTTTTTGTGGAAAGCAACAAATTCCTGTTATATTTCTGGCTGGATACTTGGCCACTCAATGGTGGATCTCATTTAAAATGACTTTTTTTCCTGGCATAAACCTGCCCTATAGGCATTGCTCAGACTTTTTAAGTAGAATTGAGGACTGGGTCACTCCTGAAGCTTGACATTTACCTGCATCGTTCATTCTAAAACCCATTTTAATCAGCGTTTGTTATGGTTGTGTTGCTGGAACACACAACTCCTCTAGCTTCAATCACCAAGCTACTCATTTGAGATAAAGCCAAATTGAAAAAAAAAAATTAATGGTAATCCCTGAGCATGATGCTGCCACCACCATGCTGGAAGGTTGATGCAGTTTTCTTAGGTTTGAAAGCTTCGTCTTTCCTCCTTCAAACATGCTTCTTCTCACTGTAGCCAAATGGCTCATTCGTTGTCTCACATAAATTGCGTGTTTCTTTGTCCAGAGGATGGCCTTTAAGCATATTGATCTGTGTTTAGGATAACTGTCCGATTGGATCTCATCTCTGTGTCCAACGTTTCAACCATCTGATCCAAATTTTTACTCTAAAAGCAAAAGAAGCTAATCAGGATGTTTAGGAACAACAGAAGAACAAGCTTCTGAACACCATTGCCACTATAAAGTGAGTTTAACATCAATGTGGACTCAGAGGGTGCTGACCAAATAAAAAAGTCAAAATCAACACCTTCAAGCAGCAACAAAAATTTCAGGCTGCCCACACTGACAAGCCAAATGCTTTCTGGAGAAAGTGTCTATGGTTAATTCACAATAAATGACAGGAAGTCCATTTGAGGTAGTATATGCGATGATTTAAAACTCAAGAACATTGTGCTAACTATCAGACATGGAAGTGGCAGCATCATGCTAAGGATCTGATAGCGCTAATTGGTCAAAACTGCAAGTAGTATGTTTGGAGGCGTAAAGATGAGGACTTGCAACCTACAAACACTGCACCAAGTGTCAAATATGGTTGTAGCATTATCATACTATGTGTTTGTTTGATTGAGCTTATTTTTCAGAATGACACCGTAAAAGCGTCAGGGATGGTTGTGGCTGCATTATGCTGTGGGGCTGTTTGACTTCCAGTTGTACTGGTGCAATGCATGGAACAATGAAGGAGGAGCACATACACATTCTTCAACATCACCTGAAATCCACAGCTTGATTGGAAAGTTAACAGATTATTGGCTTTTGAGAATGGATAATTATGCCAACCACACAGCAGAAGTGGTTTTAGGATGGGATGGATAAAGCAGACCAACATTAAGCTTTTGGAATGACTGCAATGTCAACCTTATTGGTTAAAGTGTCTGATTTCTCTGCAACATGCTGGGCATTTCTAAATATTATTGGGTGGGTGTATAAAGCTGAGCGTTTCTGTATATTTTTAGCCATGTGTAGATTTGAAAAAAAAAAACAAAACAAAGAAACAACAAATTCAAACTTATATAGGTCAGCATTTGTTCCAGCAAGTTAGCCTTATGCCAGAACACCGACAGAGCAATAATTACCTGGATAAAAGCTAGCCGGCTAACTTAAAAGGAAGTCGGGTTAACAGTTCCTCATCTTGTGCTCCGTCTCTACCAGAGTTAAACATCAACACCTCCCCGATATAAATGCTATGTTTTACAAGATTGCATTAAAATTCAAGCAGGAAGTTCAGAGGGCGATCGCGCCTGAGAGCAGACACCTGCGGAGGTTCAGACAGGCTGACTATCAGGCGTCAAGGAGGGCCCAAACAGGAGGAGGAGGAAAGGAGGGCTCCTGTGTTCCCAACTGTTGCATCCGAACCCACAACTAGGTCAACGTCGGTGCGGGAAACACACACCACCGCTGCCAAAACAAAGCCAGTCTCCTCGCCCCCAGTGATCCGCCCGAGCGGAGATACGTGGCTCTGCCTGCCTCTCTCTCTCTCTCTCTTTCCGCGGTCAGTTAACAGCTCCGCGGTGAAAAGTGCAGACGGAACACCCGAAGTCTGTCGACACGCAGCTACAATCTTCATAAAACACTTTCATTACAATGTATAAACCCCGCAACTTACTCCGTTTAGTCACCAGTTTCGCCATATTGTAAAACGTGAGAACTCACCAGCTGTTTACGCTGCAACAGGAGACTATGTTGACATGAAGGCAACTTGCTGATTCACCGCTTTGTGTATTCCGTTTCGACGAGCACTTTGCGCGCAGAGAGAAGCGGCGGCTGGTTCTTTTACGCCTCTTGTCAAACTTCAGGCCACTTCTTCTCACACTTTCATCTGAAGTTGTCGGCGGAGGCAGGCGCCATGTTTTGTGTCTGCGCTGATAGTTTTGTAGGAGATCTCTCCTTCTAAACCTCTCTCTCGTAGCCTGGAACCGCCCAGCGAAGAGGAGCGGCCACAGCTTGTCCCCGCTTTAACTGACATGGGCTGGCTGCCAACGCCGCTAGCAAGCCGGCGTGCGTACTTCCGGGTGCTTCCGGAAGCTCTTTTCAAAATAAAATTTAGACTTATATAGTGGTTTATAAAATAAAAGCACGATGCATCTGTAGGGATTTTTTTTTAGTAACCCAATTTTTATTTAAACATGCTCCATGGGTTTCATCTTACATAACTTCTAAAAATTCTATTTTGAAATATTACATTTTTTTATTGTCTGTCCTTTGTAGTGTACCAAGGGACGAAGTTGAGACAGTCCAATAAATTGTTAAATATTAATTTTACCTAAAATAAAAATGTGTTGAATGCATTGAATACATTTTTTAACTTATATTAACGTGTTAGTAATTATCTAATTAAATGTCACAATTATTCATTAAGGCTCAATTACTCATGAATTCCCATTATGTGTTAAAATCAAACATGAATTATAAAAAAAAGCATAAGAAGAAATAATAATAACATAGGTTTACCTCAGTTGTGGAAGTCTTTTAGAGCCGTCTTCAAAGAAGTACAGGTTCCAAGATCTTCTGTAATAAGGTCTGAAAGAACGCCAAAATGTTCTCCCACAGGTGAAAGGGAGTTTGTTACGATGTTCAGGAACGAACCAGGAACCACCGACGCTCAATCCTACCATTAAGTGGAAACTTCTAGAACACTAGTATCAGCTTTCACGGTGAAGCAAGAGTATTGTCGTTATAAATGAGAGGGTACTGACCAAGAAAAGAAACCCATGTTCCAAAAATCAACGCTTGTAAATTCTACTGATATTTGAAGGTGCTCACATGGACAAACTAAATTGCTTCTGGAGAAAAGTCGTATGATCAGATGAGACAAATCCTAGGCTATTTGGGCAAACCACTGTAAGGCTGTTGAACATAATCACACTGTGCTAACTGCCAAGCAAGGTGGTAGTACCATCATGCTGTGGGACTGCTTTGCTGCAAGTGGCACTGTTGCATTGCATAAAGTAAATAGAAATCATGACGAAATAACTCCAAATTCTTCAGCTCGACAGTAAATTTTACTTTTACACAGTTGGGTAAACATAAAAACTGGTTTTGAAATAAATTAAACGGCATCTCTTGCATTTCTGCCAAGCAGAGCAATCAAATATCCACCCTGAAGCTTGTTGGTAGCTAAAGAAAAGGGTGTTATAGGATAACTTGTTAGTGTAATTTAAACAAATATTAGTTATCTTTCCAACCTAGGAAAGCAATAATTAAAAAGCTCATTAACTCAGTTGTGCGTCCTCTGAGCTTTTGTCTACTAATATTTTGCCCTAAATTCGAGTTCCTATGAATTGTAGATAATTTCCCTGCTCCACCAGGGCAGTTTCTGCTTCCTGAGCTTTGGGAAAAATATTTTAAATTGGGATTTAGCAAGTCTTGACGTCCACTAATGTGGCCATTAAATTAAAAAGAAACTTTCAATTGGTTAAAATTATGGAACATTTGTGATACCCTACAAAATTTTAAATTAGGATTACAGTTTTTAATAGTTTCTAAACAGAGATATTGCCTTGTGGTTAAATGTGGAAAAAAGCAGAACCTTCAGAAATAAAGTTCTCATGCTCAGCTGGTCCGGACCCTACAAATCAAACATTACCAGAAAGTCCATGGTCCTGTTCCATTACATCAGCTTAGTCTGACCAAATAATTTGAAGTCTCAGAAAAATATCCTTCATTTGCACATCTTTAACAGTTCTCATGCAAATTTATAAACAGTCGAAGAATACCTTTTGCATATGTCCTGTTCCGATTAAAATAGCTAAACAGCAAAGTAATGCCCAATAAAGAGGTGTAAATGTACCCAGTTCCTGTTTTCTCTCGGTTTTAGCGCCACCTTGACTGATTTAAATGCTGCACTTTGTTTCTGCAGCTTCTTACGCCCCCCACCTTCAAGAGAATTAAACTACAACGTGTCGAGGTTTGTTAAAGTAACTTTATAAACGAGTTTAACCTTGAAATAGTTTTGTTTTGAGCATTAAAATTTGAGGCTTATTACATGCCATCCAAGCTTTAGGTATGAAAAAAAAAATGCTGATTGGTTGGCAGATGTTCCAGCTCCCTGACTACAGATGAACCTCCGTATTTGTTCCTTTATAACTGGGGATTTACACAACCTGAACCCATTTGATTTGCATTGCAAAGCTTACTTTATTAAAGTTTACCTCCATAGTGATCTACACAGGATTAGACAAGTTAAAAGTTATAAACAGTGACAATCTTTATTTTAATAAACCAGTTCATGGATTATTCACATAAATCTAAATCAGAACTAACCCAGAGTGCAACAGATGTGGTTTATTTTCCACAGTTATATACATTTGTTACATATTTTAAGCACAACACAAATTAGACTCCAAAATAAAATAAAAAAAAGAAAGGCTCCCTTCAATGCGGCTAACATTTCATGTCATCTATATAGGGGAGAAGGTGATCAGTGTCGGCAGGCTGTACTCTTGGTTCTTTGGAGGTGAATCCAGTGAATCCAGATCCAGTGAAAACGCCTTAGTATTCTCTTCTGATGCTGCAGGTTCAAGCAACCAGCTTTTCTCCATACTAGAGACCCTGTAACCTGACAAACCTTCAGCTGTCCCGGCACTTTCCATCGGGGGGACTTTGTTGCTCCCTCGATGAGGTGAGGTCAGTAGGGTCTGCTTTAACTTGGCCTTTAAGGAGGGGATGAGCACCTCTTCATCTTCCTCGCTCGTCACATCTACAGCTTCGTCCTCAAGGTTCAAACTGTCACAGCTCGGCATTTCGGGCAGGGTTTCGTGGTCTAGGCTAAACTGAAGGGCGCTGATGCCTGTGCCACTGGGGTCGTCATGGGCCTCAGTGTTGAAGGTGTCCCATAAAAGAGAAGACTTGAGGAAGCCTCGCTGTTGGCAGACAGCGGGGCTGTCCTGAGCCGTGAGAGTGGGGGCAGGCGTGTGGGATGCAGTCTGGGAGGGAGCGTCAGGGCTGATATTTTGCAGCTGACTGACAGGACAGAGTCGCCCAGTTATGCCGTCGTTCAACTCTGTTGACAGGCACCTTTCTTTGGCTTCATCCTCTTGGACAGCCTTTCTCCAGGAGCTTTTCACATCCATTACTTCAGAAAAGCAGAAGAAATGTTTGATTAAATATTTAAAAGACTGTCTCAGAGATAGACATGTTAACAGAATCTAGATTTAGATAACAGCATTGGTCAAGTATTTTTAGTTTCTTTACACCTTAACATTTTGTCATGTCATAAACTTCAATACATTTTTTGGCACTTTATATGATGGACAATAAAACAGTGGTGCATAATAGTAAAGTGGAAGGAAAACATTGTTTTCAAATCTATAACAAACTGGTTTTCTAGTCAGACCTCTGTACACCAATAGCTGCGAATAAAATCTAGTGCAAAGGCAGCTTTCAGGGGTCACCGGATTAATCAATGAGTCCATCTGTACAAATCACAGCAGCACTAAAGGCCTCAGAGATCTGTTAGGGAACATTAACTACATCAAGTCCAAAGGTGACACCAACCTCCTTAATAAAACATAGTGGTGGCGGCATCATGCTGTGGATAATGTTCTTTTTTAGCAAGGACAAAGCTAATGGAAAGATTGGATTTAAAGTCAAGGCAGAGGTTCACCTTCCAGTGGGACAGTGACCTAAACATACAGGCAGAGCTACAATAGAATGGCCTAGAGTAGAGCATGCGTTAGAATGGCCCAGTCAAAGTCCAGACATAAAACCAATTGTTAAGTGGCAAGACTTGAGCTACTTTCCAACAAACAATAGGCTAAAGTGTCCACCTGTACATGCAGCAGTACGGTAGCAACAGACCTACAAGTTCAATTGTATTGACTCAGGGCGCTGAACACGAATGCATGTCACTCGTTTGGCATCTTAATTTGTAAATAAACCTTTAAAAAACTAACATTAATTTCCTTGGTCTTTAATATTTTCCATTGCAACCAAAGATCATGAGGTGTGAATACGTTTCACAAGGCGCTTTAACTCACTTAAGCTCTCAGGTGTACGAGGCAGCTGCTTTCTAGCAGAGAAGGGATCCTTCTGAAGGGTGCTGAGAAGACCCTGCAGATCCAGACCTTTCCCTCGGCTCTCAGAAGGATTGGTCGCAGTTATAGCGTCTGCAAACTAATGAGAAATTCTTACTTGTACAGCCATTACCCCAAATTACTAATTATAATTAGCATTTCTGAGAACAGCCATCAAACTACCTGATCAGCAAGGTTTTCATATTCCAAATCTAAAATCTCCGTTTCCGTCTTCAGTGGAGCCGTCTTCTGATGGGCTGTCTTGCGAACGCTGGCCTAGGGTGAATACACCCACACACATGAAACACACCAAGTAAATCCAATAATGCATAGCTTTAAGCAGCAGTTACCTGAAGTGGTGGTTCAGCTGTGGCCTTTCGAGGAGGGGATGGCGGCGTGTCAAAAAGCCAGTCCAGAGATGTATTTGCTCTCGATACTTCAGGGACAACAGGACGTTCAGTTGTGCTGGACACCGTAGGACAACTGAAATAATCATACAAAAAAAAAATCTTTTTAAATAAACTTTGAACAGCAATTTCCCCAAACCATTTTTAAGCAATTGCATTCCAGCTCAGGTGGAGTCAACTACCTGCATTAAGGTAGCAATATACCAGAAAAAGGCAATTATTCATAATTATTTGAGATACAAAGTCAAATTGCCTATATTTTAATGACATCTTTATCATTTCAAAGAATTGATTTGATGAAGTGTACATCTGCTTGTTAAAATGAGATCTTGCATTTGCCCAGACATTTATCCTGCAAAGTCCAAATAAAAATCAGAATCTGTTACAAGGGTGAAGCAAAAAAGACCAAGTGACATTTTAGGAACTGAAACTTTCTCCTAAATGTATGGAAAATGCTTCAAGACAGAAAACATCCAACCCTGGCTAACATCTCCCAAATCCTTCAGGGAGAAGGTGTTCTGGTCTGACAAGGTTAGTCCTCAGCTGTGGGCCCACAACTCCAGTAGACATGTTTGGCACATAACCAAAAGAAAAGCATAACACAGGTGACACTAGGCAGGCAGAGCATCTTGCGGTTGAGTTTTATCCTTTTCTCTGATTTCCAAATCGTTTCCAAATAGCATTCAGATTTGATGCAAAGGCCTTCTGGGTGCGTTGTAGAAACCTGAAGATTCAGCATCACGGCTCCTCCAAGCATACAATACAGAAGAACTTCATCAGAATAAAATCTATACGTTTTAGAACAGCCTCAGCAGAGTTTGGAACCAAATCTGACCACCATGAAGAGGGCTGCGAACAAGAGATGCCCTCACAATCTGACCAAGTTGGAGCAGATTTTGTGAGGTAGATTACCAAATATAACGAAGTCCAGATGTAGGATGCCGAAAGATTTCTGTGGACACATTTTAATGTTTCTCACCGATTTGCTCATATTTTAGTTTTTGGCGGATTAAAAGGTTGGGAATGTTTTGAAATGATTTGTGCAAAAATTTTTTTTTAAACACATCTAAGATCTAACACCATTCACCGCAAAGAAATTTTACTAAAATGTAAAAAAAAAAAAAAAAAAAGGGACATGCTTCTAAATCCTTCCTTTTAACCCTTAAATCATTCAGTTGTGGTCTATATGAAGTGCAACTGCAATGCTTCGGTCTAAACTCCTTAATAAAGTTTCACAGGCCCCTCTGAGAGCAACTAATTTTGGTGCCGTCTCTTTAAAAGCTACGGAGGAAGTTCACCCCCCCCCCCAGGTCAAAGAGCGCTCCACTTTAACCCATTCAGCCATTGTTGTAGTTTTATAGAAAGTATCTAGGCACATGGAAACAAGACAAAAACTGCAGAAACAATGCTAAACCGTTTATGTAATCATAATATTCAAAACACGCAGTATGGTTCTGTCCTCAAGAAGCTAAAAGCAGCACACAGCGCCAACATAAGCTGAAAGCAACAATGCTACTGCTATCAGAACAATGACCACGACATCATGTCAACACACAAATTCATGTCTAAAATAAAGTTTGTCGTCTTTTTATCGTTATTTGCAGATTACCGCTTTGCTGCGTTCATCGTTTCCATAGACAGAAGGAACTGACCCCTTAATCTGATTAAGTCTTTCAGCAAATCCTTCTTAATGCTGGCGAATGGTGCTCATGGCTCTCGTCCTTGAATTCAGGCAAATAGGAATTTTCCCACTAATGTGGGAACATTTCCATAAAAAAAAAAAAATCAAATTTAACCAGCACCTTTGAAGAGGTTCTGATGCTGGGGGACAGTGTAATGAATTGTGTGGGTTAATACACCCAAAAACCGAACTTATCCTGTTACAGCGTAGGCACACTTGAGCTTGGACTACAAAATCCTATCGAGAAAAAAATATGGTGGATACGCAAAATTGATTAAATTATTTAGCTGTTCCGCAGCAAAAACTTCGACGTAACTTAGAGAAATCTGAACGGATTGAAAAATATGACCCGAACAGAATATAAACATATCACCGCAACATCTGGAGAGACTAAACTCAACTTTTCTGCCCTCCTACAGACACCATGTACACAGCAACATTTATTTAAGGGCTAAAAAAAAAGTGGATTTTGCATGATATATCCCCTTTAAATGCTCAAAGTGTCTGCTTCGTATCTGTCCGTGGCGATTTCTCTCAATTCGCCGCGGTCATCAGAAAGCAGGGATGCTCTCGGGAGGACCAGTGACGGGCAGACCACTGCTTTGGACTGTCCAGGTATCTGCCTCCCTTCAGGAACCAAAACCCCAACCACACAGACTTATCTTCATATAAAAAGATATTGATGTTAAGGTTCAAGCTTCCCTCAATAGCTGCTCCAAGAGATTACCTTCTGATATCAAGACTTGTGTGCACACTTTCTGCTGACTCCATCTCTGCAGGCTTTTCTTCTTTAAGGGGAAAAAGCATCACTGATTAAAAACACATGCAGAGAATTAGAAAGCAAAAATAAAATGAAAAACACCACAGCAGTCCAACTCTGCTCACCAAGGAGTTTTGCAGGAAACTGAGCAAAGATACTATGCCTGTATGTAGCTTCAGGAGCCGGTTCGAAAGACAGTGGAGCCATTGGTGAGAGAAAACCAAGAGCCTAGAAGACAAAAAAAACAAATCAACCTACAGGTTCAGTTTAACTTAATAAAGTGCTTGTTTAATCCTGACCAAACTCACAGGATCTTCATTCAGGAAAGACACAAGGGGCTTTTCTTTCAGAGTATGCATCCACCTCCGGTCCCAGTCACCCTGAAGCTCTCCGATGGCTCTCCTGACTTCTGGAATTTCCTCCTTGGAAAGTGTCTGCCTGAAGAAACGACAACAAAGCAGAATGTTTAACCTTTAGATGCAGAAAAAAAACAAAGTTAATTGAACTACAAAAGTCATTCCGTGGTAGTGTCAGTGCGAATTTATTTATACACCAAGTAAAAAACAGAAGCTGGCCAAAGTGCTTTACAACTCAGTCAAGCACGATCAGTTAAACAGTGAGCTAGGCTAAAGGTCTACCTGATGAGGTGGAGCTCCTGCAGCACCCGGGACATCTGATGGCACTTTTCCTGAAGGTGCTGAGCACCAGGCTGGGACTTGGCGGCAGGAGAGACCTGACAACGTTCCTCTTTCAGGAGCTGCAGCGCATGATTCAACAACTCCATCACACAGAGGAGGTTCAGCTGGCCGGCCTCATACACGTTCCCTGAATTTAACTGGGAGAAAAAAAAAAAAAAAAAACAATTATCACAGTAAAACAGGAGGGGAAAAAAAACCTTGTAAAATCTGAGAAGACTGGTTAAAAGATGTGCAAATGAATAAATAACAAGTACATCTCAGCATAAAACATGTCTTAAACTTGCAGGCAATAGGACAGATGCTGTTTGAAAGGTTAGAGCAACTTTTTTTTTTTTACATGTGTTGGCTTTGAGTGACATCTGCCATGTTTGTCAAGTAAAATGTTAATTTCTGTTTATGCCATGTATAATCAACACACTCCTGCCGTTTGACATTAAATCAAACGTTCCCGTTTTTGCTCTGCTAGGTTTACCAACATTGTTTTTATTTACTAAATAACCAAAATGAGGTTCTCTTTTTTTATCCTTAGATTTTGGTAGAATTACCCTTTAAACTGTCTGACTTGGGTCAAACATTTTTTGCGTATCGTTTCACAAGCTTCTCAAGGTGAGGTTAAAACTTTGGTCCATTCACCCCAGCAGAACTGCTGTAACCGAGTCAGGTTTGTAGGCCACTTTCTCACGCAGTTTTAGCTCCGTTTATTCATTTCTTATGGGACGAGATCAGGGCTACGTGACTGTTGCTCCAAAACAACCGACTGGTTGTCCCCATTTAGTAACCAATTTAGTGGTGCGCTGCCGGTTATTGTCCATTTTAAAGACCCAGTTGTTCTCAAGGTTCGACTTCTCCGCTGATCTCTTAAGATGTTGCTTCAATATAGTCCTTCCTCTACGTTGTGATGTGCACCTGTCCTTCCTGTAGCAAAACATCCCAGTAGGTTTGCTGTTCTCAGGCATCCAGCCTCTTTCCTCCCAATGTAATTATGAGCATTATGGACAAATCACCAAAATTAAAAGATCTTTGTCTCCCAAGTGAATTTGCAAACTGTAACATATTGCCTATGCTGCTTTGATGAATTCATCGTTCTCACCTGATGTGGAAGATGCTCGATTCTGTCCAGCAGACAACGAGGAAGTTTGAGGACGCGATTCGTCCCATCCAGGATGTGCTGATCTGCTTCCCCTTTTAAGACACTTTCAACTGCAGTTTGCTCCGCCTTGATAGCAGATAGCATTCCTTCAATGGTTGACCACAAAGCACGCACCTTGCAGACAAGAATGAGGGAAAAACAATATATAGCGTCAGTACAATTTTTATTAATAGCACTATTCATACAGTGAAATGTAAAAATGCTCAACAGAATTAAAAATAAAATCAAAGTGTGCAATCAAAGAAAATACTCAACTAATAAAATAGATTTAATCATGCAAATGCATTTACAAATGAGCCCCAGAGATAAATAAAAATTGTAAGACATAAAAAAAAAAAAAAAAATGTAATTCAACCATAAGGTTATAAAATGCGATTCATGCTTAGATAAAAGTAAAAACAGCTAAAACAAAAAAACAGAATTTGCATATTAAGTTTTTTAAAGTAATTTCTTGGAAAACTGAATTCCACAGGCTTCTATTACTACACTTTATATCTGCCAACATTATGACCAGATTCAGAAAGGCAGCGTTTGCACCAATATGCTTCAACTGTGCCGAACACCACAAACCTTCCTGATCTTCTCAGAGAGAGAATCTGCATCCTGATCAGCTTCAGAAACGTGACGCCTGAAAGCACAAAATGCTGCTGGTCAGCGTGACGCAGGAAATTAGTAGGAAATGTCAAGGAAACCAGTTCAACATACTTGAGGAGCTGATCGTACTTGGCACCGTCCGCTTTGATGTCTCTCATGGACTTAACCAGAGCCCTACAAAGACAAAAACATAAAGTAAATAATATCTTGCATGTACAATCAGATGTATCTAAAGCGAGTCAATGCTTTAAAAGCAAATAAAAGATTAGAACACAGTTTCAAGGCAACAAAGGAATAGATTTTCATGTTGGTTAAGCATCACTGATTTCTCCTAAATTTGATTCTCCTTCCCTGCTCCTGCTGATGGTGAATCAAAAGGTCTGCTGTAAAAGAGCAGGTGGGCGGGGTTTGCTGATTGAAAACAGCTTCAGCTGCGACAAAGTGACTCAGCTAACTAATTAAATCATGTGAAACAGGTGAGGCATGAAGGAAAAATTCAAACTAGTAAAATTTATATGACTAACTTCTCTAATGCGAGTGGGAAAAGACTTACTGAGCTCGTCTTTGGTAGTCATGGAGAAAACGGTCCTGATCCACTGCAGCTTTCAAGAACCTGCTACGGGCGACATTTAGCCTTACCACTGCTATATCCGAGGTGGATGCAGGCGTGGCTGCAGCCTCGGGAACCCAACTCCTATCTGACAACAACGAGACAGGAAGTTATTCTAAGAGGAGGCTTTGTGGCAGATCTGAACTCCCGGAAAACTGCAAACTGTATGACTTCTTGTGTCAAGGTTCTTCAACGGGAGGCTAATTGTTGACAGAAGCTACAGGCACCGAAAATAAACAGAGTTCTCCTCAAGCCCCACCTGTGGTGAATGTTTTCATGTCCTGCAACATCACATGGCTGGCTAAATGAAGCATCAAGCCGATGAACTTGGGACCACCGGGGGACAAGAACAATGACATCACCACTTTAGACCCAGCATTGGCGTTTTCATCCTGCAGCAAATCACACAGTGAATGAAACAAAGCATGAAAGCAAGGAAATCAGAAGACATTTTTATCCCTGTGCGACATCAAGTTCAAGGCAACTGGCCCTATGCTGCGGTAAACTACCCTAGACATGATTTATGACGTATCTATATCTAACTTGCACCCGTAAAAATATTTCATTGGTCCATGACATGAAACCCTGATAAAATGCAGCGAGACAAAATGGGAAAAAGCTCAAAGTGTACGAGTTCTTTTTTTCTGAATGGTGCTATACAAATAACCTTGCTTTCCCTGCAGCCACCAGTTAAAAAGTGAAGATCAAGTGAATAAAAGGTTCTCAGTTTAAAATTGTCTTTGCTAGTGGAAAAAGAAAGCATTTTAAACAAGGACTGAATGCTAATTTAGCTATCATTTGTCAGTGTCCAATATTGAAGGAAATAAAGCTCCAAACCCATGAACTGCCTTTATTTAAATGTTTGACCATATGAGGGAAAAAAGGAGAGGAACAAACAAAGAGACCATGATTTTTTTCTTCTCTAAGATAATGTTAGGTTCACATTAGTACACTAGTAATATATCACAAAACTACAGGGCTTACCATGATTTCCCGCAGCCAGGTACACGTCACCTTGCGGAACTCAGCATCTGCTTTGTGGTCCAAAACAGGCCAGCAGTGCCTACAACAAAACATCACCTCAAAATATGTAATGCTGCAGAAAATCATGAGTATCAATAACTGGGCACACGATCTACCTTTACCTGTATGCTTCATGAAAGCGACCGGGATTGAGTTTCTCCAACAGGAAGTGGGTTACCAAGTAGAAGGCGTCTTTGTTTGGTTTGTCGAACATATTCCTGCTCACCACAAAGACAAATCATCATAAACATGACGAGAACTGTTAAAGAGCCCACTTAGCATCATATTCTGAGTTGTTTTACTGCTTTTAAGAAATTCTTTAATCAGTGCCGAGTTTGAATCTCACCTGGACCGAGTTATTCTACACTACTGTGACTGATTTGTAAAATGTTTATTCTATTTGTAAAAACAAAAACTATTTGATTTGACTGCTTTTGAAGGATTTTAGACCACCTTAGAACTTGAATAGTTAATGTTACACACACCGCAAACTGTGTTTCAAGCAGCGTTCCTCCAGCTCGAAGATATTAAAAACTATTATTTCTAAGCACCCCCTCCCTCCCAATCTAATGTGGTCTACGTAAGAAAAAATATTATTGAAATAACAGTAAAGACTAAGCCTGCAACTAACGATTATTTTGCTAATCAATTCATCTGTTGACCATTTTCTCAAATAATCGATTAATAATCAGATAGCAATAGGTGCTTTGCAGGATTTGTACCAGGTGAAGCTAAAGCTTTTTCTATAGTCTGTATTCTCCAATTAACGATTATTCTATTACTAGATTAGTTGACGATTATTTCAGTAATTGACTAATCCGACTAACTGTTTCATATTACATAAACTGTGTTCAAACAGCCCATCTCTCTGGTGTAAATGTAGAAAAAAGTACAGAAATCGTGACAAATCAAAGCATTTTAAAATAGCTTAACACAGTATAGCACTATTCAGCCCAGGTTTGAGCGAGCTAAGTATTTTTATATTTAAAACTAGGGCTGGGCAAAGGTAGACTAGAGTAGTTAAAAACAGCGAAATAGCCCTTTACTCAACCATTGATCCCGAGGCTGATGAGCAACTTACTCTAAAGGGAAAACAGTTACATCTGCGGGACTGTAACCGTGTTATGCTAAAACATTCATAAACGCTGGTTCTGATAACCAACAATAATAAACTCACGGTCCAAGGCTGAGATGTTTGATGTTGGCTTTGCCTGCTAGTGAAGCAGCCGCAGCTTCAGGTTGGAAGCCCAGACCGAGGAGAGCAAACCACAGATACTGTCCGTTCTTCTTCTGCATCAGGGTCGGGTTCGCCATTACTCAGAGCTGGAAGACTCTCCGTTTTGTCTTCTTCTTCTTCTGTCTTCGCACCAGCGAGCCGAGGGGCTAGCTTCCCTGCTAGCTAGCTATGACTTAAGCGTTTACTCCCACGGTATCTGCTGGACGTGCGGTGAAAACATTTAACACCACCATCAAAAAGACAATAAAAGCCGGAAAACAACAGAGTTGTGCCCTGTAAGAGTCATAACCACTTAATAAAGTGACGTCTAAAGAGCCGTTTGTTTCGATATTTATCGGACAGAAGCAGGAAAAGGACAGCAGCACGAACACAAACCGCCAATTTTTCCAACAGTGACCTGGATGTTGATCAAAAATACATCCGGTGGTGGAAGGATTTCTAAAATAAGAGCATCCAACTTTTTTGTTGCACAAATTAAAATGTACTTAATTATATTTCATTAGGAAAATTTCTAATTGAAAACGTTTAAAAATCAACGTTTATTTTGAGTATAATTATTCAGCATGGAAAAGCTTTTTTTTTTTCTTAACAAAATCACCAGTGCAACAATTGTTGGCACCCAAATATAAGCATTTTTGAAATATACACTGTATTATTTTGACTTCCAGCAGAGTCTAGGAACCTCATGTAGATAAAAGGTGTCATTCTTCAAAAGGGGAAAGACAAGAGAACGTGCCTTTCAAGTAAGGTAGGTCTGCTATCTTTATAAGTCAGGAAATATAGAATAAGGATAAAATAGCTACTTATGAAACATGTCCATATCAACAATCAGTGCAATAATAATCAGGTTTAAAACAACTGGAACTAAGGAAAGAAAAACAAAAGATTTCCAAGGCACACATGTAGAGACATTCGGCAAAGTCTGGCATCTTGGGGTCAAGTTCCTATAAAAAAACATTTATTTTAAATTAGCTGTAGACATCTTTACCAGGGGTAGCAATAAGTGTGAAGGGTGATGAGTGTGTGCCCTTCTTCTTCAGGCTAATCCTTTATGAGACGCCACATAGGATCATCTGGATTCATCACACTCCCTCGTATCTTACTCAAGCCGAGTGGGTCCTTACTCGGCCTGGAGCCACATTGGGTTTCTTATATGGAATCCACTAGGGTTGACTAGTACAAACCATGTTAACAAAATCAGTCGGCACCCTAGGAAGATTTTACCTGGATTTTAAATTGAGTATTGACAAAATTTACTTAACTTGGACAGTGGATCTAGTATCCATTTGGGTCCCGGTTTTATGCAGTTTTCCTGCATAAAAACCATTAACTACCTTGGGGCTATTAAATACTCCAGACAATCCCATCTGGGAGCCCATTTTTAGTAAATTTTCTACCTATATGGGCATCATATGATAATGTTGACTGGGACAATATCCCCAGCATCCTCCTCTGACTGCATGTCCCTCATTTTCTCCCACCCTGGCAGTTTCTTATTCAGTACAATTTGCTCAGTATGTTGTTCATGTTCACATCATGTTAGTCCATCCTCTCCAACCCTGTTTCTAAAAAAACCCTTAACTGTCCTACTAATACAATTAATTCTACTCCTGTTCATTCTATCCATGGGGGCCTTGCCTGAGCTCATCTGTCAACCTGCCAGCCACTACTACAAACAATGAGGGGCTTAGAGCAGATGAACTCCTGACCTACCCTCATTTACTTCTGATACACCTGACTTCCTCAAGCAGCAGTTTATCTACAGGTCCTTTTCCAAGTCCTCCCATCATGTTCAGATTCACAAGGGTAAAAGACATTCTCTACATACAGATCACATCTGTTGTGCTCCTTCTCTTAGCTTCATACTGTGGTACTTCACTTCTCTTTTTAGCTTAGCTTTAACGACTTCCAATAAGAAAATTAAATGGCTCACATATCTCTCCGTAGTTACTACACATTTTATTTCCCCTTTGTTAAAACAAATGGTGGCAAAGGACATCTCCATTCCTCAGACAGCCTCTTTACTCTTTACCAGAATTGTGTAAAACAATCCTGGAGAGTAAAAGTACACTTCCCTCAGTCCCAGGCATTTCCATCCCTCCAGTCACGTACTGCACCACAAAAGACGGTGACAAAGGGCAGCAATTACAACATTCAGGTGACTCAGTGGACTTCAGCTCCACTAAAAATCTGGGGGGGGGGTCAGGAATAAAACACAGACTAAGCACTTAAAGAAAGTTTGTCGTTTTTATTGCAGAGCTTACAAGCGTGATACTTCTGTTTCAATCAGACTGTCTAAGGACAACAGAGTAATAGAAAGACGTGCTCATCTTATCTCTAATTATTCACATCAGTGTAGTGCTTTCAAAACCAGCTGGCAACACTCGCCCACCTTTGACGGCTCAGACACTGTGGAATACCTGGAAATCTGAGAGCTGACACCTAGGGAGCGTGCCAAGTCCTGGGCTGTCTGGTCCGAGGCCACAGTGGTTCCCAAGGCCACCAGCAGCCTAAATATAGCCTCCTTGTCCTGTACCGTCTCCAGAGCCCTGCTGGCCACAGACAGACACTGAGCCTTGGCGTCGAGGTCGGGCTGGCTGTGAAGGCAGCCCGCGTAGTTCAGCACCAAAGTTGCTAGGGCGATGTGGATGTTCTTGTTGCAGACGGCGGCCAGGTCGGCAGCGCGCGACAGTATCGTTTCACGCTGGGACATGAGGAGAGCCCGGCCGTGTCTGCCGCTGAAGCAGTTGCACAGAGTGCGCAGCGCCAGCAACTGGTTGGCAGGGCGGCCCTCGGGCCTCATCAGGCTCAGCAGGTGGTTGCACAGCTGGACTCCTTCTGCCTCACCGCAGAGGCTCTCGTTAACCTGCGGGTGGCGCACTGCCAGCCTCAGGATGTCCAGGACAGGAAACACAATTTCTATAATGCATAAAAAAGTAGATAGTTTTGTTTTTAAGGAAAAATAAACCAAAGGGGAATAAAAACTAGAAAGAAGATGCTTTTTTTGTACCTTCAGGCCAGTGCGAGACCTTCCAGAGGAGGCTGATCTGCTGAATGGTTGGAGGAGGCTCAGGTGAGTTCGTTTTACACACCACCAGCAACAGTCCCTCAAGACTTTCCATGGCTTCCTCAGAAAGCTTGTGCTCCTGAGGGGCACCTTCATTCAGCTCCTTTAACTTGGCTTTGGAAACAGCAAAACAATCGACACTCAGAAAGTTTCTCCTATGAAACAAAAGGTGATTTTTAAGGACTGAATACTTTTGTAAATCCTGGGAGATTTCTAAGGCCACGAAGAATAAATATTCAGCTTGAACCTCAATAATTCTGGTGTGATTGGCTGGTATAGTGTAAATAAATCATTGTTAAAGTTATCAACTACGTGCTTTATAAGATTCTAGCCAAAACATTAAATAAGCCCTGACCAGTGCATGCAATTTCCTTAAACAAGGCATGATATAAAACTGGAAAATCAAACACATAAGCAATTTAAGCTTTCATGGTAAACCCACATTTTGATACAGAAAGTTCAAGTCTCTAAAATCCCAAATTACGCAATGAAGTTGCTGTTTAGGTTTTGACTTGATTCACAAATGGCAACAAAATGTTAAAAATCGACTCAGCGATGCACATTTTCACATCTGTGTTCAGGTATCTCACCAATAATCTGAGGGGCGTTGACTTGCTCAAAGGTTACACCATCGGTTTTAGGGAAGTAGACGTTAGTTTGGGTCTGACTCTGGGCGGCTGAGGAGTAGGCGCCTTTTCCTGCATGGTAGAGAGATGGATTCGGAAAGTGCAACATCAAACTTTAAATCTAGCTTTCAGACTTATCCTAAATTATGCTAAAGCTGAGTTAGATTCACATTACTGAAGCTGTGAAGCATTCTCTCTGCGTTGGCTAAAGTGATGATGTTTTCCATGGGTCTTTTTGTTTTTCAAAAGTAATTCAGCAAACAGAGAGCCCTGTGAACGTATTTATGGCACTTTAACTGTTTTGCATTCTGTCACGGAAGAACAAATGACCAACACAAAGCAGAGTATGACTGTCAATTGCGAAGAAATGTTAAATAAGTCTCAAAGTTTTTACAAATAAAAACTGAAAAGTGTGGTGCATATTCAGCACTCTTTTCACCAACGTCCCCCAAATAACATCCAGTGCAGCAAATTGCCTTCAGAAGTCCCCCAAATAGTAAATAGTTACATGTAATTTAACCTTAGTGTAAATCCAGATGTTCTGCGAAGGCGTCAGGGGTTTGTTAGACAACATCAGTGAACAAAAAGCTTTGTGAAGACCAAGAAGCACAGTAGACAGGTCTGGGATGAAGCTGTGGAGAATCCTAAAGCAGGATGAGGTTATACAACAATAGCCCAGGGATAGAACAGCTATGGAGCACGGTTCAATCCATTAAACGGTTAATCCACTTAACTCCAAACCAAAAGATGTGGCTGTCCACCTAAACTAACAGGCCAGTAAATAACCAGAGAAGCAGCCAAGAGGCCCATGGTAACCCTAGAGGAACTGCAGTGAACGGCTGCTCAGGTTGGAGAATCTGGACGATTAGTTGTGCACTAAAATAGGCAAGAGGAGAACCAATGTAGAAAGAAAGCCACCAGCAGCAGAGTGCAGCAAACATGTGGAAGAAGGAGTTCTGGTCGGTTGAGAGCAGAACTGAACTTTTCAACCTGCTGGCAAAGAGGTGAGAGCAGCAGACATCCCCATGATTTGGATGACTTTTTTCACTTCAGGAATTAAATTACTCCATTTTTGATTTTCTCAGGTCACCTTTGATAATACATTTTGTTTAATGATCTAAAAAGTAGAAGTATGACAAATCTCACTGTATTTTAAAAGCACCCCTATTCATTTTATTCTATACCAAAATAAACCAAAATGAAGGAAACCCTCAGTGATTTTCCAGCCATAGAAAAACACTTACATTTAGTGAGTGTTACACTGGTGACCTGCTCATCTCTTTTGTTTCTCATATTGTTTCTTTGTGCGGTACAGCGAGTAACTCACCAGTAAATGGATCTGCCACGCCCGATGGAGCGCTGTCGTTGGAACTCGATCCTGGGATGTAGCGACCAGCGCCTGTGAGTGTGGGAAAACATGGCTGAGGATCCACTTTCACCTGTAATGCTCATGCTGTGAAAAGCCCATCAGTAAACAGTCTGACCTGTAAAGGGATCTGCTCCGAAGCCCGGGCCATCATTGCCTAAGCCAGGAACATATCGAGATCCTCCTGTCACAAGAATAAACAAACAGCTTATAGGGATTTCTGTTATAGTACGTGAACCAGTGCAAGACATTGGGCCTCGTTTAAAAAACAGACATAGATTGAGGTGAAAAGTTTTGCTTGAGATTTATGAAACCATGTGGACTGGGCAATCCCTCAGAACCACCCGTTAGGGATCGATAAATCTGACAGCTGGACAAAGACCTCATTTTGTTTAGTCGTCTTTCACTCGGCTTGTCCACAGAACCTTCGATATTGATGATAAAACGGCATTAAATAAATATAAAAAGATAAACCTGAAACGCAGTTTGGAACACTTAAGTCTCTACAAATGTTTAACGTATTTTTAGGATAATGGCATACTTCACAACAATAAGTATTTAACAGTCACATTTTGGAAAAAGCAGATGAGGTCTTGTCTTCGTCAGACAGCACCACATTTCCTCTCCATGAATAGACATAGTTGCCTTTAAACTGACTTTATCTCAACTCACCTGTTCGCCCCATTTGTTCGATCGCAAAAAAAAAAAAAAAAAAAAAAATCCTTCTAGGGTTAAGCAGAGGTCTTCTTACAGAGCCACTGATAATGTGTTTATTTAAGTGTCTAACCTAACACTCTGTAGACCGTTTAGCGAAACCACTGTGTTCCAGAGCTCAGTCGCAGATGTTTATAAATACTTTCTAAATCAGGTTGTTTTTCTATATCTTCCACCCTGTCAAATCTTCTGCTTCAATCTGCCATATTTAGGTTACTGTAGTGACACAGCTCTGCACAGGATGAACAAATAAAAGATGAGAAACGGCTTGATTTTCTCTGCTCTTCCACAAGTCCACACCGGCGTAAATTTGCACACACGATGTGAGAACTAGGGCGGTATTTGAATGTATCCTACTCTGACGTCCAAAAAGAAAAAGCCTGACATTTTTCTTGAAAAGATGGTGCATATATTTTCTTCCATACATACAGGAAATGAACGGAGACCAGAAACGGACTGTTTTCAGCTTCATAAGCCCTGACTGGTTACCAGCTGTTGGAAAGGGAAAAATGGAACGAAAAGCTTCATGTATAAATGCTACGAAGTCACGCTGGCGACACTCTTCAGTGTGGAGATTGTTGCTGAGTGGCAAAGACTTAAATTTAGCCATTTTCAATACCAGTGGGGTGCTAAATTCAGTCAGAGGAAGCACAGAATCCACTTTTTTCTGATTCTCCTTCCTTTATAAATAGACCACATCCCCACCACTCTTCGTGAGATTTACAGCCACTAACAATGTACATCAGGTGTGAGCATTAAGGACAGTTAGAGTCCATCAAACTGGCCAAATATATTATTAATGTGTGGAGCGTCAGTGGATGACATCTGAAATTTACAATCATGCCAAATATTGCATTAACTCTATCCTTTGCGATCACGATACAGCGCCTACCGGTGTCCGTTTTATGCTTTTGTGCTTTCAACACCTTTGTGTTGAGGAACATGCTGGATTTGGAAATCCTGGCAGCTTTTTGGAAATCTCAGATATGGCAAAGATCTACATTCTCGAGGGAAAACACACAGGGACTGTTGTTCCCAATAAAATGCTCACCCATAATGGTTTTGTGTTTGTTTTACGGTAATTGTAAATCACTCTCTCACAAAAACAGTGTTACGGTCACTGAGTTCCAGTTCTACATAATGGCCTCACCTGTGAGCGGATCACCACCGCTGGGCTGAGCAGGACCCACCACGTGTCCTTTAGTGTTCTCAATTATAAAATTAGCAACTTGGTCGAGGAACATGGGGCTGAGGTCATTTTTCTGCAGGAAGTTGTGCGCCGCCAGCCAGGGGTCGTCTGACACGTTATAAGGCAGCTTCATAGATGGTCCTCCCTCGTTCACATCGATGGTGAAGACGTAATCGTACTCCTGAGGCCAGATAATGACTCGCTAGTGAGAGCTCTGGTGCAGCATTCCTCTCAGCAGCGCTGAGCTTGTCGTCTTACCTTTCCTTCATACACCACACTCTTAGAGGTCTGTTGGTTCGAGCCTCCGACCACATCCCCGATTTTCATCCAGCGGCCATCGCTGACGCTCCACTGATATGCCTCCACCTTCTGTCCGTCTTTGATCAAACGCGTCTGACCATCGCGATTCCCTGCATGACAACAATAAAGCGCCGTTAACTACACGTAGGTTCAAAATATGCACCGATGTGATCCGTTAAAAATGTTATTAACCAGGCTCATTGAGGTGCTCTCTTCCAGGCAGGTCTTCCAGTTTGATGTCCCCAAGGTCCCCCGTCGTAGGGTCTATGGTAGCTTTGGAGAGCTCATCTTCAAAAGCCTGTAGGTCTTCGGCGCTGGCCATGCGGTCCTCAGCTTCCGTAAATATACGAATAACGCCATCACTGTGGGCAAAGGAGAAGCATTGTTTGTTTACATTTTATTTTAAGATTGATAAAATAAAACAAAGAGATGCGCAGTACTGAAAAAAAAAAACGTTGTGAGTGGACTGAATGCCAGTGCATTTGCATTACCTGGCACCAACAGCTATATCGCCGTTGGGTAGAAGACAGCAGCACCAGACTGACTGGGCAGGGAGACGGATGGTCTGGCAGCACTCTCCTTTCCTCCATATCCTCAAACTCCTGTCCTCTCCTGTGCTTATGAAATCTGAGACGAACCACATCAGCACCAGTCAGGGTCAGGATAGATAACATCCTCCCAAGTGCTCCTGGCTTTGTGCTTCTGCTTTATCTGTTTCTCTTCTCTGGACAGCTCTACTGACGACACATTTGATGTCAATAACTGTGTATTCTCTTTGGTGTTTCCCCCCCTTTAGAAAGTACTTCTAGCCCAGAATGACTGTATTTTGTTCCGTGTTTCCTTCCCTTCCTTTCAACCCCCAGTTGGTCAAGACAGAGAACCGCTCATAATGAGCCTGGTCCTACTGGAGGTGTCGTCCTGTTAAAAAAGGAGTCGTTCCTCTCTACTGTCGCCACATGCTTGATCAGAGCAGGAGATTGCTTCAAACTGACTAGAAAAAAAAAAATCGCATGGCCTTCCGTAGATTCTTATAATCCAATTCGGTCCAAATCATGAAACAATATCAAAGAAGGGAGATGAATTAGGTCCAGTTTGTATGTGAACCGATCTGAATCTGATTACATGATTGGACTATACTGCAGTGAATTATATGAATTTGGAATTTTTCTAATTTGACATGAATTTGACCTGTTTGTCTTGTAAAGATGAGATTTGTTGTGTATTAGGTACATCTGATGCTAGTTAATTAAAAGCACCAATAATGAGCCACATAAAGCTTACTAAGCATAAATCTAGTGAACAAACCTTGACTATTGGGGAAGACAGCTAAGCTGTAGATGTAGTTGGTGTGACTGTAGTAGACCTGTACACATTCGCCTGTCACCAGCCACCTTCTGATACAGGTGTCATTGCTGCAGGAGAAGAACTCTGTGCTGCTGATCACTGCCAGTCCTCTTACACAATCCTCGTGCCCTAAAGTGAAAAAAGATAAGTAGTGTGCTTGTAGAAAAGCTTGTAAACATTAAACCCGCTAAGCACTATTAAAATAGATACATGATGACTTTATCGATTACCTAGATCAGTCCATTTATTCAGAAAGCAACATGTACATGTTTGCGTAATAGTTTTAACAAACACTGTGAAATATAGTTTATATAATAGTCATTTACAACAAAACAGCAGTAATAACCTGTAATAGGAAGTGAACTTTCCAAAAACTTTCATTTTCTTAACAGTTTTTAAATCAACTACATCCACAGTTTGTACCTTTCCTATCTTGCAGTAATATTATATGGTTCAGCTGGAACAGTTTGGAAAGTTAACGTCAGAAACTCTTTTTGTGGTGCTTAACATTTATGTTGCTATGAATAATTTATTTGATTTAGTGACAAAGTCAAACATATATATATATATATATACATACATACACGAACCACGGAAGAGAGGAAAATTAACCTGGAAGTAATCTGTAAATCTTCCATTTGTAGCCAAAAATGTTGCAGGTTAACAAGGCAACAGCACTAATTAATTATGAAATTATTAATGTCATTTCACGTTTAACTATGCTGTTGTGAGATAAAAAAAAGATATATAATGCAATTAGTAAAAGAAAGAGAGATCAAACCAAAGAAAGATGGCTACATAAAAAAATACTCACCTGTAAACGTCCTCTCACATCGGCCAGCCTTCCAAAGCTTTATGGTCTTATCTGCTGATCCAGAGAGCATCAAGCCTTGCTCAGGTAAGATGATTACTGCCCACACAGCTGCAGTGTGCCCCTGTAGTGAAATCAGCAAGCACATAATAGGCTCCGTGGACAGATAAAATAGATAAAATATAAAATATGTCAATCAAGTGTCTCTTTCCATTGGAGTTCCTCAGGGTTTGGTCCTCAAACGTCTTCTTTTTTTTTTTTTTTTACTGTACCTGCTTCCTTACGGGTGTTTTCTGAGAAAACATGTTATCTCCTTCCACAATTAAAATAATTTAACATGCATTTAACACCATGTAATTCATCCATCTAGACCCTACAACATCCAGGAATAGATGGCTGAGTTTTCTGTGCTTCAATGAAAGGAAAACTGAAGTTTCTTATTTAGCCCCAATGGTGCCTTACAAATCCCTTCTTGCCAAACTTGGTTCTCCAGAGTTGTAGCTCAACAACAATCTGAGTATGATTATGGATCCAGATGTTAAATTTACTAAAGAGAGGAACTCTGTTTTGCAGAAAGCTAAGGTGGACAGCAAACCCTAAGCCAGTTCTGTACAGAACAGGTTTAACAATTTTACTACTAAATTACTAAATAATGATTCTTTCAAGCATAGTTTGTGATCTTTGATACCCCTCCACATTCAGAAAATACCCCTTTTGATGTTTTGGTGAGCATTTAAAACCAGACCCACTTCAAGAACCACAGATGTACTTTTTTTTTCATTTTCAGGCTTTTTGTCTGTAAATACTCAAAGACTTTACACTGGGAGGTGTCTCCCAGTGTAAAGTCTGGAAACTAGAAACTAAAACCTGCATTTCACACCTGGGAAATGATAAAGGCACATTTCACACTCTTCCAGATATTTTAAGATCTTGTGGGAACCCTATTAAAACCGCTGACCAGGATGGTACAGTGCACCAACAATGAAGCTTCAGCATACCTGCAAAGTCATCATGCACTTCTCATTGAGCCAGATTTTGGCCGTCGTGTCCCAGGAGCCGCTCAGAAGCGTTCCAAATTTCCCAGAGGACAAAGTGCAAACTGTAAAAAGAAAAATATTCCGAAGCTGAAGTCGGATGTATGGTCAACATGCTTGATGCGAACAGATTAGCGAAACCTTACCTGTATTTTTGTGACCTTGCAAGGTGTAGAGGGGCTGCGGTTGGTCCAGAGTAAAAACACAAATGTTGTTATCATTCCCACCAGTGGCAATCAGACCCCGGGGGTACGTTTCATTGGGTGCAATGACGCACACGCAAGATACAAAATTTGAGTGTCCAGACATACAGTGCATCTCAGTGAATCCTTTATCCAGGCTGTTTAGAGGTGGGGACAGAAAGACATTATTTGTAAATAAACCGGATTACAGAACTTGCAGCACCAATAATCACTTAAATATCTATTACATAAATCTCATGAAAACTTTTTGGATGATCTAAAAAAGTACTTATCTAGAGGACCATTCATGGATCTGTTGGGCGAATACATAAGAGGGTTTTTGCAAATTTCTTGAGACCCACAATAGACCATTTGACACGACCGTGGGAAAGCAGGAGTCCCTTAAGCAGGAAACGTTCAAGCCAAGCATGAGACACCTTGTGAGTATCTCAGTGTAACTTGAGTTAAGAACTGCGGAGACACGGGTGGACTGAATTTATAGATGATAAATCGAAACAGTTCTAAATGAAATGTTCAAAGGTTGAAATACCGCTTTGTAACCTAACCCTGCTTTAAACTTCTCGAAAACTTTCTCGCCTGACCTGTCTGCTGTGTTCCTTGGTCTTAGTGATGATGTTTGTTCTCTAACAAAACTCTGAGGCCTTCACAGAACATCTGGATTTGTACTGAGATAAAGTTACACGCAGATGGACTCTATGTACTAATTAGGTAAGGTCCAAAAAGAGTTGGATGAACTGGAGTTTCTTTAAGTGTATCGAGAAAAGGGGGGCGGAAAAAAAACCCAACCCACACTTTACAGATTTATTTTGTTGCATGAAATACAGAAAACCATGTTTCAATTCTCTTTGACTTATGTGTTACTCTGTCTCGGTCTGTCATGTATTAATATTTTTGCAGGGCACTGTAATTTCAGGAGTGGAACCCAAATCTGTTGTCCCAGCATTCATTTGATTCTTTCAATTTCTACATTAATACATATCTTTAAAAGCCTTTTATATACATAATCCGGACAAGATGAAAAGTTGCTTTTAGAGGGAATATACAAATACCTGGAGGTGAGTACACAGCAAGCCTTCAACTCTTTTTAACCCCTTTAACGCCAAGCGTCATTGCCCGAACAATCAAAATCTTAGATCATGCCAAGTTTGTTTGTAACAGATGTCAAAACACATCAAAATCAAGTTTTAAGACTAATTTCAGAGATTCTTGAAAGGGTTGAAACTCAATGTTATGGTGGTCCTACTATTTTGTTTACCTTTTGGGAGCAATAACCCAAGTTATATTCCCCATTTTTTTCTTTGTGGAAAATTATGTTTTAATGGACCAAAACAGACTACTACGATTAATTAATAAATCTGCTATCAGAGTTTTAAAGCTCGGGATCACCCACTGTAAGACCAAACGTCTCTATTGATCTTCTAGAACACAGACAGGTGAAGCGGAATGAATGACAAAGCTAATTTGAGAGAGCGTTAGCTTCCACGCTAACCGTTCCTGAACAAAGATGGCGATAACATGAATGCTTATGTGTGGAGGTTCTTTTAAATGCTGTTTTCAAGTCTCGATACGATCCCTGGCCCTAAGATGACTTGTTAGGCGCGTAAAGTGTTACGTTGGCAGCATAGTTGGCCAGCAGGAAGCTAAGTACTAATGCTAGCTACCTGGAGTTCGGTACCCAAACTCTTCCGGTTCGGTCTCTGGACACGGACACGAAAGCTCCCTCTGGGAAAACAGCGGCCGCCAGTCCCCTCACGTCCATCTCGTGGCCCGGGATGGAGCATCTGAGTTTGTACGAGTTGGATGATGCCATCTTTTTTTTTTTACCACAGCAACAAAAAACTTAAACTACTACACCAGCGTTAGAGCTAAGCGGTGTCGCTGTCAACATCCGCCGGTTATGATTCCGGAAGGGGAGTTGTGTCACACGCCAACAACTTAGCATTTCAAAATAAAAGTATTTTATTTGTTTTACTTGGTAAAATCAAGTATGGTGATTTTAAAATGTAACGCCCCAAAGAGTAGCACTGTTTAATTTATTTAAAAAAACATAGGTTTGAAATGTTTGATTAGCAGAACCAGACTGATATTTGTGTATACATTTATTAGCAGATACAAATCTTTTAGGCTATATTTCAAAAACAGTTCTCTAATTCATCTTATTTTTAAAGCTTCTCTCACTACAGCAGTACGATAATATTGACTTATAGAATAACAATTTATCTCTCTTAATAGGCTGAAGTCATAAAAACTATTCTTCAATGTGGATTAAATAATGGCAATTGCTAGCAGGAGCCTATTCTGTTTGTGTAGCCATCTTAATCTGCCAGACAGACATATCGCAGAACATTTTTATGTGAGGTAAAGATCTACTGGGTCACCAGACTTGGTACATGGGGGAAATTGTGTTTCTGAATATAAAATGAAAGTAGGTAGGAATTAAAAATGGCACTAAGCAGATATTAAATAGTGGTACAAATTGGCCAAAAGGAGCAAATTGACCTGGCGAAGTCTTGCAATGGAACGATTGTGTTGCCATTTTTTTTATCCTGTTTTGTTTGATCGTTTGTTAACTATGCTGTATTTTTTTCTCCTAAAACAACACTGCCTCTGTATATGACAACACAATACAACTGAAACAAGACTTGTGTTATGGCCCCCATTAGACCACCCCTTTGAAAAAAATTTTTGAGTCGCCAATGCACAAATGATGTGGATAAAAATAAAAAATAAAAATAGTACTTTATTTAAAAACGAAAGCCCGAATTTCGCACAAAAGGTCAAATCAGACTTCATTGAATCCATTTTTCCAAAAACAATCTCTTGCCCTTTTATTTTCCTAAACCGGAAACAGTATTATGATTGCAGGTAAGCAGGTCCCGTCCAGCCCACAGAGGGTCGGATGAGGAAGAAGCCGCTGCCTCGGTTCATGCACTCACCGGTACAGCGTTAATTAAATAAAAAAGTAAGTCGTATTTCGCTGTATATAATAATACGACCACTAACCCTTTATGCGTTTAATTGCGTTTATCTTACGTTCTTATAACTGAATGAAATGCCGCTGGACCCCAGATGTTAGCTAACATTGTTGAGGCTGTATGGAGCCGAGCCCACCACGGCTGTCAGGTGTATGAATGATGACGGAGCCGGCGAGGCTTTACTGTAACGAAACCTCCACTTATCAGTTAAAAATCCGACATTTTCAGGCGCAACTCATCGTCAAGCTGTATTTAGTTGTTATTGTGGGCCTCTGGTGTGGTTTTATTCCCTGATCTAAAAACGTGACATGAGATGCATTTGTAAATATGTCTGTGGTATCCCCAATTTTTTTCTTAGACCTCTGCCGTTATTTATTTATAATTCTTAAAGCTGTCTGATTTGTTGTAAATAGATCACTTCCGGAAACTGGAGACCAGTTGGTGGATTCTGACTCTCATGCAGGTATAATAACAGCTGTATTGAAACATTGATGCCAAGTCTGTCAGTCAGGTAACAGCGGATAAAACCGGCCATGATAAAAACAATCAAATGAAATGTAACTAAAATGTGGTCAATTGTTGTCTATCTATAAAAAGAACCTCGTTATGGGCTAAATAATCAGTTAGTTTTGGCTAAAAGTGTGTCTAAAATAGTAAAAAAGCAGTAAACAGTAGGAGGCTCAGACCTTACAATGCAGATCCAACTCTTCTCCCTGGATAGTTTCACAGTACTTTGCATTTTAAATGGCGTGAATACTACATCTCTACCAAATGGTGACAATGACCCAAAGATCCCATGGGGTGGGTGGATCAGTGAAACTCATGTCATAAGAGCTTTTCATGTATTTAAAAGCCTGAAACATTTAACATAATAGAACCAGAGAAACCTTTCTAATAAAATGTGAAGCACCTCTAGGAAGCAGAGAAAGTGATCTAGTTCCCTTTTGTTTCAGTCTGATCTGTCGGGGTATTATGATCTGATTTTAGAGCCCCCACCAGAGGGAAACTAAATGGTTTGTTCAGGTATGATATAAGAAAGAAATGTGGTTTGGATTTGTCTCCACAGGCAGTGAGGATCCAGTGACCTGGAGCATCAGCAGCAATGAAGCTTCGACTTCATTTTGTAGTGGATCCCATGGGCTGGCTCTGCATCAGCTTGGTGTTTGGGATCTGGCTCTATAACACTTTCTTCATTCCTAAACTGGTGCTGTTCCCACACTATGATGAAGGGCACATCCCTTGGGCTTTAGTCGTTTGTGAGTATCACTGTTCCTGAGAAAATACGTAACGGTCCAGTGAATGGCTCAGGCTCATTAAGCCTTGTTTTTATATGTATCTAAAGGTTATTACATGGCATCGGCTCTCTGTGTAGTGGCGCTCTTTAGAGCTTCCACTGCAGATCCTGGTCGTCTTCCTGTGGACCCACATATACCTCACTCTGGTAAGGGAAAGCAGAAAATCCCTTTTGGCTGTTGCTTCCTTCCTTTGTCATCTTATTTAAACCCTTTTGTAAATCTTGTAGTCCATCATGAAATATTTGCTGCTATAAATTATAGATGTTATTGTTGTGCCGCACTGGCTGATGTTGTGTTTGTGCCACAGAAAGAGAACACTGGGAGTTGTGCAATAAGTGCAACTTAATGAGACCTAAAAGGTCGCACCACTGCAGCCGCTGTGGCCACTGTGTGCGCAGGATGGATCACCACTGCCCCTGGTGGGTATACAGTTACTCCCATGGAGTTCCTTACTGTGATTTATCCACGTTAAGTGATTGTTTCACTGTGTTTGATGTGTGTTATGGAGAGCAGTAGGATGTACAGAAATCTGCCGAAACAGTGACGGTGCTTTGCAAATGTATGCACGCCATCTTGAAATTTCTTACATTTTTTTCACGTTCCAACAAAGTTGCACTTATTATTTTACGAAAAAAAACTGAATGAGGCTTGCATTTGAATTCAGCATCCATCTACCAGCTCTGCCTACCAGCAGATTGAGATTGCTCTCCAATCTTCTTGCAAAATAACTCGGACTCAGTCAGATTGGATTGAGAGCGTCTTGCGGAAAATCAGTTTTTAAGTCTTTCCACAGATTCTCAACTTGTTTTGGCCCTGGACCTTGATTGGACCGTTCTAACTCATGAATATAATTTGAGTTAAATCTTTCTGTTGTAGCTCTGGCTGTATGTTCAGAGTCATTGTGAACCTCTGCTCCAGTCAGAAGACTCCATCTGTGTTTCCATTAATTATAACTGGCTTCCCTGTCCCTGCTGAAGAACAGTATCCCCACAGCATGATGCTACCACCACCGTGTTTCAGGGTGGGAGTGGTGTGTTTCGGTGGATGTGTATTGTTAGTTTTCTGCTACTGAGAGCATTTTGCATTTAGGCCAAAAAATCAGCTTCTCTCACATGTTTGCTGTTTCCCCTACATGGCTTGTGGCTGATTTAAAGCTGGACTTCTTGTGGCTTCCCTTGAGCAATAGCTATCTTTTGACCACTCTTTTGTAAAGGCCAGATTCACGGAGGGTGGGACTAATAGCTGTCAGCAGATTCTCTCACGTGAGCTGTGGACTTCTGCAGCTCCTCCAGAGTTACCATGCTCCTCCTGGCTCCTGCTCTGATTAATGCTCTCCTTGCCAAGTCTCAGTTAAGGTGGACAGCCATTTCTTGTTAGGTTTGTAGTTGTTTTTCCATATTCAAATGGCGGAGTAAACAAAGCTCTGTGAGATGTCCAAAGCTTGAGATGTTTTATAACCTAACTTTGCTTGAAACTTGTCCACAATTTTCTCCCTGACCTGTCTGCTGTGTTCCTTGGTCTTCACGGTGTTGTTTGTTCACTAATGTTCTCTAAAACCTCTGAGATCTTCACAGAACAGCAGGACTCTGTTTACTAATTAGGGGACTTCTGAAAATAACTTTAAGGATAACAGAGTAAACAGGACTTGAAAACAAACACATTACAAACTTTTCAGATTTGTCTATAAAATCTCAAGAAATTACATCAAAGTTTGTGTTTCTATTGTGAGAAAATGTGAAAACATTCAGGAGTATGAAGAATTTTGCAAGACACCATAGACTCTCAGAATGAGGGATCAGATTCAGAACCAGAGATGCCTTATAGATGCTCCGGGCAGCATTACCAGCACTTCACAAAGTATAGAAGGGGTCACATTTACCCAACACGCAACACCACCTTCCTCTGTGCCTGGCGACTTGTAATCATCGTTTGACTGTCGGACGCTCCCTCTTGATGATCCCACTCATACCCTTTGTCACCCTATGTCACCCAAGTTAAAGGTTTCAGATCCTTTCGAGTTGGATCGTTGATGTTCTGCATGTATATTCAGTTCCATTGGTTTTTGTTAGTGTGTGTAGTTTGTGGACTCTTTTTAATTATACTTTCATTTTCCCCCAAAAGATCTGGAAAGCTGTTATTTAAGCTTTAAACTTTTTTCCTATTAAAAAGCCAGAGTGTTTACCAGCCTCACTGTCTCTGTGATGACTTCATCCAGAAAAACATCCTTCCTGATATTACGAAAACGTAATAAAAGATCAAATTCTTACTCAAGCTTTCTTTCTTTCAGGATCAATAACTGTGTGGGAGAAGACAACCACTGGCTCTTCCTGCAGCTGTGTTTTTACGCCCAGGTCCTCAGCTTATTCACACTGGTGCTGGACTTTTGCCAGTACTATTATTTCCAGCCACTGATGAGACTAGACCAGGTGAATTAACGTGTCTGCATTCTTGCTTTTACTACATTTGTGTTGTTTCCTCCATGAATCATCACCAGAAATAAGTTTATATTGTACAATAAAGTATAATCAAACCCAGCTTTAAGAAGAAAATAAACCCTTAAAAACTGGAGTTGTTTATTGTATGTCCTGTTTTTTTTTTTCTTTCCAGGAAAAGTTTACAACGCGTCATGAACTGGCTCTGCTGCGAGTCTCAGCCCTCATGGGTGTAGTCATGTTCGGTGGCATGTCGAGCTTGTTTTACACACAGATGAATGGCATCCTCTCTGTGAGTTCTCTGACAGTCACTGACAACCTAAGGGACATTAAAGCACTGCTGCTCTGACGTTATTTTGTCTTTATTATGTTACTGTATATACAGCGCCCTGCACTTTTAATAGCACCCAGATGTGTACATAGAGACTTAATGGTCCCAACAGGCCCTTGTTTGCTGCAGTGAGTTAAGGAGTTTTTTTTAACCTCGGTTTTGAGTGATTATCATGGGTCTTTGTCCAGCTGTGTACTTTACACGTCCAGGTGTTTTAAGATTTTTAATTGTTGATCCCAATGAAGATAAGGATATCTTGTTGCCATTCCCTGCCCTATTTAAAAGGCATTTTCTCACGTTTCCTATTTTGAAGAGTTTCTAAGAGTAATAGGACCCTGCTTCACGTTTCCCCACAGAAACAGGAAATCATGGGTTGGTTAACTAATTAAACTCTTACAAACTGTAATCAGCTTTAACAAAGTAAAGTATAAATTGTTGCATTTATATTAAAGGGATCGGGAAGAGGGCCAATAATGATGGCACCTGTAAATCTTTTTTGAATAAATATTTCTCAACAATGAATTTTTTTTCCACAGTGCTTATATTAAGAATTGATTTTTCCTTATTTGTTTTCAAGTGTTCCATAAAAGATAGGTTTCTTTTAAGACTTTTTACACAGATCTATCAAGGATGACAATGCAGACCAGTATATTACTGCTCTTCCAACAGAAAAGCAGAAATAATCCACATAATAAAACTATTGGTGTCGAGAAGAAGTCTTGTGTGCGAGGAAGTACATGTTGGTATGAGACAGTGTGGGAGGGTTCCTTCAGTTGTAGAAATAACAGGAATTCCCTCTTTTATTGTAATATATGTGCTGACATGACAGAATAATGTTGGTTCAAGCCAAAACGAACCCTGGATTAAATTATTGTCATGGTCACATTCTAAAATAACATGCTGATGCTGGATTTAAAAGTAGCATAAATTTAAAAAAAGAAGGTTAAATGTACCTTCTGCACCATGTCCATCAAAGACACGTTTTTAATTATTTTTAGAAATTTATTTCGCTTTTGCACAACTAATTTTTTTTGTATTTCAGTGCGGTTTCTTTTTTATCAATGCCATTTCTGTGCTCTGTTTTAAATGTCCATATCTGCAATATTATGAATGATTATAAATAACTTTTTTTAAAAATTATTTTTACAGGACATGACCACCATTGAGAAAATGTCTCAGTTCTCCAGTGAAACGTGAGTCTGTTTTTATTTCGTCTGACGGATCTTTACTGCTTGAAATTTGTGCAAATAAAAATAGGCTCGCCTTAAGAATATGAATACCAGACAGACAGAAAGACAATTTCCCCCAAATACAGTACAGTTTTTTCGAGTTTTAACAGCTAGAATAAAGGTTCCACAAAAGTGTTGGTTTTTATGAATAGTCTTTGTTCTAGAGAAACATTTTGAACAACTTAAAGTTTTTCCAGTCTAAATATTTACTTCGAGGTTTCCAATCAGATACCAACTCCAGCGTCATTAGCCAGCTTTGGTTTAAGGCCGTATTAGATTGTGCACAATACAGCAAGGGCGCCCACACCTCCTTGAACATTCAAACATGCAATAGAAAATAATTTTTTGGTTTCAACTGACATGACTGTTTGGGTTTATTTGTTTGTTTGTTTCTAAAAAATGTTCATGCCGCCCCTGAGGCATCCCGACCTGACTATATATTTAAAAAACACATTCTAAATGCTTTAGGATGAAGTATTTTCCTGTTTTTTCTGTCCAGATATGGATCAAAAAGATCGTGGCAGTGGGCGCTTGCCGAAGTTTGCGGCACTCGCTGGAAACTTCTGTGGCTCCTGCCACTCCGCAGCAGACAGCCTCTCCAGGCCGGCCCCCACTACCGCAGCCACGTGTAGCCCTGTTGTATTCCCTCTGCTGCCTGCACTTTCAGTAGAAGCTGCTACAGTTAAACACTCCACATACTCCTAAAAAAAAATCTGTCTGCTCACCTTCACCGTCCTCTGCTGTGATACAGGAGCTGGCCTTCAGTCATGGTTTGTCAGCAGATACTTTACTTTTAGATTTATTGAGTTTTTCCAAAAACAGGGTAACAAACACCTTTTGGAATGATGGAGAAATGTTTTGTCACTAGCCACTGCAATTTACAGTATAATGAAACCATCTTTAATGGTCATTTACATGATGGGGATGGAAGCAGTGGGACATCTCTCAGGTTATGTCATAAAGAGCCTTCAGTAGTAATCAACTATAGATAGAACAACAGCAGATCTGTTAGAAATGTTTGATTTTTGTATAAAGTTCGTGCCTTGTTTTGTTTTCTGTACTTTTTATTTATCACATTTACAAAAAAAGTGGTTGTGAGGTATACTCACCCCCTAATGATTCATGAATGCTTTCTTCGGTTGTTTAATTAGGATTTTATCTATAATGTGTTGTTTTTAGGAACATAATGCCACTAAGCAAAGTTAATACCTTGTACACAGAGATTTTATGTGTCTGCAGAGAGCAGTAAAGCAAGAGCAGGCTAATATAATCACTCATAAATAGTGGCTTTCAAAGTTGTAAAACATGAGTTTAATATTCACTGATCAGAAGTTGATGTTTACTTTATAATTTTTATTAAATTAGGCTGTTGGAGACACATTGAGTTAGCTGTTAATCCTGAAGAGTTCAAGGTACATTCATGAGAGAGAAAAAGTCCATCTCTGTCTTATATAGTTATGGGAAAAAACTAAGTACACTACATCATTTGCTTATTTGCCACCACAGCATTAACATTAGATGACCGCCGATACTTTGACTAGACTGTTTTAGACCAATTTCTGGAAACCTTGACCTGTTGGACAGATAATCTTACATTTGACTTTAGAATACTATGATACACATAGCAGTTTAGGATCAACTAAATGACAGAAAGGGGTCCAGGGTTCTTTGTCTACCAAACAAGCCCAAACCATTCCCTATTCAACACCATGCTTCTCAGTTTATATGAGGTGTTTGTGCTGATAAACTTTGTTTTGGTTTTTACCAACATGGCACTGTGCATTATGGCCAAACATCTCTACTTTGGTCTCGTTGGGAAAAAGGACTTGTTCCTGGGACTCTTGTGGTTAATAGAAATGCAACTTTGAGGTTTTCTCCTGACAGCTCTTCCAAACATGTCATACTTGTTGAGTCTCTTTTAATTGTCCTGACATAAATAGCCACTACCAGGAGGATTGCTAATTGTCTTAAATGTTTTCCTCTTGGGAATAATCTTTATCTCTGTTGAATGACGTCAAATTGTTTGGACGTGTCTTTATAATCCATATGAGGTTGATGGGTTGCAACAATTGCTTCTCCCCACATACTTGCTGATGCCATTGTTCCTTGTCATTGTGTAAACACACACCAAACAAGCAAGCTGCCAAAGCTCATGTTTTTATAGAGGTGGTCACACTTGCTGAAACAGCAAATAATGCTTAGTTTTTCCCATGACTATTGACAGTCATGGAAACTTTATTTTTCCGCATGCGAAGGTTCAATTAGTATAACAAGTCAGCCTGCTGCTACATAGACCTGAGAATTACTCTAGTTTCTTCACTAAAGACTTCAATATACCAGCCACATTGTTAATTTGTTATTTTATATCAATCTGCTGTATTAACCATAGCACTTACAAAATGGTTTGTTACAAATACTGTGGCTTTTTTTGTGGGTTTTGAGACATTGCATTTGAGTCATGTAGCTGCCATTTAGGTCTATGTATCTTAATATTTAAATTTATAAGTGCATATTTATATCTCAGATAGAAAAGCTAGCAGATTAGTAATGTGGAAACATACAGAGAAAAAGCTGTACCTACATGTGTTTCTAGAAACAGACAAACAGGGAAGGGAAAATAAATCCAAATTAGCAGAGCAAATCTCAACAGTCTAAAATACAAAAAGTATTCATTTTCAACATTTTGATATAAGACCTCCAGGAAATAATCTTTTATACATTAAAAGTAAAGGACAGTCAACTCAATTTATATTGTGCCAATTCACAATCACAATTCACAACAAGCTAACTGTTCCTAGCAAACAATAAGCTTGCTCTTGTGGGCGAACAGTTTGTAAATTGTTACGTTTTAAAACTTTGCTAACTAATCCATGTTACTTAGTAATCTGTTTCTTGCTAACAGCTTGCATTGAAACATTGCAAATGCATGTTTTTTGCAGTTTAGGCAGTGAAGTTTGCTCTGCTAACAAAATTAAATTATAATTGTTTCATTATATTTCTCTGAAATTACTGGAGATTTTACTGAATTATTTCCAAGAATCCTTAAGGTTATAGTAATACTAGCTTTGTGTTATCAAATTTATTTGCTAAACCTGTATGTAAACAAAGCCTATTGTGTGTGGAGGGATTATTACAATATCCAAGTAGTTTTAAGTGCCTGTCTAGGTCACCTTATTCACCTTAAGTTTTTTCACTGTCACTGTACACTCCACACTTACCAAAGATCTTGGAAAAGGTTGCATTACTCAGCAAGCATTCATTAAAAGCATGTTTTACCAAATTTTTGGTAGTAGCGGTTTAATATTATGCACTGAATTTCATGCTAGCACACTGTCTGTTTTAATATCAAGACTTCATTTTGAAAGGAAGATCCTCCTTTAAAAAGAAGTTCTCTATAAAGATTGACATGTATCTACTTAATTCAGGTTGTTTGAATTTGCATGGGCGTGGGTTCATGTTCCCTGATTGATTTATTTTTATTTTTTTAGATCGTGTTCAGGTTATTGGATGTTTGTGAGATTTTTTTATCCTTAGTTTTTGGTGTTTGGGGGATGCAATGCAAGGGAAAATGTATGATTTTATATTGAAAAAGTTGGTCTCTTTTCTTAATAATTTATTTGGTTATTTGGTTGAAATTTTCTGAAAGCAATAAGCATTGTTTGTTTTTAATTTTGTTTTTACCATTAAAATTTGTTTGTATTGTGAAGTTTACAAGCTGGCGGACAATTTTGAACTGGTGTATGAACTTTTAATGGCTGCCAAGCTTAACACTACATGTCACCACCTTGCACTGCATTGCTGGAAACTGTAGCTGTGAACATTTCCTTGAGGCAGCTGTTACTTGGCATCCCACAGGGATAGGAGTTTGGACCTTTTACATTTTCTTCACTTCGTTCTTTTTATGTATCTTAATATGTTGTTTGCAAATCTTATTTTGTTTAAAGTCAGACCTCAAACACTGGAACATTTGTTTTGTGAATGTGTACCAGTTACATTTATGTTTAGAAATGTTATGAAAAGTTGCCATTTTATTACGTTGCAAATTGTGATTATAGGAAATATATAGGTATTCATTTTTGAATAAATTACATTCTAAATAGGTTTCTGTCAATGTTTCTGTTACTTTTGTTTTTAAAAGTATATAATCTTTATTTACAGTGTCCTGAAATGTGTTTGCACCTAACAGATTTCATTTTGCTTTTTTCTCACACTTTTTTTAGATTATAATACAGATTTCAAAGAGTATTAAAGTAAATAACCAAGTACCTATAGAGAGTAAGACAGGTCCCGAATATTCAGGTGATACGGAAGAATAAAATACAAACCATCAACACACAAACTCTGCCAACAATTAGGTAAGGCAATTTGAACATTGACTTGCCAAAGGAGGAGATGGAAACCAATAATATCACGACACAGAGAACAGTACAGGAACAGGCACTGAATGCAAGAGCAATAGAGCCCAGGTTCTAACACTTCAGAAAAGACCCAAGATGTATGTTGTATTTTGATGTCCCTTAAACAGTCCGGCATATTTAGCTGGGTTTTATTTACAGTTTTTCTTAATTGCCTAAACACTAAACCCTATAGTCTGAACCAAATGTTCAGCTGCCTGAACTCTTGTAGCAAAGCCATAAGCACTTTCACCTGTTAGACACAACTTGCCAACCCATTTTCATTGTGATGCACCGGTGTTGCATAATGGTGAGCACAGTTTGCAAAAATCAAACAGTTAAAGCACAGGTGTCACCGGTTGAACACAGCAACTCAAAATTGATCAAACTTGTTTGGAGAAAAGGAGCAGCTTTCGAGAAATGTGTCTTAGCAATTGAGAAAAACTATAATGTGCCGACAGCCGAGGGATACACAGAACGCCATAAGCAGGTGGCTGGAGTCATGTATAGGAACCTCTATAGCTGTAAGTTCTGCAGTCAAAGATGAAAGACACCATCCAGGCTGGTTAGTGGCCAGGAAAACACGCCAGGAAAACGCCTTCACAACACAAGGAGTTGTTGTAAAGGTGTGGTAAGGCGTATTGTCACTTCCTGTTTTCACTGTTGCACTCGGTAGATTGTTTGGTGTGTGAAGGCTCTCTCGTTTGATTTGATTTCTCTCTACTGTGATATCTCTTGTTCTAATACATAAGCATGTTAAAACACATACTTTCTGTTGCTGCATTTACCGTTTGGGGACTCTCCGTGTGTTACACGGTTTTTCTAGTATGGTAAGGGGTCGCTTTAGCTCCACCATGGCTACCCGTTCTGCTGTTTCTCTCTCCGAGTCTTCTCCTCTCTCCTGCTCTCTGTGTCAGATGTCCAGTTACTCCTCTGCTTCCTTTAGTGATAATGGTACGTGTAATAAATGTAGCATTTTTGTAGCTTTGGAGGCGAGGGTGTCAGAATTGGAGGCCCGGCTCCGCGTTGTTGAAAAACCAGCAGATAGCCGAGGCCCCTTAGCCAGCGCGGAGCCACCGAGGGTAGTCCTCCAGCAGAGCCTGGCTTACTGAGCATAAGATCATCTCTTCAAAGACTTTGCTAGTTTGTGACCTGATTTGTGACAATCAGATTGATTTATTTTGCCTCAAAGAAACCTGGCTGCAGCAATAGGATTATGTTACTATAAATGAGTCAACTCCTACTAATTATTTAAATTTTCACATTCCTCGAAATACTGGGCGAGGAGGAGGAGTAGCAACCATCTTTCAGTCCGATTTATTAATTAGTCCCAGACCAATCAATAGCTACAACTCTTTTGAATATCTAATCTTTAGTTTTCCTCATCCAAATTGCAAAGCACTGAAACCACTTCTATTTGTTGTTTTGTACCGTCCACCAGGCCTTTACTCTCAATTTTTACATCAGTTTTCAGACCTTTTATCTGATTTAGTGTTAAATAGGTTATTATAGTGAGGGATTTTAACATTCATGTTGACCCTGAAAGTGATAGCGTAAAATATAGCCCTTAATGCTATCTTACACTCAATTGGCTTTGCTCAAAACATAAACAAACCTACCCACCTTTGTCTTCATTCTCTGGACCTTGTGCTGACATATGGCATTGAGTGTAAAGACATAACAATATTTTCTCATAACCCTGTGCTGTCTGACCATTTTTTAATAACCTTTGAGTTTAATTTAACCGAGTACTCCACACCTGAAAGAAAATTTCATTATAGTAGATCATTATCAGACAATGCTGTAACAACCATTAAATAATCTGTTCCACTTTTAATTTCCTCTTTATCACAGAAAAACACAGTGGAGGGCAATAATTTTGTTTCTTCCCCTTCACAAATTGATTCTCTTGTTCATAGTGTTACTTCATCATTGTGTGGTGCATTAGACAATGCAGCCACCTTGAAAAAGAAGGTAATCATTCATAGGAGGCAGGCTCCCTGGTTTAATTCAGAGCTGCGTACTTTAAAGCACAATGTTAGAAAATTGGAGAGAAAATGTTGCTCTACACATCTAGAGGATTCCTACTTAATCTGGAAAAATAGCCTACTGTTGTATAAAAAGACACTTCGCCAAGCCAGAACAGCTTATTTCTCATCATTAACAGAAGAGAACAAGAATAATTCTAAGTTTCTGTTTAGTACAGTTGCTAAACTTACACAGAGTCATAGCTCTGTTGAGCCATCCATTCCCTTAGCTCTCAGCAGTCATGACTTTATGGGATTCTTCTTAAATAAAATTGATTCTATTCAAAATAAAATCTTTGACATACTCACGAAGATGATTACTTCACCCTCAGCAAGTGAGACAACATTGGAAATAACTGTAGAACCGGATCTGTGTTTGGACTGTTTTGATCCTGTGGAGCTTCCTGAGTTATCAGAAATATTAGCTTCATCTAAACCTTCAACTTGTATGTTAGACCCAATCCCGACCAAATTATTTAAGGAAGTGTTCCCTCTGATTATCAGCCCCATTTTAGATATGATTAATCTATCCTTAGTAAATGGATATGTACCACAAGCTTTTAAGGTAGCTGTAATTAAACCTTTAGTTAAGAAACCTTCGCTTGATCGAGATGACTTGAAAAATTACAGACCTATATCCAATCTTCCATTCTTATCTAAAATTTTTGAGGAAATAGTTGCTAATCAAATGTGTCAGGATTTACACAGCAATGACCTGTTTGAAGAGTTTCAGTCAGGCTTCAGAGCCCATCATAGTACTGAAACAGCTCTGCTGAAAGTCACTAATGATATTCTTATGGTCTCAGATAATGGACTTGTGTCTGTACTTGTCCTCTTAGATCTCAGTGCTGCATTTGATACAGTCGATCACAATATTCTCTTAGAAAGGCTGGAATATGCTGTAGGGATCAGGGGAACAGCGCTAGGCTGGTTTAAATCTTATTTGTCTGACAGATTCCAGTTTGTTCATGTAAATGATAAATCATCTTTAAACTCCAGGGTTAATTGTGGAGTACCACAGGGTTCAGTACTTGGGCCAATTCTCTTTACTAAATATATGCTTCCAATAGGTAGAATTATCAGACAGCGTAGGATAAATTTTCAGTGTTACACTGATGATACTCAGCTTTACTTATCCATAAATCCCAACCAGTGAACCCAACCAGTTAGATAGACTACAGACATGTATTGAAGACATAAAAACTTGGATGACTTTAAATTTTCTCCTTCTAAATTCAAACAAGAAGTTGTCGTCTTTGGACCGGAGTCTTTAAAAAAGAAACTGCTTAGTCAATCACTTAACCTGGATGGCGTTAAATTGACCTCCGGTAATAAAGTAAAAAACCTTTGTGTTAGGCTGTACGGTGGCACAGTTGGTAGCACTGTTGCCTTGCAGCAAGAAGGTCTTGGGTTCGATTCCCAGCCGGGGGTCTTTCTGCATGGAGTTTGCATGTTCTCCCTGTGCATGCGTGGGTTCTCACCGGGTACTCCGGCTTCCTCCCACAGTCCAAAGACATGCCTGTCAGGTTAATTGGTCACTCTAAATTGCCCTTAGGTGTATGAATGAGTGTGTGCATGGTTGTTTGTGTGTTGCTGGACTGGCGACCTGTCCAGGGTGTACTCTGCCTCTCGCCCATAGACTGCTGGAGATAGGCACCAGCTCCCCCGCGACCCACTATGGAATAAGCGGTAGAAAATGACTGACTGACCTTGGTGATATTTTTGACCAGGACATGTAATTTAAATCCGGAAAATTGCCAAAATTAGAAATATCCTATCCAGGAGTGACGCTGAAAAACTAGTCCATGCATTTGTTACTTCAAGGCTGGACTATTGTAATTCTTTACTCTCAGGATGTCCACAAAATGCACTTAAAAGCCTTCAACTGATTCAAAATGCTGCAGCAAGAGTTCTGATGAAAATTAAAAAGAGAGATCATATTTCTCCTACTTTAGGTTCCTTTCATTGGCTCCCTGTTAAATCCAGAATAGAATTTAAAATTCTCCTCCTCACATATAAAGCCCTTAATGATCTAGCTCCATTATACATCAGAGATCTGATTGTTCCATATGTTACTAACAGAGCACTGCGTTCTCAGACTGCAGGTTTACTGGTGGTTCCTAGAGTTTCTAGAAGTACAATGGGAGGCAGATCCTTCAGTTATCGAGCTCTTCTCCTGTGGAACCAGCTCCCAGTTTTAGTCCGTGAGGCAGACACCCTGTCTACTTTTAAGGCTAGGCTTAAAACTTTCCTTTTTGATAAAGCTTATAGTTAGAGTGGCTTAGGTTATCCTGAGCTATCTCTGTAGTTATGCTGCTATAGGCTTAGCCTACTGGAGGACATAATGACCACTTTCACCCTCTTCGCTACATTCTCAAACTACTCTCCAATTTTGCATTATTTGCTGTTATTTCAGTTTTTAACTTTATGTTCTCTCTCTTTTCTCTTCCTAGAAGCTACTGCTGGCCTGACTCCTGTGTCTACCTGTGACACGTTTCTGGAGAGGGGCATCGTCCGAGCTTCTGCTGCCAAGAACTTAATGCTCACCCTCTACCGATGATCCACATCCCCCTGTCTTTCAGTGTTTCACCCTTTCTCTCTCCTAGACATGGCAATTGACTGAGCTTTTACTGTAACTAATTATATGTGCTCTCTTTCAGACTCTAACCTTGAAAACTGGCTCAGAGTTTATCTGTTCTTTCTTTCTAGATGAAACGACTAAAGGAGCTACATCCATTAACATTTACTTTTCCTTCCCATAGAAAGTACTCCTGGATCAGTCCTTCTTTGTTCTCTTTGTGTCTCTGCTCTGTTCTCTCTAACCCCCAGTCGGTCGAGGCAGATGGCCGCTCACACTGAGCCTGGTTCTGCTGGAGGTTTCTTCCTGTTAAAAGGGAGTTTTTCCTCTCCACTGTCGCTACATGCATGCTCAGTATGAGGGATTGCTGCAAAGTCAACGCCAGTGACTGTCCACTGTCTCTACATGCTCTTCCAGGAGGAGTGAATGCTACAAGTCTCTGACTCGATGCAATCTGCTGGGTTTCCTTAGATAGAAAAACTTTTTATCCAATTTGAATAAATAACTGATTCTGACTGCAATGATTAGGATTAATTGGAATGTATGTACCTGACTTTTGTGAAGTGCCTTGAGACAACATGTGTTGTGAGTTGGTGCTATATAAATAAACTGAATTGAAAACTGAATTGAAAACTTCCACATGTAGACTGATAACAGGTAATGGCTTACCAACTAGACCTTCTGATGGCTAAAAAAGTGGCAGTAGTGATGGATGTTGCAATTTCATGCAAGTGGAACATGTGGAGGAAGGAACTTAAGTAGCTAGAGAAATACCAAGGGGAAATGGAGAAGTTGTATTTAAAGTGAAGAGCTTTCGGTTCTTGAGTGATGCCCCTTCTGGTGTTCACACAAGTAAATTTCTAAATGTCTGTTATGGAACAGATATACTTAAAAGGCTTTTTTATTTCAGTTTTGCAAGAATGAAATTCAGAGCTGTAATATAATGGGAGTAACGGGGTACAAGTGTTGCCTTCCATGTTCTGATGAAAACAGACCAAAGGACATGATTTGATGGTTCTACAAAGTAATAACTTAAAATGGCTGAATACAAATGAATGCCACACTTTCAGAATTTTATTTACAAAAAACATAACTTTTTTTCTTGCAATTCATAATGACATGCCGCTTAGTTTTAGAGTATCACCTAAAATCCAATTAAAATCCATTAATTGTGGTTGAAACATGAGAAAATTTGGAAAAAAAATCAAGTGATATGAATACTTTTACAAAGCAATGATTTGAAGATGTAGAGATGAAACTGTGGGCATAAAACTGGTTTAAATCACAGATTTTCTTACAGGCATCATCACATTCTAGGCTAAATCCTGAAAACTCAGACAATTTAAACTGAAAACCATGCAATGTGTAAGAAAAAAAAGCTGAGCTATGGAGTTACAAAGAGGGCAAGGTTCTATAAATGAGGAACATTTTCGTTTAAATATCAAAACAAATATTGTGATTGAAATCGAATAATAATAATAAAAAACAATAAGGCAACTGAATGGGAATAATGTGCTTTGTCATTGGCACCTTTACCATCTCAAGCATTTGAGTATTAATTAGAAAAACATTTATTAACTAAAACATGTTGCTTTTTAAAAATAACTCGTATGAATGTTGCACAAGTGGCTAGAGGCATCAGCTCAGCGGTCTCTAATCAGTCATTGCCCTGAAGGTATGTTTTAAGTCTCAGTGGTGCGTGCCAAATGTGTGCACGACCCATGAACACAATCTATGTGTCCTATCTAACATGGTTTTATGCTTTTAACACACTCTGATCTACACACACTCATTGTGCCACCCTCGGCCAACTCAATTGACCCCAATTGTTCTCCGCTTGAAGGAGGTCGTGATACCCCAGCGTGACCGGGAGGATGGGATCAGTTAATCACTCTGCAACATTTGTGTTTATCATCCATGGTTCTGTCATTATATGTTAAACTACACAGTTTGATTTAGCTTCAAGGTTCCTGATTATTATTATTATTGTTAATATTAATATAATTGTTGTTATTATTAGTATTATTATTATCATTATTAGTAGTAGTAGTATTAACATTTTAAGAATGACCATAAATAGAAGCTGTGTCTTTAAAATGACTAAATAATTTTATTAAACATAAGAGGCGCGGAATATCCTATAAGCTTGCTAGGGTTTTAATAAGGATTAATGTCACAAAAACATGGGGTTTCTAACAAAACTGCACACATACAATTTGTCAGATTTGACTCTCATGACAGCATTTAAGGGATCCAGTGTAGATAATAGCAGTCTGCTGCAGTCTGCTTCTAATCTGTTGTAATAGTTGGGTCTGCTGGGCTAATTAGATAAATGACCACCTGCTCTTTCTGTCATCTATGACATCTGGCTGAACAAAAGAATATAATTAACCACATGCCTAATAAACAGCTACGCCCCAAATAGTTACATCTCGGATGCATGTTTACCTGTCTGGGATTGGAGTTTTGTGGCTTGGCGTGCTTTACTGCTCTTTTGCCAAGATTAGACACAGATTAAGGTCTCAGAATTTATTACTAGAACGCTAGCCACGAGGTGCATAATTATTTTTAGATTTCTGTCCATGTTGGCCATAGGTCCTGTAAGGAGTAGGATCGACTCCAGCACTGAATATGCTTTGCTTTGATGTAGTTCTCAGGTGAAGATCCTTCATCCTTCCTTAAATTTGGGAATATTATCTCCCACAAAACCAAAACATCAAAGGTCTTTCAACTAGAACTGTATTTTCCTCCCACACCATAATCACACATTATAACTGATTTATGTGTTTTCTCCCTAATAAAAGCAAAGACATAATTAGATTTTTTAGACCTCAGCAGGCCCCATTCGTGGCAGGTGTCAGCTGGCTTCCTGAATTTTGCAGCTCTGGATGCTAAACTTCCTGAATACTGACGTTATTGATTGGCCTATTGATTTTCAAATTGTGTCATACTAGAAAGTAGAAATCCAATTAAAAGTTGAACTTAAAACAGCTAATCCAATCAAGACGATGAAATGTATCGATTTCAACCTTAAAATCAATAAGATGTGCGCTGCTCTCATGCAGGGACTCGAGCGTTTTCCTTTTTCCTCCCTGAAACAATGAAGCACACAGCCTCAGTCAAAGAATACAATGAAATCTTATTCTAATAAGTGGTTTAAAAAAACAAGGGATTTCACTTGGGTTAACATTTAAGTTCTGTAAACACTTTGATTTGTTCTTCTTTGTTTGGATCTTGCAGATTCTGTGTGTTTTGTGATGACACAGTTTTGGTGACTTACTATTTGGGGTGTATAGTGGCACTGTATTAAACTATATTTATACTATATACTATATTATATTTAATAAGTTTACCAGCCTTAGGTATTTCACCAGTAGTTAAACAATCTGTCACAATCCTGAGGTGCATTTTGAATTTCCTTGGCTGTTTATTATGTCCTTTAGATCTTGCTTAAATCATTTTCTTATGCTTATTATTGTTAGGTGTTTCCCTTTTTGGGGGACATCGAATCCGATGCGGACTCAATGCCAGGGAGGTTGCCAGGGGGGCGCAGCTCAGGTGGTTGCTGAGGCAAAAACTCTGCCGTGGGAGGAGTTTGGAGAGGCCATAGAAATGTATTCCGTACGGCTTCGAGGCGATTCTGGTCCACCATCCAGCGTCTCAGGTGGGGAAAGAGGTACACCATAAACATTGTTTACAATGGGGAGGGTGTGCTGTTGACCTCAACTCGGGACGTTGTGGGTCGGTGGGCAGAGTAATTTGAAGACCTCCCCAATCCCATTGGCACATCTTCCCTGAGGAAACAGAGTCTGGGGACCTTGGGGCAGGCTCTCCAATCTCTGGTGTTGAGGTCACAGTGGTGATTAAAAAGCTCCTCGGTGGTAAGGCCCCAGGGGTGGATGAGATTTGCCCGGAGTTCTTCAAGGCTCTGGATGTTGTAAGGTTGTGTTGGTTAACGCAACTCTGCCACTGGATTGGCAGACCGGGGTGGTGGTCCTCCTATTCAAAAAGGGGGATCGTAGAGTGTGTTCCAATTATAGGGGAGTCACACTCTTAAGCCTCCCTGGTAAGGTCTATTCGGGGGTTCTGGAGAGGAGGATCCATCAGATAGTTGAACCTTGGATTCAGGAAGAGCAGTGTGATTTATTTCTGGCCATGGAACACTGGACCAGCGCTACACCCTCACCAGGGTCCAGGAGGGTGCATGGGTGTTCGCCCAACCAGCCTACATGTGCTTTGTGGACTTGGAGAAGGCTTTCGACCGTGTCTCTCGGGGAATCCTGTTGGGGGTACTCTGGGAGTATGGGGTACCAGGCGCTTTGATACAGGCTGTTAGGTCCCTGTATGACCGGTGTCAACGATTGGTCCGCATTAACGGCAGTAAGTCGGACTCGTTTGCGGTGCTCTTTGTCACCAATTCTGTTGATAACTTTTATGGACAGAATTTTTAGGCGCAGCCAAGGTGTTGAGGGGATCTGTTTTGGTGGCCATAGGATTGTGTCTCTGCTTTTTGCGGATGATGTGGTCCTATTGGCTTCATCAGGTCGTGATCTACAGCTCTCATTGGAGCAGTTCGCAGCTGAGTGTGAAGCGGCCGGGGTGAGAATCAGTGCCTCAAAGTCAGAGGCCATGGTCTTGAGCCGGAAAAGGGTAGAGTGCCTCCTCCGGGTCGGGGAGGTGGTCCTGCCTCAAGTGGAGGAGTTGAAGTATCTTGGGGTCTTGTTCACGAATGAGGGAAAAATGGAGCGGGAGATCGATAGACGGATCGGTGTTGCGTCAGCAGTGATGCAGGCGCTGTACCGGTCTGTCGTGGTAAAGAGAGAGCTGAGTCAAAAAGTGGAGCTCTCGATTTACCGGTCGATCTACATTCATACCCTCATCTATGATCATGAGCTTTAGATCATGACCGAAAGAACGAGATCCCGGATACAAGCGGCTGAAATGAGCTTCCTCCGTAGGGTGTCTGGGCTCTCCCTTAGAGATAGGGTGAGGAGTTCAGTCATCCAGGCCTCCTGGACGCCTCCCTGGTGTGGTGTTCCGGGCCCAGAGGAAGACCCAGGACACGCTGGAGGGACTATGTTACTTGGCTGGCCTGGGAACGGCTTGGGATTCCCCCGGACGAGCTAGCCCAAGTGGCTGGGGAGAGGAAAGTCTGAGTCTCTCTGCTTAGGCTGCTGCACCTGCGACCGGACCCCAGATAAGCGGAAGACAATGAATGGCTGAATGGATGGATGGCTTTTCTTTTTTAGTTCATTCTTTTGTGTTTTAGTGTTCTTTATACGTCTAGAAGGCATTTTTCTGTTAGATTTCTGCTAGATACTTCCTTGGGTTTCTCTGTGTTTCTGCTCCATTCATGTTTGTTAGTCTCCCTCCATCAGCTGATCTGCCTTCCTCTCTGCTTCAGCTGCAACTCATTTTTTCTGATTTGCTCTTCTGGTCGTTTCTCTACAACTGCCTCAGTAAATATTCTCACCTGCTTTCTTTGTTCCTTGCTGGATCCTTTCATTCCGCTGCCTTATTATCAGTTTACCTGCTTCACTCGTCGTTTCATGTCCCATATTCTGTTTTCTTCAAGCCACACTGTAAGTTTTATATTTTTTGCATTGTTAAATCCTTTTTCACTCACTATGCTGCTGTCAAGCTCCTGTCTGCACACAAACCTCACCAATCATAACACTATCAATCGGATGTGAATTCCTTTCCCGTCTGTCCCACTGAATGATCAATTGTTATAGAATAAACAAAAAACATCGGTTTAACCTTTTTCTTTGCACTGTAATTTGATTCCATCAGAAATAGGAATATGTTGTACAAAGCATATGAGAAAATTCATCTGGAGCTATGACTTGAATCAAACTGATCTATATTTACAGGTTTCTGCTGATGAAAACCAACAGAATTCAGTGGTGCTTCCAGCTGTTTCTAGTTGCTGGCAGGTTTAATGGTTCCTGTGTTGTTTCCGAACAACCTTATCGATTGTCTTTCGTCTCAGGGTGATAATTTGGGTCTTCTTCCAGATCTTGGCAGTGGTGACACATCCGGATGACTTCTACCTCCTCACAGCTGTTTGGAGCAATGATCTTTGAATCTACTGTTGTTTAGAAATGGCTATGTAAGACTTTCCCGTCTTGTGTAAAGCTGCAATTCACCGTATTAGATCTTCACTGAGGTTCTTGTTCTTCTCCACTGTTCTGAGGCGTGTTCAGTCCGATGAGTGCTTTCAAATAAATTCACTTTTACACAGGCAAAACAAAACCACAGCCAATGAGGATCACCAATGAGAAGTCAACAGACCTTGATCCTGTCAAGCTAATAGACATTCAACAACCTTCAGCGTCGGCCAATGAAAGATTATTCCGTCATTATATATATTTGAGTATGAATTTTGATTCTTTGTGGATCACCACCCTGGAAAAAAAAACTATTCAAATAAATCATAAAATTCCCAAACTGATAAAAAATGTGCACCCGCAATGTGTGTTTGCAAATTTCTGACCACAACTTTATTCCTAAAGTAAAGCAACACTTTTTTATTAGGATTCAGCCAGTTTGACTTTTCATTTCATCCATGTGTGATTACATATGTTAAGTTACTTTTTCCAAGTCCACCCACTGTCGTTGTGGGGAAATCCAGCTGCCACCACATGGCCTCACTGAGGAGGATTGGAATGCAGCAGAAGAGAAAAACTCTTTTCAGATGGCATTCAGACAACATTTACATAGACATGCAAAGATGTTTAATTCATGGGTAAAAGAAAAACACAGCTGGTCCTAACATTGCCCCCCACATGAACAAACACTTCTACAGATGACTTCCTCAGCATGTTCTTTGTTGAGGCTGAAAGCTTCTGTTGATATTTGGTTAGAGAAAACTTAATAAAACTGCCTCAAAAGGGAAAATCTTGTGTTTTATTACCACCTGGATAACATTCATCTTTCTTCTGACTCTTTCTGAGGAGAATTTAAAAAGTCAAGGCTTTTTATTTTATCAGGTACATGTTCAGTGTGGTGACCACACAGCGCCTTGCAGAGGTGTTCGTACCACTTCAACGTTTCACCTTTTGTTATGTTACCGCCACAAACTTAATTGATTTTCTTGGGGAGGAATTTTAGGTGAAGTGGAAGGAAACATGCATTCTGGTGTTTAGGCGTTTGCTTATTCCCTTGATTCCTATTTTAGAAGTTTGATCTATTTTCTCCCTGTTTAAGTTCTTTTGGTAGTCTCATTGTTTACTCATTTCAGTTCATTTAGATGTTTTTACCTCCGTAGACTTCCTGCTCATCAGTGTAATTAGTCACCCTCCCTCAGTTGCCTTCTATCTCCCTGTTCCATTAGCTGATCTTGTTTCCACTCTGATTAGCCCCCTTAGTTCACTGGTCCATTCTCCACTCTCCCTCAGTATTTGTACTCCCTTATTGCCATTGTTCCCCACTGGTTCCTCCTGGAAGAAATCTGCACATCTACTTATTAAGCATTCAATCCCACTATGAACCATAGTGGTGGCAGCATCATGTTGCGGAGATCTGGTTTTCATCTGGTTTTTAGATGTGAGGGAAAGATGGATGGAGCTAAATATAGGACAATCCTGGAAGAAAACCTGCTAGAGGCTTGAAAATGCTTCAGACTGATGCAGAGGTTCACCTCTCAGCAGAACACATCTGAACATTCAGCCAGAGCTACAATGGAATGGTTTAGATCAAATCATATTTATGTGTTAAAATGGCCCAGTCAAAGTAAAAATGTAAATGCAATTAAAAATCTTTTAACCCGTCTCTAACTTCTTCCCATCTTTCTTTCAAGGTTTCAGACTTTATTATAACTTTTTAAATTGTAAATGTTTCATTTTATGAAAGCACATATTGCACAATGTGCTGTCTTGGCCAGGCATAAAGACTGGAAGGAACATAGTTTGATCCAGTCCTTTTTGAAAGATAAACAATGCCTAGTTTGCAGTGTGTCAGCTAGGAAGTGAAGTATCAACTTGTTTTTCTTTCTGCAATGAATATCTTTTGCCTAACTCATGCACTTTGCACAACAAGTGTAAAGCGGGAACAAATAAGGGGGAAGAGGGAGGGAGGAAGTTTGTGTGGGTGGGTGGGGGGGGGGGTTACAGGGTCAGGGTACTTGTAATTACCAGTCAGGTTCTAGTCACTGGGGTCAATCTGTTGCTTTTTTTTTTTACTTCCCATAATGCAGCTTGATGAAGGACTGGCCTACATGTGGCCCAGCATGCCTCTACCAATGCCCCTTTGATTAGCCGTACTGTCTCCCACCGGGCAAAGAGCGTGCACAGTGATGTCTGGGAAACCGACAGAGAGGTCCATTAGATGGCAACTTTGTTATGACATTTCAGCCAGGACGTGGTGGATGGTAAGTCAAGATCTGAATATATATGATCTAACAAGTCATGTAAATCATTTTCTTGTAGATATTTGCTTGAGGCAGAACTGATGCTGTATGTACACCTGGTGATTTCTGCTGTAGCACTAACGAGAGTCTGTTTTTATAGAAGAACCTTTAAGGAACATGTTAGGCTCTACCATGAATCCTCAAGGCTCGCACTTGATGATTTTAAATGCTTTCATGTTTAAATTTGACATGGATATGTGAAGATTTTGAAGAAACACACAGAACAGAGTTGGACACAAAAAGTGTTGTTTTGAGAGGAATAACTGAAGAAAAAACCCAGCCTGGGTTTAGTTTAAGAGCTTTCCTCAAGTGCACCTCTCTTCTCAGCCTCAGCTGTTAATTTAAAACTGGACAAAAGAGCCCTTGTCCTGCCCGCGCCTTTCCCAGGCTGAAGAGGCAACACAGGCATGACATTTCATTCTGAATATTTATTTACTTGTCTGACTACAGGCAAACTTTTATCATGCCCTATCTCCAGGGTTTGATTTTTCTCTGGGTGCTTGAAGCAAAATTCCAGTTTGTGCGCAGGCTGTGCTGCTAGTGCAGTCATCTTTAGCTTGAATTTGTCTTATGTTTTGGGTCTGTTGCAGTGAGCGATTCTTAAAATTTGCTTTGGTTTTGTGGCTAGGCTGAATATTTCAGATCCCATTTTAAGCTATGCTTTGAAGGCTCAGTGGTTGTAGAACGTGGGGTCAGGAGTCTAGACGGGGTCACAAATCAGCAAGTGTGGGATCTTGAGAAGATAAATAATAAAACAGCATATTTATGCTATAATTTCTGAAAAGAATAAAAAACAGCACAAACAGATGAATGGAATATTTCAGCTGTTGATTCTCTTTATTGTGTCAATAAACCCCTGTTTAACATAATCAATTAAGGACATTTTACTTAGTGACATACTAAACCAATAGTTGGGATCACGAGTCTTTTCCACTGTAGCTTTATGGACTAGGAGCTGAAAAATGTGGGTGATCTCTGCCTTAAAACATTTGCAGCCGCAGTGCCTTGCAAAATTATTTATACTGCTTGAAGATTTTCACATTTTGTCACATTACAACGCAAAACTTGAGTGCACATTCAAAATATCTGAAATTAAATTGCATGTGTTCCAACAGGCAGCTTGTATCTTGAAGATTTGTAATTGGAAACACGTTTCCCCATTGAAATTAATGGAAGTTAAAATAATTAGTTCCGAACCCCCAACCACCAAAAAATGTTCAGCCCTCAAAATCAGTCATTTTCTTTTTGTGGCCTTTAGTTTTGATTTTTTTTTTCAAAGTAAGCTGAGAGGAAATTGGGTGGAGAGAGGAGAAAATGTTTGTTAGGTTTTTCTAGTTTGAGTACTTTCTCTGTTTTCTCTGCACTTACCTGGTTTGCAGTTGCAAGATAAAGTTAATTCATTGTAGATTGAATTCATGATTTATTCTTGTGTTTAGATGTTTCCATTACTTCCCTGGACTCCCTGCTAGTCTGTGTTAATTAGACTTCCTCCTTCAGTTGTACTGCAGTCTGTTTCTCACCAGCTGCTCCCGATTCCTCCTGATTAGCTCCCATTGTTCATTGGTCCATAAGCCACTGTACCTCAGGATCTATACCCTCTGGTTTTCATTGTTCTCTACTGGTTCCTCCTGGCTACTACCGACTCTATGTCCGTTTATCTGCCTGTGTTAACTGTTGTAAGTTTCCAGTTTATTATTATTATTAGAAGAAGCTCTGCAACTCACCATGCTGCTCCTGAGCATTAATCTGCATGTTGGTCCAACCAAAACTCAGCAATATATGACAGCTACAGGTAGCCACTAGGGCATCAGCTGATTTTTCTCCAGTATCTGTAATGTTTACATTCAGCTTGATGTTGTTTCAGGTGATTAATTCAGCTAAGTGCAGAGTGAGTTATGTACCTTATTGCTCTTAAAAAAACGCTGACATAAAGTTTTGGGTCGGTCCACCTTTCTTTCTCCACTGTAGCTGCATGAGAAACCTTAATGTTCCTAAATAGCAGAGTTTAGTGATAGCCTCCCTGTTTTGTTTTGGTGTCACTTTTTAAAGTTCTGCATGTATTCATAAAACAAGACTGTATTTATTCGGTACATGTGCGTACCGAACCGACAGGGCTGTACCAATCTTTTCGGTGCAATCCGTGCACTTTTGCACCGCTAGTTGACATGATGGAGATGATTAAGAGGCTGTGTTTGTTTTTGAAGGACAAACCATTTCCACTATTGCTTAATAAAAGACATAAGGGTGTGTTCTTCATCATAGAGGCCCAAAAGCCAAACACAACAACAAAAATGCTTAGAGGTGCAATTAGTATGAGTCGTGTAGATGTATAGTTCATTAGTTATTTTATTCCTGTTTTATGTTCATTAAAGATCAAACTCCAAATAGAAAGGAATCAAAAAGTAAATTTTCTATAATTCTGTTGTGGTGGATCAGTTTTTTAATACTGTGACACGTTAAAAGCTTCAAATAATTTACTGTAACACTTTGAAAGATGAAGATCTGGACCCTAAAGGATGACTAAAAGCAAACTTTCATCCCTTCTTTGTTGACTGAAGGGCAAGGCTGCAGAACAGAGCTCGGCCCTCTGAGATCTTTTCTGGTTTCAGATTAAGACGGAGGGAGACTGATTTAAACATTTACTCACAGACACATAAAAAAAGAAAACAAACTGTTGGGTTTCACATCCCTGGCAATAGCAAAAACAATGTCTCTGTAAAAGTCGCATCATTTTATTCAGCATGAGGTTCGCTGGGATGTAGCACGCATTTGACTTTCAAAGCTGAAAAAACTGCATAACTTCTGAAACAATATCCTAAAAACCTTTTTTTTTAGAATAATTTTAAAAAGGATGCACTTTTACTCTAAATGCAACTTTTATTAGTTTGTATTTTTTCAGCTACTGAGATTTTAAGATTTAGTTTTTGCTTCTATTCTTGTTTCCTTTGATTTTGTCTTTAAATGTTCAATAATTGAAAGAAAAGAATGCAGCTTGAAATACAGAGTGTACACCGAGTGACAGTTTTAATTTACATTTAATTGGTGTCCCAAACATTTGGAGAAAAGAAAGTTTCAAAAAATTAAAAAGTTGGACAAAGTCGAAGGCCAGCTTTGATATTTATTAAGAAAATGTTTTTTCCTTCTCCTGAGATATTATAATAAACCTTTTCATATGAAAACTAATTAAGCTTAATATGAGCACAAGTGAAGCCAAATGTCAAATAAAAGATAATAAAAATGCAAAAAATCATATGCAAATTTTCCTTTTTGTATACTTCTGAGCTAAATTTCAATAACCTTTTTTCACAGACTAACAATGACAATAAGATTCTTCAATGAAAATCCAACCGTTTAAGTCCATGCCTTGGAGTTGCAAGGAAAAGTAAATAAAGAAAACATTTATTAAAGCTTAGCTTCCTACACTAATCCACACTGATGCAGACTGGGCCAAACAAGATACCTGCCAATACTTCTACCTATTGTCGCTATAAGAAGATCAACAGAGAAGGGAGATAGTGGGTCCTGATTGGCGTGCCATCGTGCCAGTAGAGCATTCTGGGACTTGTAGTATTAGTGGTGCACTATCTACCAGCAGGCCAGCTCTAGTAGATATTTCCACCCGTAGTCCCTGACCTAGCTAGTACATACAAACAAAACAAAATATAAATGAATACATAAAAACAGCCGGATGCTATTCAGTAAGTAGAAAAAAGCAATTAAAAAGGAAGAAAAAAAAAACTAATGCTGATTATTTAAAAAACAGTAAAACTGCACCGTTGAACAACTGATTCACAAATGCAAGATCTGATCAGGACCATCAAGGCTTTCCTTTTATGGGTTGTAATTATTTTCCAAAATACTGTAACAAAGATGAGTTAAATTTTTATGCTGCAAGTTGTTGTCATTACTCCACTGGAGTTTAGCCCCAAGCTACAATTTCTATGGTACTCAAAGACAAAAAAACTTACAATTTAAAATGTTTGGGAATAAATCAAAAAGCCATTTCCTTTTTCAAATTGGTTGCTTCAGTATTTTAATGAGTACATTTTGTTGTATGTTCAGAAAAATATCACCAAAATAGCATCTATATACTAATATCAGGCCAAAACGTTCAAACAGAAATGATTCTTCATGGAAAAATGTATAAAGAAAAAGAAACTCTGGAGCAACTTGCAAATGTGTTTGCAACCACATGGTGGCGGTAAATCCTTGCTAAGTGAAAAGACTCTTTAAGATTAATTTTAAAACTGTCGGAATATAAATTCAGCGGATTTATACAAAAGTAATTCTAACTTTCGCATTACTAAAAACAATTACAAGATCATTTAAAATGAAAAGTATTGCAAAACCTTTAAAAGTGCTAAAATGACCCATGCTGTAATATTCCGAAGAGAAAAAAGACCTGATTGGCATGAATAAAAATCAGAATCACACCAAAAGGGCTGCTTTAACATGAGCAAACCTACTAAAACGAGCAGACGGAGCTCTTATTACTGAACACCTTAAACAAGTAGGCCTACCACCGTAATCAAAGAACGGAGCCAGATAATGGTCCCACATGACCGCACTGACTTTTTTAGCTACTGTAAACAGTGTGTTGATGTTATAATAGCAAATGACACGTTTATTTAGGTAATGTGATCCCATTTTTTTCCCTTTTATGATGAACGAAATGTCTACTATCGGCATGAACTTGAAAGTTTACTCTCTTTTATAAACATTAGCATTACAATACAATTACAATATTGCTCGCCACTGCTGCTTTTTGTTTCTTTTTAATTTCGACCCCATCTTCTGCCAAATCATGAAATGTTAATTTAATTATTAAAGAGAGTAGGCCTAGACACACGTACATCCGTCTCTACATCAACAGCTCGTTGTAATAACAGTTCTTGATTAATGCGGTGTAATGTCCACCACCATCAGGCATTGACCTGGCTGTCCAACAGCAAACCCCCCCCAACGACAAGGGGGGGGCCCCAGGGAAACAGGGGCCCGGGCCCCCCGCTGCTGGCCAAAATGAGCAGAAGAATTAAAACGTATTACAAAAAGAGTGCGTGAAGGGGTTTTCTAAGAAAAACAGATAGGAAGCCGCCAGGAAATAGAATTTTCAAAATAAGAGTTTGTGACTAACTTCATCGTAATCACTAACAGAAAGACAAGGACGTAATGTTTATTTTTATTAATTGTTTCTTTTAAAGCAGGTGTTGCTGTACGGCTATAAAAGAGCAAAAACTATAATTCTACCTAATCTTACTCGCTTAACCTTAACATATAGATTAATGCTCACTTGTTACATAGCTACTTCATAAAACGAGTATGCATAAAATGAACTGTACATGTGCAGTCACTTTCCTACATGCACCTTACATGTGCAAGCATGTTAATTGCCCTGACATCGCCCAAATAATGCTAGCTAATAAGGAGACCAGAAAAAAAATGTATTAGTTTAATTAGTTCTATCAGGATTTATGTAAAGTGATACTATATAGAAGATTTCAATATACTAGATTGTTAATTTGAAACTATAAAGTGATAATTCTTGTAAAATATAGATAAAGCTGTAGTGATACTTTTATTTAGATCGTCCAGCTCTGTTTTATACTTTATTTTTTAAACACATGCTTGAAAAGTTGTGAATATAGTGAAATTCAGTCTGCATAATCTAGGACATCAGGAACAATGTAACCACAGAAGCTTGCAGTTTTACCTGAACACCAGCATTTTCTAGCACTCTGATCATTAAACACAAATAGGAAGGACTATATTAAACATGCTCAACTCATAGTAACCCTTTATATATGTATAAATGTGTTTATATGTCTAATGATCTGAATACTATGTGTGAATGTGTGTCTGAACAGGTGAACGTGACCCGTAGTAGGAGTTTGGGTGCTTAGTATGACTAGAAAACTTGGGCTATTCGCTGGAGCTGAGGAAACCCCGCAGGGAGCCAAGCAATGTAATTGTATGTCACATTCATTAACTAAATATAAAGGAAAAAATTAATTTATTCGTAAACTAAAATCAATTCACTAGGTGAAACACATTATATAGATTCACTACTAACAGACTGTTTTTTTAAAGCCTTTATTTCTGTTAATTATGATTTTCTGCTTACAGCTGATGAAAACATTTAAGATTATAATATTGCATCAGATCAATAAAAACACTTGAATACAGAAATACGGGCTAAATGAAAGTACGTTTAATACCTGCTTAAAAGTTTTTATTTTCAAAAGGTACTTTTAATCTGACAAACAAGCCTTATGGGAACGCATGTTCTAGTTTATTGAATGAATGTACAGTATGGTGGCCACTGTAGCGTAGTGATGATAAGGATGCACCATGATATAATACAATGTGATACAATACAATACAAGACAATCCTATAGGGTAAAACAAAGTACTATTCAGGCAGGCACATCTATTGTCATTCAGAATTTACTACTGAGTTATTGATGCAATGCAACTTAATCCATTACAAGATTGTAGGAAACAACATAATGGAATGTGATAAAATACAATGCAGCACATCTAATATGCAACATTAACTATACAATGAGAAACAGTGCAGTACCATGCAATGTAACCCAGTATGATGTAATGTGAAGCAGTATTATGTATATTATGAGATGAAATATGATAATGAAAGATGCCACGTAATGCAAAATTATACAATATGATACAGTATAATACAGTCCAGTGTGATATGATACGATACAATGCAACATAAGGCAATTCAGAATGATACCATCTAATACAGAACAGTGCAATAAGACACAGTATATAATAGAATACAATACAGTGAAATATTATTCAGTTCAATGGAATATAAGGCAGTACAAAGCTAGATTATTAAATCTGATATAATAGAATACTATACAAAATGATACAGTATGATACTATACATTATAATGGTATATGATACAATACAATATAACTTGAAACCATTCGATACATTATGAAACAACATGATACAAGATGTTTATATCCTGAAGTGATGCAACATGATGAATAGAGACATTTTTTGGGGAGTCACTTCTTTCCCAAAGATCCATAAATAAGACTATTAAAGCAAAAGTTCACAAACATATAATATGGAAATATTCTATAGGCATTCAGCCATTAGAGACATTCCCACAGTAAGGTCTTTAGAGCTGAGCTTTTATTTAGAAGAGCTGCAGCAGACGACTTCCTGTTCAGCTGCTGCTGGCGCTGAAAACTAGAGGGGCGGCAGTCAGTCGGTCAGACAGTGAAAGTGAAGGCGGAGACCAGCCCAGTGCCGAAAACTCTGCCTCTTCTGGATCACGTTCAACTCCCCCCCTAAAAAAAAAAAAAAAACGATCCAAACACTGAGACCTGAAGAGGAAGAAAAACAAGAAAAAAAAGGGAGAGAAAAATGGCGAGGTGCTCCTAACTTCATTTCACCTCTGTCTGCCAGGAATTGTCTTCCGGTGTTGACTTTTTGTTGTTGTTGTTGTTGTTGTTGCGAGCACCGCAAGAGAAAAAGGGCTCCAAACAAAGTTAAGCGTGAGAAATGTGAAGCTACCGGCTTGTGTGTTTCCAACCAGGCTCCAGGACTACCCCATTAATCCATGCAGTACAGTGCAATGGTACGTGAACGTGGATTATATTACTGCTTTCAAATGCTGTGATAACGCTCCGTGTTGTGCAAAATATTTGTCATTTGTTTCATGTGATATCTTTCTGTATTGTGTTTTCTGCTGCTGTATGGTGATGAAATGTGGAGAAGGCAGGAGAAAGTAGCCAGAACTTCCCTCTGGCAAGTGAACTTTATGCGGACAGTTGACAGCTCTGTAGGACCCGCAGAAACACGTGTGCCGCTGCAAAGAAAGTGTGTTTAATCTAGTGCAAAACACAACCTTATGCGTGCAAAAAAATATGCACACAATGTGTATTTTTTCCCTTGATTTTATTAAAAGAGGGGCGCTACCAAGGGGGTTGCAAGGCGGGGTCACCCTTTTAATATTTGCTAAACAGACAGTAATTTATGTTTAACCTTTAAAAATATGAAATTAAGAAAGGTGGACAAATGTTTCAATGAGTTGCTACCCCTCCATAACATCCCCTTCTTTTACTAGGGGCACCCCTGCTTAAAAGCTTGATTAGAAATAGATAAAACCAAAAGGAAAAAAACGTAAGTCTTGTTTTTCATCCGTACATATTGTCTGATTAAAAACCAGTAATTATAAAAACAAAAGGTTAATTGATTTTTGTTTTAAAATACAAAATATTAAAAAAAAATTTTCAGTAGTAAAAAACGGATGTTAGTTTAAAAATGAAGTGAAAAGGTATCATATACTGTGACTGTAGGGGGCGCTGTTTCTTCTCTAAACAGATTTTGTTTTTTTAAATCACAAAACAAATATAAACAAGAACTTGGGAATGTGCACAAGTCTGGTTGAGGAGAAGTATTTTCAATAATGTTTTTGTTATATTTTGAATCCCACTTTAAGGCCAATCTCAAACATCCACCCTCTACTAAATAATGGCAGTGACGTCACGGGGTGAAGCTTATAGATTCTCACTACTTCTTTATGTTTTTATTTTAAAATGTAATTTCAAGAAAACACATTTTTTGATTGTTTGTTACTGGTTTCTGCCAAGAAACTCCAATTACCAAAGAATGCAGGGACAATACAATCCATTTGCTTGCACCATAACTAATAAATTATGCATCCCGCTTTAGGGGCTTGGTTAAATGTTTCCCCTGCTTAAGAACAAAAACGGCTGATAAGAAACTGTCAAAAAGCTGGACGTGATAAGTTTGCATCAACTTGATAATTGTCTAAACTGGAAAAGGAGGCTGGAGATGTGCTTTTATTTCCTTCTCTGTGTGTCCGAAGCTCCGGTCCGAAGTCCCCGGAGCTCATAAAATAATTTAGCCGAAGTGAGGGCAGTAAATGAATTGTGTGTCGAAGGAGAGGAGGGAAGGTGCTGAAGGGGTATCTGGATATGACTGGAGAAGGAGAGGGAGGAGGAGGAGGAGGAGGAGGAGGAGGGGTGTGACTGTGTAATTACGTGTTAGAGAGAGAGAGTAGGGGGGTTTGAAAAAAATAGGAGAGAGGAAAAAAGTTGGATCTGATTTGCTGGAATCGCGCAGGAACGACTGAAGGTGGAAGCGCTCGGTTTTATATCAGCTCTGGCTGGAAGCTTTTTGCAGGGGGCGAACCGTCCCAGCAGTCTGCGCCCTGCGAAGCGCCGCGAAGCTCTGCGCAAAGACGCGCAGAGAGAGAGAGAAAGAGCGAGAGCGAGCGTCGTAGCAGCGGAGGACGCACAGCTCCAAGTCGCTTCTTCTTTTACCTTTGAATGCCAGCTCTTGCATATTAAAAAATAAATCACATTTCCACTCCGCGGTGGCGACAATCTTTGGATCGCAACTATTCATGGATATTGTTGGATAATTTCCGCTCGGATTGCTGCTCCACACGCTTACACACACTCTCCTTGCATGGTGCGCACCGATCGGTCCAGGACGATGGAGTGATCGGAGGAATAAGTCCACCTGCACTCACTTTTTTCTTTCCTCTTTGTGCTCAGCCGTCTCGACATGTATTCCCCGATTTGTCTAACTCAGGTATTCGTGCCTGTTTCTTCTGATTTTCTGTGTATTTTGTAAGTAGTTGGGGTGAGTTTGGCACATGTAGGTGGGATACAAGTTCCTGTATGTGCGTCCTGTAGCGGCTATTTTGGAAACTCTTTATTTAAATTCAAAGAAATGCCTGCACATAAAGGGATTATTGTTGTTAAAATAACAGTAACTTCCTCTTTGTCTTGATTTTTTAAAATTTATATAGTAAATATAATACTAAATTAGTGTGCAGTAGGGCATCAGCACTGCACAAACAGTAATTTAGTGACTAACTTTGAGTAAAATACAGTATAAACTGTAATTTATGTCACTGCTCTGTTTTACAAATCTGGTGCATGTTAAAAATAAGAGAATAATCCGCTTATTTAGCTTTTCTGCTTCTCACTGTAAATTAAATTACAGTTGCTTAGTCCCCCCCCCAGAATGCATATTAAAATCTACAGTAGCACAATTTTAAATCGATTATACATTGCAGAATACAGTAGTTTTACTATAAAATTATCACAAACTCTAGACTGGTATGCTGCACATTGCTTCAACAGTACAGAACCCTTGTGAATACAGTCATTTTGCTGTTTAAGCAACAAATAACTTTACAGTGAATGATTACACTGTAAATAGTTGAGCGTTAAAGTAACTCACCGGCAGCAGTTATCCAGCTTTGCTAGTATTATAATTCTGCATTAAAATGAATGTAAAACCAAATGTGCAGTAGGACGACAGTGCCAACCAACCTGGAAAACCAAACAGTAATTTGCAGGCTTCAATAAACTGCTATGAATGATTATAAAAAATGAAATTATGACACAATATTCCAGTAGAGTGGAGAACCGGTTTGCTTGTCAGGTTAGTTAGTTAGTTAGCTAAGATCGCTGTAACTGAGAGCTTTTTCCAACTACATTTTAAATGTGTATATGATGCAGAGCGAAGAATGAGCTTGTTTTGGTGTAAACAGTGAAATGCCGTACCTTACATCAACAGTGAATGAGGGACTGGCAGTATAGCAATTTTATTGTTAAAACGACACAAATAATTTACAAACTAATCTCAAAATGGCACAATTTGTTTATTTTTTTAAGTACACTTATTAGTGCTTTAGCTCTGATATTTCTGTAATTGTTAGTTAGATTCAACCTTTTTTATATTTTGAAAACTTATGTTTTCAAAAATGATTTTTCCTCATTACCCTACATTCAATAAGCCTGTGTGCTTCCTTTTTAACTTTTCTCACACTTCCCAGCCTGACCTGAGCTACGTTTAAATATTCCCAACCCTTCTCCAAAAAAAAAAAAAAATAGAAAATCTGTATTTTTATTTCAATTAAAACCCCCTTCAGTGCTGCTCGGGGAAGATAAAGCTACTTTCTCTTTAGGAAGATCACACGCACCGATAAGGTTGATTCAGCGCTTGGACAGGGGTAGCTGCAGACTGTTTTGGCTGACTCAGTTTGACTGTTTATATTTTACTTGGCATAAGTTAGTGATTGACTGAGACGTGGTTTAGTTTGTGCTTAAGAGGATTTTGGTTTTATGGCCCCAGCTGAAGTGCACCGCTCAGGCCCTGGCCAAGTCATTTATCTTTACAGCTTTAGGCTTTGTTAGCCTGCTTAAAAGAAAATAATAATGACTGTTATTGGAATATTTTAAGTGTGTTTTTTATAACAGAAAACAGATTTCCTTTTTTTTTTTAGCAACAGCTGCTTGTGAGGACATTTAGCAGAATTACAAAGTTTACATTTTAATTGGAGATGACATGAAAATAAGCCCCGATCATTATTTTATAACCCCTCCAAAAGCAAAAGCTACACACTTCTCATTCAGCGTGACATCTTGCTTTTAAAAACAACAATGTACGCCGTTTAAAAAGCTCCTCTTTGCTTCTGCTGATAAATGATTACATCGTGAGATTTGGACGCCGAAGCAAAGTTTGACTGTGCAGAGACGAAATGTGGCTTCCAGCGGCATGCAGGCGCACACACACTCTCACACTGAGAGTGGATTTCTGTGGTTTCCCATCGCCCGCTTTGCCTGACTGCCTTCAAAAAGAACAATGTGTGGTTTGACTCCTCAAAAGCCAGCTTAAACAAGGGGAGGGGGGGGAGATGCTGCTGCTTACGCTTATTAAATTTGACATTTTAATGACCTGAAAGCTAAGATAATTTGACATTTCCGTTTCTCACCTGAAGGAGCTGCAATTTGTGACCGGATTGTTCTCACAATCCTGACAACAAAGAGAGAATGAGAGGGGAATGAGTTAATGAAAACTTTGGCAGGACTACTGGAGTATTACCCTTGTTTAAAATAAGAAGGTGATCTAGTTAGTAAATCGGGAAATTGTGGCTTTTTGCTTTCAAACGGAATCTAAAGAGACTTCGTCAAATGCATTAGCTCCATAAAATATTTTTTCTAACTTATATTTTTAAAATTAAAAATATAAAAGTGTGCTAAGCGCAGTGGAAAAAGTCAAATTGGAAAAAATTCATTTAAATTTTAGTCTAATTTTAAAATAAATTATTAGAATCAAATAGCTTTTAAAAAAAAAAAGAGCTAAAATTCTGTTTTCTAAATAAATTGTTTTTAATGGAGATTTATGCTAAAACCCGTGATATGAATTTCTTTTTCTTTGCTGAAACGTCATTGCTTTGTCGTTTGACTTTGCGACTCTATCCTGTTGAGAAGCCTTGCCTCTGTTCTTAGGGGGTGTGGGATAAGTTCACTTTGGAATAAGGAAAGTTTGATGAGAGAAATCCAGCCGAGGGGCCCACAGCATGACCAGAAAATACTAATTCTATCATAAATAGTGAGACTTGTTTTGTCAGACATGCAGCAAAAGAGTGGAACATAAATTAAAAAATAAGCCACTGTGTGACATACTTTTTTGTGATCTGACTTCTCTCATGCCTCATCTTGTTTTTTTATTTTTATTAGGATGATTAAATTTAACCCTCTTTCCTCTCCTCTCTGATCTCTTCCAGGATGAGTTTCATCCCTTCATCGAGGCGCTTCTCCCTCATGTCCGTGCCATCGCCTACACGTGGTTCAACCTGCAGGCCCGAAAACGCAAGTACTTCAAGAAACACGAGAAGCGGATGTCCAAGGACGAAGAGCGCGCTGTGAAGGACGAGCTCCTGGGCGAGAAGCCTGAGATCAAGCAAAAGTGGGCATCCAGGCTGCTGGCCAAGCTGCGGAAGGACATTCGGCAGGAGTACCGGGAGGACTTTGTCCTCAGCGTGACGGGCAAGAAGCCGCCATGCTGCGTGCTGTCCAACCCAGACCAGAAGGGCAAGATCCGTCGGATCGACTGCTTGCGGCAGGCCGACAAAGTCTGGCGCCTGGACCTGGTGATGGTCATCCTCTTCAAGGGCATCCCTCTGGAAAGTACGGACGGCGAGCGCCTCGTCAAGTCTCAACATTGCACCAACTCAGCACTTTGTGTCCAGCCTCACCACATAACAGTATCGGTTAAGGAGCTGGACTTGTTTCTAGCTTACTATGTCCATGACCAAGGTATGTTCAAGCTCAGACTATATATGTGTGTATATCTATATGTAGATAAATATATATATATATTATATATATATATATATATATATATATATATATATATACAAATAGATATATAGACGTGTGTGATGGTTTGGCGAGGTCAGAGGTCACATGTGTTAGTTTCTGGCAGCATCGTTCAGTCTGGGCTGCAGTCATCGCTGTGTGTGCCAGACAAACAAACACCAGAAACGTGAGCAGCAGAATGTTTAAACACATTTTATTTTTTACTTTTTAAGCAAGGCTCATTACTGAGCAAAAACCAAATGTGTTTTAATGCAAAACATTTCTAACTTCGTCTTAGCTGCGCTCCTGCAGCAGCTCCTGCTCATGTGCAGTCATGTGTGTGTGTCTGCACACGGAGGCACGTTGGCTTGCACAAACTAACACACACCCTCCAATTCTGCCTGTCGGCCGGTTAAACACGGGCATTTATAGAAAGTTGCTGCACGGATGCGGATTATTTTCTCATATTATGGGTCAATATCACATTTAATCCTAAAAAAAAACTATTTGGTTTTAATAGAAAGCATTTGAACAGCTTCAATCATGAAATCTTTCCTTTTTTTAAATGTATTTTTAATGTATGTCTTATCTATATATTTGCTGTTCCGGAAACTTTTTTTTACATTTTTTAAAACCTAGTTTGTTTTCACAAGCAGGATTTGGAACACCTTGATTTATTTCTTAATTTACAGCCATTAGAATGGACAAATTTTCCTTTGAAATGCTTTGATTGGTTACTGGCAGCTTAAACCAATCCAACTCAGTTTATTTATATAGCGCCAATTCACAACAAACATCGTCTCAAGGCACATAAAGTCATACAGACAGATTTAAAATCAGTTACATAAATTCCAATTTGTTATCAAACAATGCAGATAAGTTCAGTTAATGGTAAATGCTACAAAAAAATCCCCCATTCAGTATATTCATTAGAATTAAAACCCACCATTTTTGCTCTATAAAGCAGCTACAGCAGCTTGTGCTTTGATGCAATTTCTGGTTTTGATAAAAATCAGACAAAGATTAGAGATGTAAATGGGGATAATCTTGCAATTACTTCCAAATAGAAAAATTGAAAAAGATAGGAGTTAATCAATATTGGAAAGAGGCGATCTGACCTGAAAGACTGGAAATCAGTACTGGCCAGAAAAAGCCTGATTGTTCTTTCTCAATTATTAAATAATGTATATACAAGCACGTCCATGTTATGTGTGCGGCTTTATTTGAGCTGTTGTGGAAAATTTTAGCATCTTTAATTCCTTCAGACCATGTTTGTTGTGAACGGAAAGCGCTTGGAAAACATTATCCTTTTTCAAAATTTTTATTTAGTTTAAGAGAGGCACCAGTCATAAATGTGAGATCGGATTCAGGCTATTTTTCCCTGATCGGCTCTGATTGGTTAGAGCAGGTCAAATAATGAAAAAATCTTTTTTTTTCTATTCATTAAATGCATCAGAACTAAGATTTCCCATTATTTTCAGTCTGTAAATGATTATATAAAATCATATAAAGGCTAGGGAAATAAATAGGAATAATCTTGCATTCCATGATTTTTTGCTAGATTCAAAATGAAGGAAACTGCAAAACATTTTTATCTTACATGTGTCATAAGTCTTCAGTATTGTTAAGAAAAAGTCTGATCCGCTCAATTTTGGTTTATTTCTAAACAAACCTTTTTTAGATTTGTGCTGAATTGTAAACCTCTCGTATTTTATTAATTCCTTAGAACCTAAGTTATCACTAGAGAATTTTTACATATTGCACGATGGCCCGAAAGAGATTTAAATAAAGTTGGCATGTGGAAGCTAAAGTTTATTAAGCAATTTTCCAAAACTTAGAAAAAATGAAAATATAACATTTTAATGCAGCACACTGGCTGCACCCTAATACCTTTACATTTGCCGGGAAATAATTTATTGGGCTTGTATTTGTAATCAGAGATAATCTGTGAAAAGCAGCTGGGAGGTTTCCTTTTTCACCACAGTTTTCTTTACGGTACATTTTGTTTGCTGAAATTTGATTTATTCTCACATTTCTAAAGTTCAGTTTCTCTGCTGGCAGCCCAGGAATGCCTCCCCTCCTGGGTTCCTCGATGAAATCCCCTTTCATTGAATCTGTAGCTGCAACATCGAAGCGCTCTGCCACTGAGGGGAGGAACGGTGGTCTAGCTAGCTCATTACCATCAAATCCTAAGCGCCATTTTGTGTTTGATAAGTGCCAGGGAAAGCAGAAGGCACAACACGGAGACAATAATGGTTGCCACTGGCACCGGGGTTGGCATCAGACCCTTCTTTTGTGTCCTTTGTAGGATGCCACCGCTCCTCTTGTTCTGCATCTGCTGCATTTTAACCAATCGGTGCCAACATTTAAAACAACACCACTCTTTTAGTGAGGATTGTTTTTGTCTTTCAAATCAAATTTTTTGAGATTATGTTTTAAGAAAATATTTTTCAGGATATTTCAGGAAATTTTTAGGATCATTTTTTGCGTTCTGACGTTTTCTACAAGAATACAAAACATGTACACATATATGTTCTTTCTTTATGTTTCGGCAAAATGAAAAGTCTTATCCTCTTCCTTTAAGTCGCCAAGCGGTGCCCGAACCCAGAAGGCGCAGCCATATTGTGGACGGCAAATCGCTGCTCCGCCATTTTGTTCCACACGGTGCCAGGGAGGCAGGGCGGATCGCCGCCCGACGGTTGTTAGAGGTTCGGAGGTTGGCATCAGACCCTCTTTTGTCTGCGTGCAGCATGCCTTTGATTCGTTGGTTGGCATCCGCAATGCGGTGGGCACGCTGGAAAGTTGTTTTTTGTTCCCCGATGGTGGCAGAATGGAAGCTGCCGCCGCCTTTTGTTCAGCTGCAACTGCACGAAACAAACAAACATACAATCAAACACAAAGAAACTGGCAAATCGGGCTCTGGCTGAAAGAGAATCCACTGTTCAGACTGTGCTTTTAATATATTGTCCTTTTTGTGTCCTGCTCTGCTGAGCTGCGTTATTGAATGACAGAAATGATTTAGCTGCGTTTATTTTCTCATCTGTGTTTAAAAATTAAAAAGAATGTACATTTAAGGCAGGTTTGTTGTTAATCCCCGTGGATTTGTGCCTGAGAAAGGTCAGCAGGTTGGCAGCGAGAGTCCCGGGTGAATTTTGAGAGGGCACTCACAAAAATTCGCCCCTTGTTCTGGGGCACAGATGCGTTCAGCCAGGCACGGCTGCAGCGCCCATGTGCATGCCCAGATGAATGCCCACTGGGAAGTAGGCTGAGGGCCTGGAATGAGGGAAGGAGGGGGTCGGGATTCATGGCATCCATTGTGCCAACTGGCTGTTCAAACCAGCTCCTAGCTTCTCACACACGCATGCTCTGCAGAGGCACTCCATTGCAATGTTTTATCTTATTAAACTTGAAGTGCAGTTCTTTTCCCTTTCTTCTGTGAATCATCTCCTCTCCACACCTGCGTTTGTGGTTTGCATATCCAGTTTGACAGCTTGATGGAATAGTTGCAACAAGGCATGGAGGTACTCATCGTGTTGGGACATGCTGGGGGTTCTGTAAGCTTCACTTTGCGTTTTGCTATTTGTTCAGCAAATGTACATCTGCAGGACGAGGACAATATTCTCTATCCCTGGCCCTAATCATTTCGGCATTCAACTGTATTAAAAATCTTCAGGAGGTATAGGATCATGCTTCTCTAACGTACATATATTTGTGAATTTTGACTGAGAATAAAGTAGACTTTGTGTGCAGCGAAGCAATAGAAAAAACAACATTTTCCCCAACCAAACCTAAAAAATAAAGCTCTACAGTTGGGAGTTTTGGTATGTTTTTAAGTGTGAATAAATAGTAATCACTTTAGCTATAAATTTTAACGCTGAGTTGGGAAGCCTTAAGGGGTCAGGGTCACGCTACGTTCCCATTACTCCACTGTTGAAAGTTAACACGGCCATAAAACATCAGTACCTTGACTTTGTAACGTCTTTTTTTTCACACCGTCACGATAGTTTTAGGAAATGGATAGATTACCTCTGAATGCAAGCTGACATGTGAATGGAGACCCTGTTTTACGATCTCCAGACTTAACCTTTGGCCCCCACCGCCACCAGCAGCCCTCCCAGTCTCCTGGGGTCAGGACTTCTACATAGGGATGTGGCAGCGCGTCCTCTGAAGTTTAATTGAGCAAAACAGATCGGTGAGAACACGGGTTTCATGGCACGTGGAGGAGGAAGACTTTTTGTTTTGTTGTCTGGCGATCCCCTCGTTGACCTCTTCAATCAGGGTCAAACCGCAGCGGTCGAAGGATCACTCATGGTCTTTTGGCAAGTGTTTGTCTTCGCTCCCTCCCTTCCCACCACCCTCTCCTGCCTCTTCTTCTGGTCTGACTGGTGGTCCCTTGGTTCAGTGGCCTAAGTGAGGGGGAGTAATAGGCAGCACTGGCCTCCTCCCACATGCCTTCACCTCCCGCCCTGCCCTCATCCCTCAGGCCTGGTCACGATCCCTGCGACCAGCCATCGTCCGCTCGATGCCCTGCGTGGAGTAGCCGTTTGCATCTTGTTTTCCGTCTGGCTGCCTCAGAAGCTATGGGTCAGACGCACAGTTCCGAGGTCCGACCTTCTGGGTCACAGTGGAGGTCTGTGACTAAGCACAACATCTAACCCTCCCCTCCCTCCCTGCTTCCCCTTATCCTCTCAGACATCAGAAATCACCCCTGCGGCACGCTGCCCAGCCAAATTACTCTTTCTCTCTCTATCTGCTTCTTTTTCCAAGTTTCTTTTTTCTTTTCTTGCTCCCTGGCTTCCCCTCAAGTCTGAGTCTGCGACCCATGACAGCTGTCCTAGACCCAGGCGTTTGGCCAGAGAAACAGTGGCTGAGATCACGCCAGGAGTGTGATGTAAGGACACCAGGGCCAACCTCAAGATAATTTTTAAATTTGTTTGGTGAGATTTGTTTTTTAGAACCCAACAGACTTTTATACTCGGAAATGAATTTTAATTTAGTAAAAAAAGAGTTTTAAACTACAAATCCAGGGAAAAGCCGTCTAGAAAAGGTCTTCGTAGTGAACTATGCAACCCTTTCCTTTAGCTTTCCTTCAGTCTTCCTTATTAGTATGCAATAGAGCCTGCAGTGTCTCACTACGTCTCTCTCAGAGCCATAACCTATCGAACACTTTCTCTCAATCTAATCCACTTAGAACTCCCTCCCAGCTTCACCGCTTGCCATATTGATTTCCGCTTCCCACTAAATGTCTTCCCGATCCTTTTTCCCGGGAGCTATTTATGTTTTGCAATGCACTCTTTCTTTGCTCGGTTTGTAATGCCTTTACCTTCATCTCCTCTCCGGGATTTTTGGTTAGTTTCTGACTTCCCTCTGCCTCCTCCTCTCCTCTCCTCTCCTCTCCTCTCCTCTCCCTCTCCTCTCCTCTCCTCTCCTCTCCTCTCCTCTCCTCTCCTCTCCTCTCCTCTCCTCTCCTCTCCTCTCCTCTCCTCTCCTCTCCTCTCCTCTCCTCTCCTCTCCTCTCCTCTCCTCTCCTCTCCTCTCCTCTCCTCTCCCTTCCTGCTCCCTCTCAAACACCGACCTAGGTGCAGAGCAGCCAGGTTGCCTGGCTCAGTATGAGGCTTGTGTTATTAGCAGCGGGGCTTTGCTCAAGCAAATACCTCAAGGCTTAAACAGGCCGTGTTACCTCCTTAGCCCTCTTTTGTGTTCCCTGTGTACATAAATTTCCATGGAAACAAGGCAGCCCGGAGCAGAGGCCACGGAGAAATGTGGATGCTTTGCTTTTTTTTCCTAGCTAAATTTACAACTCCCTCTCCAGCTACGCTGCACTGTATTTAATGTGCTTGGGTCACAGTTTGCGCTGTTGCATCCAAAAAAAGGACAAGGACTTTTTTTGGCAATGCAAGCTGAGTGTTTTGTTGGAAAGCCTTTTTCCATGTAATTCAGTATAAAACTGAATTTTTGCATTTGCGGCTGTTCTTGTTGAAGGACTGCAGTTCGTGTCATTAGTCCATGGCTAAGATCTCAGCCTCGCAATACTTTCCCAGGCTTTTTGCGAGGACCCCCAATGCATTTCAAATCCCCCTGAGGCCACTTGACTGGAGGACCAGCACCTCCCACTCCCCCCACACCGGATAAATTTTCTACCCCCCACCCCCTGTCTGCCAGTCCTCCCCAAATGAAGACAAATGGGTACATTCACCCCCCTATCCCAGTTACCACACCGAACCTCACTGTCCTTCCTCACAAAGCAGACCCTCTCCCCTCTGCCTGAGCTTCTCCATCCAGAGACTGGCTTCTCTTCTTTTCCATCAGAGCAGCGTAACTGCTTGGAAAAACTTAGTGTTGTCCCATCTGCCTGCAAGACTGATCATGTAAGACAGCAGGATCTGCAGTGAAAAGAGGGATAAGAAGGTTCAGACGGGTGACACAAAAGTGTCAGATAGAGAACTTGTGAGAGGATGTTTTTTTTCCATGAGTTTTTTCAAGTTGGTCAGGAGAAAAGGACCCTCAAGCATCAGAATGAGACTTTCATGCAAAAGCCAGTTCCTTTTAGCCAGGACGGAGGCAGCTGAACGACTAATGAAGGGGAGAGAGAATGGGAAGGGGTGGTAGGTGAGGTGTTATGGGGGAACTTTGAGCAGGAACAGACAATCACTTTGGTTTCCCAGGAGACACTGACTTCTCCGTGCATTGCCCCCCCACATACGCACCCTTCTTTGCTCCATCAAAGCCCCTTTTCAGTCCAGACAGGGGCGATCCGAGGCCCAGAGTGATGGGTGTCTCTTCTTTTGTCTCACAGTACAGTACGCCCCATTGCTGTGACGGCTCGACGAGACCTGGGCTAGACAGAAGAAGAAAGGCCCGTCGTTGCACTGCTGTGCAAAGTGTACTTTTGGCTGAGCATGTTGTTGTTGTTGTTTGGGTTTTAGGGGGGTAGGGGTTGTTGGGTTGAATCCCCCAGAGGCTTTCTTTCTTAAGTCGATGCAGCAGGTCATTGAGGGGATATGGTGTTTAAGGTTTGGGAATGGCCTGCTTGGGACTGATTAATCAGCAACCCCATTGAGTTGTCAAAAGATTTGTGCTCCTCCTTCACATATGCCAGGTTGACTTCTAGAAATAGTGCCAAGTTTTGAAAACAACTATTACAGCATAAGGTCTTTGGGTTTTTTAGGGTTTGTATTCGTGGCACCGACCTCAATAGTCCAAACTTGGAGTCTGAGCATCTTTAGCTGTGGCCCCCTAATCTGTGGAGCAACCTCCCTTTTCAGAAAATTATTCAAAACCTGTAATTAAAGCTAGAACTAGAACTGGAATTGCAATTGTTATAAAAGTCATCATTCCCCTTGCTGGGTCACTGGGGCATTTGCTCCCTATCTCCAGCGGGCACAGTCGGAAGAGGTTGCCAGACCATCAAAGGGCATGACCCGGAGAGAACCAACTTATGCATTGGGAGGAATAATCTACACTGAAGGGCCCAGGCTAAATGACCTTAAACCTTTCCTATGGTGCTAAAGTGACCATAGTGACATGTGTTTTGTCTATAAGAGGCATAGATTAACATAGAGCTCCCTCAAGCACATCTGGTGCTGCGCACTGCTAGCTACCTAGCTAACGAAAGAAAATATCCTACATTTTCTTTTATTTATATATAAACATTAATGCAGGTGTCTTTATATGTTTGCAGAAGGGAAAAACATAGCCAGTCACAGTATCAAAAGTAGAGGAGAACATGGTATCAAAATCCTAAATTTGTAATATAACACAACCCTAATTAAAACCCATTTCTTGAAACTGGCTTTAAGTTCTGTCAACATTAATCTGCTTTTATTTGATTAAATTGTGTTGTTTTACTGGAATTTATATTTTTTGTTGATTTATACTTCTTCTACACCTCATGCAAACTCATTTTAAAGACTTAGACAAAATGACTTAGACTTCTTTTTTTAGCAACAGGTATCATGTTAAAAAGTCAAAAAACATCAACATGAAGACGTCTATTAATGTCTGAATGGGGTGGAAATGTTCTTTGACTTTTGACCTAAAGGTCGAATCAAGCCCTATGTTTAATGCGTTTGTGGTGTAGGCTAAAAAAGAACTCCATGGACGTCTAGTTTTTGTAGAGAAAATCCTACTTTTATTGATCAATTTTGCAGGAATGGTTATGTACCTACAAGAAAACCCAACAAGGACACCTGCCTAAACAAGAAAGACTAAAACTGCAAGGAGGCTACATGAAAATCCTTTATATTGGGAACACCAAAGAAGCAAATGTTACAGATTTTCTACAGAACAAAAAAAAAACACCCTCCCCTAACAAATCTTGTTTGAAAAATCTTACATAAACATAACGAGGATTTAATATCAGTTTCATAGATAAAAAGATTCACAACCACCAACAACATTAAAGCTGTACTGTAAAATCTGAATTTATGGCAAACTACCGTTCGTTCTAAAGCATCCATTAGATGTGAATTCAGAGATTTACACACGAAACGTTTAATCAAGGTTTGAATCGATTTTTTGTTTGAACAGGTCATTTAATTTCTGTGTCGATTTTGGGCAGATTCTCTAACTAAGCACATAATTTTCAACTGCAGCGTCTTCTGGAAGAGTGTGCAACTTCGCTTCTGATTATTTTTTTTTAAACCCTCTCCAATTTTTCCTTCTTTCAAGACCATCTCTTGGCTCCAACTGGTTGTAACTCTGAGAACACCTCTCCTTAATCTAAATGCAAAAATGTACATGTTAAGGCACACTGTTGATTACATACACCTGTAATCCTCTGCGTGCAAAAACAAATTGACTTCAAACATTAGATTATTACACACTAGCAGTTTAAAATGTGCTGTTTAGAGTCTGTTAGTGGCAGCTCTTTAGTGCTCTGACATCTGTGAGGGAAAACACTGAAAGTGAGAGTCTTTTAAAAGCTTGTTCCAGATTTACCATGTGTAGATTGTAATTAGGCCTCCAACATGTGTGCGTACATACAACCTACAATTATACTGCGGATTTGTACCCAAAAACAACTCAACCCTCCTATAATGAGTTATTAGACTAAAGCAGTCTGGTCCTTGTACATAGAACACACATCCAGGATAATTTCAGGTTTGCTGAAAAGCAGATACTCACTTTTTACTGGCTTAGCTTTGAGACGTTAATACAGAAACCCTTCCTGACCTTCAGATGAAGAATGCACAACCTCATCCTTTCCCTCTATGGGATCCCAGCCAGGTCTGCTCGGTGTTTCCGAGGAACATCTTCCTCTGCTTAAACAGGCCTGTTCTGCAAATGTTTTAGACTCTCAAAAGACATTTTTCCTCCCTCTTTTTTCTTCTTTTCGTAAAACCTCTGGCTGTAACTCGTGGTTGCCATATGTGTCTTGTTAAAGGCAGTTATGACAAATGGCAGCAGCTGTACAAACTAATCTCTCTGTAGCTTTCACACATGGCGCCCAATTAACAATGGGCCACTGTGGCCCTAATCCGTGGTGTAGCCATCCTCTGGTCCGTCTTGCCATGCCTAACCTCCCCTGGAGACTCTTCCCCTCTCTGCTCTCTGACCAGCCAGGCTCGCTTTTATTACGCTCGGAGGGGAGCTGGTGGTGGCGAACTGCCCTGGGCCTCTCGAGATGCAGTAGCCATGTTGCTCGTTTCCATCCTGGGAATCCTGGTTGCTGACGCTCTAGAGTCTAGGTTTTAAATGTCACTTTGGAGCTCTTGAGTATTAGATTGCTTCCCTGTGAAAACACACTGCATCTCAAGGCTTTAAGTATGACACATTTGAGCATTTTGACTCCTACATGTGAATTGATTTGGGGATGTAAAGAGCGCATTGCATTCAGATAGATAGGTTTGATAGATTTATGAAAGTAAGTTGGGTGGGAATTTGTAGCTTTAACTGTGGTGGAGTTAACGGCTTAGCTACAGTGCCTTGCAAAAGTCTTCATAGCCCTTAAACTTTTTTTAATGTTTTGTCACATTACAATCACAAGCTTCAATGTATTATATTGGGCTTTTATGTGCTACACCTAGACAAAGTAGTATGTAATTTCAAAGTGGTTGGAAAAAGATGGGTTTAAATTTTTTTTTTTTTAAAGATCTGAAAAATTGTGCTGTGCATACATTTTACCCCCTATCTTCTGACACCAAGGAAAAAACAAAATAAAATGCAGTGAAAATGATTTTCTCCAAAAAACACCTGATTATTTCACTCTAACTTTTAACTGTGTAATTTAATTGTTCCTCAAAGGAAACATGGTGGTGGCAGCATCATGCTGTGGGGATGCTTTTATTCCTGTGGGGAGAGGGGAGACAGCCAGAGCACGGCAGTAGATGGATGAAGCATAATACAGTATAATCCTGGGATGCTGAAAAAGACTTCAGACTGGGTTGAAGGTTTAGAATGGTTTAGATTAATGCATATGAATACGTTTGCGAGTAGTTTACTGTAGCTCAGTCCCTTGTCCAATGGAGCTAACGAGTAGGAAAAGTCCATTGACCAAATGTCAGCTGATAGCTGCTAACAGCACATTTTAACTTTGGAACTGACCAAACAACTTATCTTCAGAGATCATCTTAACAAGGACACCTTTAACTTTGTGAAATCTTCATCTCTAGCCAAGACCATGCTAGCTGTGCATTACGTGACTCTGCTTAAGTATCTTCTGTTCAGAGTTAGATTACAGTTAATAATTTAAGAAATGTTGGGGATTAACACGAGTTGATTCCGAATTTTTTTCATCCTGCTTCAAAACAAAGCCACAAACGGGGGAGCTTGAGACTGGAAATTCGGGCGCTGAAAGGTTGACGGCCATCAGGAAAACATTGCAGGACGCTGCCAAAATCCATGACATGAATGAAACAAATGGATGAAGGAAAATGAAAATGGTTGGGGTGTGAGCTCTGGCAGGCAGAATGAAACCAGTGCCAACTGTAATGAATGAGGAAACTGCTGCTGAGCTAATGTAAAAAAAAGAAAACTTTTTTTTTTGTCATCCGAGATCTAAGAATAATTAAGAGCAGGCAGGCCTTCAGGGTGGTGGTTGGAGAAAACCACAAGACACTTGACTTAAATATCACTGCAAAGGCAGACAGTGACACAAAGAGGACAACAAAAGGAGGTTTACTGGGGCAATATACGATTCTTTGGTATGTTTATTTATGAAAACAGGACACACCAAAACAGCTGAAAGTTGCATTTCTTTACACCTGCTTATTTTATTAAATACATGCACAATATATACAACAACCTACAAATTTACAAGAACCCGCAAATAAAATAAGCCTTAAAATAAAATAATCTTTTGTTGCAGTTGTATCAGGGTTGTAATGACACATTATGAAAAAATGTTTTATTCTAACAAAATCATCCCTAACAGTTCCTATAAAAAAGTGTGGCAGGTACTCCTTTTGTTTATATTTATTTTTTAAGTTAATGTCTATGAACTTTTAATTTTAACTTTTAATTTTTTATTCAGGGCATCTTGTTTCTCTGAGGTATAAAAAGCTATTAAAAACTATTCAAAATAAGGATAAGGAAACATATCATTCAGTTAGGTCAGGAAATGGCTATAAAACATAATTACTCACCGAAATTTACCAATTAGGTAGTTTATCTTGCCAACATGCACAGTATAGATAAGGGAGGTAAAAAAAGTCTCCTAAGCTTGCTTTCAGAAAGCGGCAGAACATTTTTAGATTAATAACAGCAATAAATGATTGATTAACTTTAAAACTTCGTACACGTCCTTACAATAAAGTAGCAATAAATATACTGGACCTCGTACAAACTAGCCTGTCTCATTTCTTCTTATTTTGGTTCTGCTCATTCTAACTCAGATGATTTGCTAAGTGAACATTTTCTGCTGTGTTTCAACCTATAATTCCCAGATTCCAATAGTTTCTGTTGAAAACAACATAAATCATTTCAAAATAAAGCTTTTTGTTTAAACTTAGTATATCCATAAGTTAGAAGGCAATTTTAGGAGAAGACATTGTGGCCCACTTTGGTGCTGTCGCTTTGGGCGTTAGCACGTGTACATAAGAAGGGAACTGTTTCTAACTACGGTATTTATTTTTACTTTGAGCTAACTATGTCCAAACATTTTCATTATAAAATTTCAGTCATGAGCTAAAACAGTCAGTTAGTGAGAATAATAGAAGAATAATATTAAATAAAAATGCACTACGTCTGTTTTGGAGGCTTGTTAACATTGCTCAGAATGTTCTCCTGTGTTTTCACATGTTTAAGTTCACAGCTGTTGCCATCTACTGGCCATTGGTGTCTTTGGGATGGAGATATATATTTTGTTCAAAACTACAGAAAAATACAAGCTTAGAAATTCAAATTAGGATGGACCCAAGAGGTGTGACTATTAAGCATCCATCAGTATGGGAGTTCTGCTGGTGAAGTGAGTGATTATTATAGTTATTATGAGCCCTAGATATTAAGGTGAGTGGTTTCAACTTGAAACCTTTTTGACTCTTGTTTTGATGTTAGAAAGTGGGGAGTTCCTGTTTTTTCTGTTTGTGTTTGCTCACACTGCTCATGGGTTGGCTGAAAACACTCAATTACAAAATCTCTGATGAAGCTCCCATTACTTTTAAATTGTTTTTGTGATATTATTTCAAGTACCCAGTAGTAAAAAGTAACAGTGACAAAGTGACTGATCATATTTTAAGCACTTTGAGCATGCCAAGACAGGCTAACTCCAAAGTAGATGCTAACATCCCAGTTAGCATCTGCTTTGGAGCTTAGTATTAGCACTACACTGAAGGGATATTTCACAGTTTTTATTGAGATAGAACTGCTTTTAATCCTCTCTGGACTTATGCCGCCGTCACACTTTTGCGTATCAGCCTTTTGTTTCAATGGTGTTAGAAGACACACTGCTATTGGAAAATAGCATTGTCCTGCTACACAGTTGGAGCATACACACTCTGATCACCACATAAACTAGGCTGCCTCATGTTTTTGAACAATTAAAAAAAATCCACCACATGAGTACCACCGCGCTCAAACATTTTGTATACCATAGGTATGGACCACTTAACTATAATAAACGTATAAACGTAACTATGACTCAAATGTGACAAGAAAGACCCAATAATTACATTATGTAATCTCGCACTACGCTGTATTCGCAGTTTTCTCAGCTCGGATCAGGAATACTTGAAACTGCAAGCAAAAAGTACGCTGTCATTTATTTAATGGCTATTTATCTGACCACTTAGGGGTACTCATAAGGCATTAAAACTTATATTTCCAGATAGTCAGTTGATCCTTTAATTTGAAAATATATATAAATAAATAAAAGAGACATTGACATCACAGAAAGTGACATACGTGGTCATGACAAAGCAGAACACTGTGAACTCCTTTAATCGCAGTATACACGCACTATTGCGAACAGTAGCACATCAATAGAGACACACAGACTTCAAACATTTAAAAAGATTTGACTTTTCAAAAAAATATTGTTTAGACAATGCATGCTGGCTTTCTAAAAGCCAGCATGCATAGTCATCCTGAACTGGATAATTCTAAACTGGACAGAGTTTTCTTAAAAAAAAGTAACAATTTAAAATTTAGATAAAGGGTTATACTTTACTACTTTAAACATGCTAAAAAAAAAAAGGGGATCATAAAAAAACACATCCTTATCTAATGAATGAAAATTCTCAGTGAATATTTTGTTCTTAAAATTTGAATGTGTGACAAAAAAAATCCCCAAAAAAGTCATCAAGCAAATAAAATTTATTAACCAAGGGGGCCCTGGATTTGGAGTCACCAAAAAATTTATAGTGGAAAAAACCACTACAGGCTGATCCAACTTGATGTAATGTCCTTAAAACAAGTCAAAATGAGGCTAAATATTGTGTGTGGCCTTTCCATGTGCCGTAGACCTCCCTAAAAAACGCCTACATGCCCTGTAGACGGCGGGGGGGCTCCTGAGGGATCTCCTCCAGACCTGGACTAAACCCTTGCCAAATCCTGGACTGTCTGTGGGTTTTTAAAGTGGTTGGTGGGTGGACGAGACATATGTTCCCCAAACTGATTCAGGTTGGGGAAACGGGGGCGGCCAGTCCATTAACCCTTTAATGTCTTTACGAGGAAAAATGGACACACTCCGCCCATGGGTCTAGCTTTCTGCATTTTGGAAGGGACCTAGGGCCAGCCCACCAGGCATATGGTCTCACAAGGGGTCTGAGGCCTTTTTCCGGGACCCAAGGCAGTCAGCTCCCGGCGAGCCTGGAGGCCGTGCGGGCCTCCAAAAGAAATACCCCCCAACCATATGACCCCCGCCAAACCCGATGCGAAGGAGTTGAGGCACAGAGCCTAAACGGGTTCCGACTCTTCCACGGGCAATGGTCCCCTGTGTCTGCTTTTCTCTGTGGGGGCCAGGGCCCCATGGCGAAATTTTCCAAACCCGGGGTTCTCTGGGAAAAGCCAAACTCCGGCCGTGTTGGGGGTTGAGACAACCCCCCTTTGGACATCGGGCCCTCATACCATCCTTTTGGACGGTTTTTTAACCGTTTTTTGAGGCCCCTCCTTTCCTCCTTGCACAAAGGGGAGGGGAGCATCCTGCGCTGGGTTTTTGCCCCCCTTTTCCCCCCCTCCCCTCCTGGTGTACTGGCCTGTCTCCCGGAGTGCCTCCGGTCGGAACTACTTGACGAACAGCAAAATTCTTGCCACAGGGTTGATGTGCCATCCTGAAAGAGCTGCCTACCGAGCCATTGTTGGGTTGTAGAGCCGTTCATGCAACAGTGTGAAACCCACCAACATTAAAAGTGATCAAAAAATCACCAGAAAGCATAGGGACTGAGAAGTGGTCCCGGGGGGCCCCAACCCCGCAGAACCACTCCTTTATTTGGGGTGTCTTGCTAATCGCCAAGATTTTCCCCCCCTTGTCTATTCCATTGCAAACAACTGTGAAATTTATTGTA